>JBBCBC010000005.1:41738027-42068547 GCA_037126765.1 Stenogyne calaminthoides
CTTTGCGGGTAACCGAGGTTTAAAGTGCGATTTTCGATTAATCCTTTCTTAGCCCTTGATTTGAACTTCTGTTTCAACCCTTTCGCTTGTGCCCGTTTTTCACGTTCTTCTTTCTTCTTCAATCATCCGCTCTTTGGACAATTTTCTGACTAGCTCCTTATCACCAGATCCGACTAGTCAGGCTTTCCGTGACTTTCCCGGTCCGAGTAATCGGGTCCAGATTTTGATGTCCCAAAGACCATGAAGACCTTTTCTTGCAATTGAGCTTTGTCCATGGGCCTTGTCTTCGATGTGTCGATTGGTTTCTCGATCCTTCCCCTTTTTGGTTTGATCAAGCGCAAGATTTGAGGGGAAGTCGAGACCCAAAGTTGATCGACAATGCCCGATTTAGATCATTAGCGGATAAACTCAAGATTGAGATCGATTTTGAACAGGTTATGTATTCTTTCTTGGCGATTTCCATTATCATAGCAGAGAGTGTCCAAATCATTTTGTCAAATTTCTCTTCCGATAACTCGAGCCTTTTTCTCGGTGGCGTCGAAAAAGAAGATTGATTTTGATCCACTGTTTTCAAACTTGTCATCAACTCGATTTTGTAAGCTCAGCAGATATGGTGGTCATAGATTGGGAGAACTGATCTCGATTGCTTCGATTTGTTTGAGACCGATTTGTCTCTTGATCAGTTATCACTCCCTCAATCTCTTCTTTCAGGAGATCTTTGAGACAAGATCCGATCTCTCGGGTTGATCAATTAGTGATTTGAGATGTAGGAATTGGATCCATCACTTGATCAGGTTCAGTTGTTTGTGCCTCCGGTGGTTGGTCGTGAACTGCAGCACCAGTTCCACTTTCATCGGCAGCTCCGGCATTCACCATTTAAAGCGTACATTTGCGGAGCTCTTGAGCGATCTCGACTTCTCTTCTTCCCAAGCAATTCCAACTTCCCGTGGATCGAGCTTTCCACAGATTTATCGGATATGAGCTCAATTTGGTGATCCCACTTTGGCGAGACTTCCTCATATCGAAGTCAAAATCTGCGAACTCATCCGCACCACCCATCTGTTCAACAAGTAAGATAAGATCGAGAAGCTTTTTATCTGAGATCTCTCGGTGAGGATCTCCATGACTTCTTCTCTTATAGCGGGATGGGCGACGGTTGTGGATACATCTCATCAATCTCTCGTTCAATTCTTAGTCGACCATTTTTCCGGTGATGGTCTTTGTTGATCTGGATCAGAATGATCTGTCGGATTACATTGGATGAGATGTGGAAGCTTCCGGTTGTGCTTGAGTCGGCGGAAGTTGTCCGATTGGTTCGACCTGCGAAGTGGTTCTGCTTTGTAGTGGCGATTAGATCTGGTTCAGTTCATGAAAGGTGAACTAGCGGTAGAGAGACATGCTTTCGTGACCTTTAGTCCGAGCGGTGAATCAAATTTTGAGGTTGAGAAGTAGATTTATCGATTTGTGCTTCTACCTCAGATCGATTCTGGCGAGCCCTTAGGTTGAGAAGCTTACTGTCGATTCTGTTCTTTGTTGCGCGGTGACGGGCGCTTTTTTTTCTTCTTCGACTCATCTTCTAGTGCTAGAGTCGGGGTAGGTTCTTTGCTTTCTTTGGCCTCTTCTCCCGGGCCTTCACCGGTTTTCGTTTTTTTTACGTGGAGCAACGGGTGTGGATGAGGCTGCTTCTTTGCTCTTTCCTTTCTTCAGTTTTTGTTGGAGTGGGCTCCTTGTCATCGTCTGGTGGCCCATATATAATGAAGTTGATGAGAAGGAAGGCATTGTAGGACTTGATCCATTTCGATTCCATTCGGGCTTGGCGGTTTGTCTTTCAATATAACCGCAACCTTGTTGAGATTCTTGACTCTCTTTTTTCGAAAAGACTGCTGGATTCATTGACTCCAAATTTTTCGTGTTCTTGGAGCAAGATGGCCAGAGAAGCCGTGCAATTGATGTTCTCGAGCCCCATCAATTATTAACGCCATGTTGTACATTTTGGTGATGTGAGAGCATCCGGGCTAAATGAGATTCCCATGATCGTTCTTGATAGAATGTCAAAGCGGCCCGATCTGTCTTTCTTTTGAGCATTGGCACGATGAATCAATTTTGTCGATGTTTGTCTGCCTCTTAAGAGCTCCTCTTTGATTTCTTCATCCTCATTCTCCCCAGTAGTGTGCGCAGTGAGATTCGCCCTTTGCAATTTGAGCAGACAGTGATGTATCAGATTTGTCGATCGATTTCATCTCCGTTGACCGTCGACATCGGTTAAATCTCTCCGGTTTTTTCGTATCCACACTCAAATTTTGCAAGAATTGAAGTGCTTCATCATCGCATCTTTGGATTGCAAGGTGAAAGAGTAGCAATATGTTTCGATCCACTTTCTTCGAATTTGTTCCACCTCCATGGATTGAGAATCCTCGGTGGTTCCAAACCGAGCGAACTTATCCTCAAAGATCTTCGTTGCGATTCAAGATAATTGCACATGATCTTTCCAAGTCCATGAGTGGCCATCTACAGGTGAGATAGACTCATTAAATTTGTGCATAATCAATATCAATATCATTCCGCGGAAAACAAAAGGCAATGAAGCAAAAATTCCGAAAAACAACTTTTGAAAACAATGTTTTTAACGGAAAGAAAGATTCATCATTAAGCTTAAAAGAAAATATTACCAGATTCAAATTTTCAGAGAAGATTTTGAACTCTAAGAAATCGTTTTGAAACGTAGAGACAAAAATTTGAAGTTTTTCAATGAGAGTAATGCAAGTTTGTGAAGCAGAAAAACTCTGGTAAGGTTTGATGAATCTTATATAGAGGCGGAGGGTACAATAAGACAAGATTTTGAAGATCAATCGTTTTGAAAAGATTGTACGCTCCAGATTTAGCGGTTTTGATCGTAGGGTTGGAAAAACGCACGTACACAAAACTTTTGGATTTAAAAGCACGATCAAGTAGCAGTTAATACATGTACCCCACGTCCGCATTAAATGATTTGCAGAGTACACGTCACAAGGATAGTGGGTACAGTAAGGCAAATAATATCAGATACGATCCGATAAATAAATTAAGAACAAGAGAAGAGAGATGCGTATCTGGTTGACTGATGTTGTTATCAGTCAATATTACTTGTCAATGTTGATTCCACTTGTTGATCTTAATCATTCTCGCTTAAGCCTTAAGAAATTTCCTAACCGATCCTTTTAATCGATCTTCTCCAACAGATTCCGATTTGTTGAAACTTCCGCTTAGCCGATCTTTCCTTGAGTACGTCTGATTTCCCTTTTGATCCTCCTTGATCAGTTGAAGTTCCCCCTTCAACTGATATTTCTGCATAGAACGATATATCTTGATTTATTGGAGTTTCAAGCTCAGCAGATCTCTCTCATCTGATCATGCTTGTAAATAATCAGATTTTGGTTGACCTCATCTGATTCTTTTCAGATTAAGCCAATTCTTGGGATAAGTGTTACCGCCAAAACTTAGTCTAGAGTAGTAGCTTCTATTCCCTAAGTAGGCGTGATTGACATGCGTAAATATAAATGCGAATCTCGATATGTCAATCAACCGTAAATTTATCCAATTATCAGTCGCGTGATTTCTACACGCTGTCCTTTTGATGCAAATTTCTCGGATAGGCTTCTTGAACTGACAATTGCATTTGCATCCTTGCTTGGCCTCTATAAATTGGACCAATGTTTTACACAACATCACCCATTCACCATACTTATCTTCTTTGTAAGAATCATGTATCTTGGTGAACCCTTGTTTCAATGTGAGACTTAGGCAAAACACTTTTACACCCTTTTATATGGTTTCATCTTCTCAAATCAACCCTTTGCATCCCTTATTTTGTTTTCTTCATCATCTTCGATTTCACATACGATTCTTTTTAAAGCTTCTCTACCACTGGCGGCGGATCTGGCTACAGAACCGAGAAGACACTTCTCCTAACCGTATGCACCTTTGTGTGTCTATCCGGATAGCGTAACGGAACCATCGGACTTAGTCCGGTATAAAATGCAGACACATGTGCCCATGAGATCCGATGACCAACTCTTTGGCACACGTGCTCCATTTAATGTTGGAGAGCCCTACTACTCCTCCTTTTAGGGCTCCAGGCTTAAGAATCCTATCAAGGCCTCTGTCGCTCCAGTTTTCTTGATCTTCAGCTTTTGCGACCGCCTTGGGATTCTATTCTTTAAAGCCTCTCTCACCCCCTTGTTAAGTGGGGGAAAATGAGAGTTTAAAATCTCTTTCCTTCACGGGGGGTTAGGATGAGGTTTAGGGTTCTAGGTTTAGGATTTTGGTTAACATTTATGTCTTGACCTCAAGGGTCTTCTTGTACTTGTAACTCGTAATGTAACCTCACCTTCGGGTTTTATCAATGAAAAGTTCATTATTTCATTTTGTTGTGTAAATTCCTGCTTTCTTATGCGATTGATAGCTTCTTAATCTCTGAATCTTGCTTGTTGAATATCAGCTAAAACGAATCACAAAGAAATACTATAACCAAATTTGATTTAATCAGATAATCCTTTAAACCGAAAGCATTTACCTTAAATCGATAAACCTTGAATCGACGGTTCCTTTTAAACCGATAGACTTTTAACTGATAAACTAAAATCGATCGATTCCTTTGGATCGGGTAGCGTGTATGTCGATCGATTTTTTGCTTATCGTCTCTTGAGATCGATTAAGATACCAAACTCAATCGATTTCTCTCGATCCGTTAGTCTCTTAACCGCCTAGTTCGAGAGCATTCCATCAAACATTTTTCGGTGACATTTCTCCAAGATCTAGAAGTCCTAGCTCATTGCATAAATCGAATCGATCTAAATTTGGTGGCTTGGTTAGAATATCGTTATACAGATATCAATTATGAATCTTTTCCATTTCGATATTCTTCTTTTCAACGTGATCTCTTATGAAGTGGTGTCCACATCTACATGCTTGCATCTTGTATGTAGAATCGGATTACGAGTGATTGCAATAAAGACTATTATCGTCACGAGAAATATAGGTACGTTTTAGCTTCAATGTTGTAATCCCTCATTGGCCGATCGAGCGAGCGAGCGATTGGGAACAACAACTTCCCGCAGACCATATATTCGCTTCGGCTTGTTGATGTCGCAGAATCGATGTACCGCTTTTGAAAACCACGAGATCAAATTTTTTTTTACTTCCTAAGAACTCGACATGTTCTCGAGGTTGATTTTTCCGTCGATCTTGCAACCTCCATAATCGTAATCGAATACCCACTAAGTTTCTAGATTATCATCGATGGGTAGAATAAACCAAGGTTTATTGTTCCTTCAGATACTTAAGAATCCGCTTTTCGCTTTCTAGGTGGTGACCATTGGATTTGCTCAATCCGCACATACACCCATTGCGAAAAGTGATATCCGGGTCTCTTTGGCAAATCGGGTATAATAAAGATCCAATGAGAGCCCTATATTCCTTCTGATTTGTTTTCTGACCGGCCTCATCTGGATCCATCTTGAATCCAGTCATCATAGGAATTTTGGCTTCCTTGCTATTTTGAATTCCAAACTTAGCCAAAATATTCTAGTGTACCTTTGCTTGGCAGATGAATATCCCTTCTGAACTTTGTTTAACTTGGAGACCTAGAAAGTAATTCATCTGACCCATCATGGACATCTCGAATTTCCCTTGCATCAGTTTGCTGAATCTTTCACATAGGTTCTTATTTGGAGATCCGAAGATGATGTCGCCCACGAAATCGAACCATCGTAATATCTTCACCATCTTCTATTCGAATAAGGTTACATCCCTTTGTTCCTTTAGTGAACCCACTTTCGATCAAGAACTGAGAGAGTGTATCATACCAGGCTCGCGGAGCCTGTTTCAGGCCATAAAGAGCTTTTCTTAAACGATACACTTGGTTGCCTTTTTCAAAGCCTGGAGGTTGTTCGACATAAACTTCCTCCGCTAGTACCCCGTTTAAGAAAGCACTCTTTACGTCCATCTGATACACAGTGAACCCTCTGTGGGAAGCATAAGTTTAAACAAACCGAATGGCTTCAAAAGGCGGCGGATCGGTGCAAAGGTCTCATCGTGAATCAATTCCTTCGATTGTGAATACCCCTTAGCAACAAGTCTTGCCTTATTTCTGGTGATAACATTTTTCTCATCTCTCTTGTTCTTGAAGATCCATTTCGTGCCAATTACGTCTTGATGGCACGGTGCATCTACTAGTTCCCATACTTCATTTCTCTCGAACCTATTCCGGCTCTCCTCGCATGGCTAGAATCCAGTTTGCGTCTTGTAATGCTTCCTCGATTGTAGTAGGTTCCTTCATAGACAGATAACAGCAATACATGGCACTTTCACCAATCTGATGTCTAGTTTTAATTTTATCAGACGGGTCTCCAATTATCAGATCAGTTGGATGACTGGTTATCCGTGTCCTTCTCGCTCGATTTGCGCGTCGGTTTTGAGAACATCGTCCGTTTTCGATAAAATCTTATTACTAGTGATTGGGAGTGGTGCAGGTTATGGTCCACTTGATAAGAACAAGTCTCGGTGATGTTGGAATCATCATGTGTCGATGTCGTTTCGTGAGAACTTCGAAGTTCCCCGAGAACCGGATGGTTAGATTTTGTTACTCTCATCTTGAATCAACTTTTTTCATCGACGGTTGTTCGTACCTTAGGATCGATTGATCGGTGAATCAATCTAGATCCGGAATGTAAATTGATCTGATTTCGATCCTTTATCCTTGATCGTTAATGATCCATTTTCCGAATATCGAGGTTCGTAGATCGGTACTTCTTGTTCGAGGCGATTTCTCTTGATCGTAAGATGCTTCATCAAAGGTTACATGTGGTGTTTCTTCCACAACAAAGGGTTCGATTTTTGTTGTAGACCACGAAGGCTTTTGCTAGATGAGGAATACCCTAGAAATATACCCTCATCGGACTTAGCCTCAAAGGTCTTCAACCGACTTTTCCCATTGTTGTGTATGAAACATTTTGCACCAAAAAACATGGAAGTAAGAAACCACGAGGTTTTACGCCCTTCCATTTCATAGGGTGTTTTGTAGTGAGCCTTAGTCGGGAGACATCTGTTCGCTGCGTATGGCATGCGGTGTTGATTTAAAGCGGTTTGGTATCGCATGTTCAAATTTAACATTGTTCGAAAACTTCTTTGAGAGTTCTGTTTCTCCGTTCACCTACTCCATTTCATTTGTGAAGGCGTCCTCGGCACCGATGTTTCATGTCAGATACCAAACTTAGAGCAAAAATCAAGAATAAAGGAGTAAAATTAAATTTGCCTTTATCGATCCGATTTTTACTACTGACGACACCCTTCTCATTTTGTAATCTTCTTAGTAGCTCGGGTATCTTGGTTGTCGCCTCATTCTTCTTATGTAAGAATATAACCCGTAAACTTGGAATAGTCATCCACGATTACCAGAGTGTATTTAAGCGTCCGTTGAGACCGACCGCGTAACCGGGTCCAAACAGATCCATATGAAGCAACCGCAGATCTGCCGATGATCCGGTCCGAAATTCCTTTGAATGAAGCTTTGACTTGTTTTCCTTCCGACATGCAAAGACATGTCCGATCCTTTGAGAACACTTCATTAGGAAGTCCTTCCACTAGAGACATCCCGGCTATCTTATTAAGAGTTTTAAAGTTGGATGGCTCATTCTTTTGCGCTGAGCCAACCGCTACTTTTGGAACTCTTAACAATCGAGCATGCATTTCTTGGACAACTGTTCCAATCATTTGTAGATCGTCCCTTTTCTTGAACCGATTAGCAATATCATTTGGTGACTCGATTCTTGATAGTGCATTGATCAGTCGAGAACTCAACACTGAATCCGTTGTCGCAGAATTGTGAAACCGATAATAGGTTATGCTTCAGACCTTCGACATACGAGACTCCAGTTACTTGTACATCATCATTCTCTAAGGTTCCGAACCCTTTGGTATAACCAAAGTTATCATCACCGAAGAGTACACGCGGGCCTTTTCGTTCTATGTAGGGCGAGGAGATGTTTGCTTCGGTCATGTGCCTTGAGCATCCACTATCGATGTACCGAGATAGTTGCTTGCACACCTCCTTTGTTGGCGGACCCACGAACACCGCAATCGGATCAGTTTTAGGTACCCCTTTCGGATTGGGTCCTGAGGGGTTAGGTTTGGATTTGGGGATCCATACAAACAGAGCACTTCTATGGTGATCAGTTAGATCAGAAGGCCTGATTTGTCTCCCATACCTGTCAACATAATCATACTTATCCTCATATGCTTTCTGATTTGTATGATTACTTGTGTGAACCTTGGATGACTTAGAAGACTTATGATTTACCTTTTTCGGTTTGTCTTCTTTTTATCCGATTGTGGTTCAGTCAAGATAGCCCTAAATTTTCGACTATAGGGGTAGGTACGATCGCTACCATCAAAAGATTCATATCCTTTTCGCATAGATGGTTTTCGCAGTTTTTACGAAGCATGCTTATTAGGCGGTGACCTTGGTGGGTCTCTTATTAGACTTCCTTTTTGTAGGTTGTCTTTTTCGATTTCGATCTGTTGATCGGGTTGAGGTTTCTTGGTAAGAACGGGTTCTTCCGTTGATTCCTACCGATGCTTTTACCGGTTGGGGTCCATTTACATTCCCTTTACGGTTAGGCACTTGCCTTTACACCTTTCAACGGTCTCTTACCCTATTAGATACAAGTTTAGCTTTTGGTGTATCTTTTTTGTAAATTGTCCCGATTACACCTTCGAGATGAATCACCGGGGCTTTTGAGGATGTGGAGGGTTTCTCATAGCCAAGTCCCTCCTTATCAATCTTTACTTTCGAAAATAGGCGTTCATGTCTTTAACGGTTTGAGATGATTTTGAAAAAACATCTATTTTCTTACTGTGATTTTCCTCGAGGATTTCGGACTTTCATGCATTCTAATAGCTCATCGAATTTTGCTTGCAAGATTTTGAAGTCATCGACTTTGTGTCTGTTAATTTCCATCGTTCTTTGATTGCTTTTCGATCGAAGCTTTAACCGAAATTTTAAATTCTCGATTACCTTACGAGCGGTTTCAGGTGATCTAAGTTCGTAGAGGTTTTTCCGAGATCATTTTCTTGACAAAAGTCGATTATTTCGATCCTCGACTTATCATTCTCGGCTTCCACAATAGCATAAGTTTCTCGTGATTGAGAGATCTTCAAGCAATTGCTCGAGTAGAGAGCTGGTCAATCTCCCCCAGCGGGTGTGCTAATGATAAGCAGTGTAAAGCGAAGCGAAGGGGGGGTTTGGAGGTTACCTCATTTCGGTCCTCCCCGCCATCGGCAGAGTTCATTATCGTCGGCGAGAATATCGGATCTTCACTTTCATAGAAGTCGGCCCAACCTGCTGATCGGTGAAGTCTTCACAGAGGAGTATCCGGAGTCCTCGAGGGCGATAGGGAATCGTCGATTCTCGACGTATCAGAACCATGGCTCTTTCGTCTCTAAACCGTTGCTCTCTTTTGTTCCTCTTTTCTTCCCTCTCTGGCCGGCGTCGGGGCAGGCGGTCTGTGCTATAGTGACTGGCTTCTCACGGATTGAAGCACGCCTCTTGGATCCACTGTTCCTTCCTTCGGGTGAATCACTCATTCAG
Organism: Stenogyne calaminthoides; assembly: GCA_037126765.1. NCBI lineage: Eukaryota > Viridiplantae > Streptophyta > Magnoliopsida > Lamiales > Lamiaceae > Stenogyne > Stenogyne calaminthoides. The sequence goes on from JBBCBC010000005.1 coordinate 41,747,653, forward strand.
ATGACCTATCGGTGATTTCTTTTCGATAGTAGTCCGAGTTTCTTCTATCCGATTGGTTATCTCTTCCTTCCTTCGTCGACTATCTCTTTCCCTTTCATCTCTTCGGATCCCTCCGATCATCGATCGGGTTCTTTCGGAGATCTATTGTTCGATCTCCTATCTCGCCCTCGGCTATGTTGATAGTCCTTATAAAATCTTCGATACTTACCAAGTTGTATATCGACTTCTCAAGCTTCCCGGTAAGCAACGCGATCTGCTCGGGCCGACTTAATATATTTCCAATGGGTTCATTGGCCTTTGTTTCGCCATTGGGTTGCCTTGAAAGCAACAGATTTTGAAGTCGAGGTTTCAAAGAGGACCTCGTCTTCATCGCCTTGACCTCTTTCAATCAGTCGAACTCGTGAGCTTTAAGACTCAAGAACAAGCTACTAGGTTTCATTCTTGAAATGTCCCGGCAATCTTTGACACGTGACCTTCATGTCCCACTTTCTTGTAGAGAGACCTTAGGATCTTATAGTTGATATCTTTATCGGTCATCTCTACCAAGTTCTCCGAAGCTTGTTTATAGACATTGTAATTCTTCCATCGAGTTCGTTGATGGTTTCGTTAAAGACATCTTGGTTTCTCGAACTTCACACGGTTGAAGAAGAATTTGTCTTTTATCTGTTCATTTCCCTCGCAGATCTCGGCGAGTATCCTACATTGCTTTCGCAGATTTGAGATACTTAATCTTCTCTTTGGTGACCTTATCCATTGTCTTCATGATGATATGTCTTGCAATGGTGTCCGAGTATCGATTTTCTTTCTTACGTGTCCATCGTAATTGGGGCTTTTTTCGCATACAAGACTTCGTAGGGGAAAGTGCGGATCTCCTCCGATCGCAGGATTGTCGTAGTAAATGATGATGGGTCCCTCTCGATGACTTCCATCATTCGCGCCACCGATCGAGCCTAGATGGTTGGACATATATATGGCCCATCTCGCATACTCATCAATAGAGAACTTCTACAGATCATGATACATACCGGATGTGTTATCCATGCCGAGTGATTTTGGAAAATGAATGAGTTTTTTAAAACGGTTTTTCAAGATCGATTCGAGATGACCACAATGACCGTGAGTCATTGGTCGGAAGAACCAACCGCTTTGATACCACTTGTAGGTCCCGAGCGGGTTAAGTGAGGGCGTAAGTCTAGAGGGGGGGTGAATAGACTTACGCAAAACTTTTTCGGCAGTCGGTGTGAGAGCAGATAGCTTTGATCAGTCTTGAGTGAATCGATTTGGTCGATAACCAACTTCTTGAACGCGGAAAAGCGGTCGGTTCGGTAACTATCGATTAAGCGATGAGTCGCGAAGCTTAAGTTTTACCCGTGAAAACCGGTTTGTATAAATCGATTCCAAGTTTTATCTTTTTAATCGGATGACGAAATATCAAGGTCGATCGGATGAAGCTTGGTGTCATTCGATCTTAACTTAGAATGTATGCGCTTTAAGATTGTGCGATGTGAGAGCAGTTAATCAAAGCAGTAAAGGCACACAAGATTTATAGTGGTTCGGACAAACCAGTCCTACGTCCACTCTTCCCTTTCACAAGGGGCACCAACTTAACCGACTTAACATTTGGACTTAGATTAGTGTGTTAGTCCAACACAAGACACCAACAGATGTTTTAAGAGTTCTCACTCAACCGATCCTTAAATCAAGATTACTAGAAACCCTAGATCGAATCTTGCTAAACAACTTATCCTAACTTGGGGTTTGGGTAAGATTGTTGAGGTTCCAACTATGAAATCTTTCCTTGCGTATAAGCAGCCTGATAGCTAGATGAAAAGATTTCTTGCTAAGAACTTATGGGATGAACACAATATAAAATAAGCTTGGTTGTGTTCTTCGATATGAAATCGACTATAGTTTGAGCTTCTTGATTATGTTGTTTGTCCAAGCATTTCCGTTTTTTTTTTCACTCTCGAAGTGTGATCCCATATTTATAGACCTTGAGATCAAAGAGCGTTGGAGAGCAATTTGAATCTCGAGGCTATTTTAAATGTAGAGTTGGGGCTTGATGCGACGCGGCTTGAGAACGGCATGGGTGAAAGTTTATAGCCGTTTGAGAGAGCAACATCGAATCCCCGAGTATCGACTCTCTGTTCATACGTGTTTCTTCCTTATTGGATGAAAGCCTTGCTTTGCGATGTTGTTCCTCCAACTAAGGTTTGTATTCATCTTGTTGGATCGCAGACGTATGATAAGATGAAACATCGTTTTCATCTTATGAGCCGATCCGATCGATCCGAATCGACGATCCACGATGAAGTCTTCTGGCGCTGTTGACTTAGCTTCAACCGGGCCGACTCTACCGATGTAGGTCTTCCGGTCTTATCTTCTGGAAGTCATCGATCTTCTAGTATAGAGGTTTGAGCTTCATGACTTCCGCTGAGTTATCCGGACAAGATCGTTTCGATCGGATCTTTCGTTCGGTTTAGCGTTACGCATTTCCGGATATCGAACTTTCTTCGGATTCTTCAGATCGACCTTTACATATTGAGTTCCCCCTGAATATGTGACCTATCTATTACATCAGTTTTTCTATACAATCATTATCAACTGGTCTCCTATAGCAGTAATGTAAACTTGATCATTACAGTCCGTTGGTCCTATTACATGTGTTTTTGGAACTTTCATCAAAACTATATATTTCCCAACAACTCCTCTTTCTCTGAGAGTTGTACTTTCAGAACATCCAGTTCATCAGTAGCTCCCATCAATTGAGAAGTGATTTCAGTTTTGCTAGAGTCTTTCCATTTAAGATTTTCAGCCTTCAGTTCCTTATTTTGCTCTTGAGTTTCATTTAGCAGTTCTTGTAAAACAACATAGTCCTTCATTAGACTCTCAAAAGAATCCATCAGGTCAAATTGACTGTTTACAGTTGAACTTGACAACTCTTGTGCTAGTGTAGGAGCAACAACAGAGAAAGAAGAGTTTACCTCCTCAATGGCCATCGGAAAGATGTCATCACTTTTCCTTTGTCGAGAATATTTCATCCGAAAGAGCTAGATCCCTCCTCGTAATGTTCTTCTTACGCAACCATGGCCTTTTTGCTAGAGAACTTCCTGTCTCTTTTTAGCTTGCCTTTCTTCTCTCCTTGCTTTTCGGATCCGGACAATCATACTCGAAGTGACCTTTCTTTTGGCAATTATAGCATCTGTTGGCATCATCATCCTGATCATTTTCTTCTTTGGACTTGGAGTCCTTCCTTTTGGATGAAGATTCCTCAAGCTTTCAGGTCTTTCTTCTTCTCGGTTGATCGTCCTCGGGTTTCTTCTCGGTACTGTGGTTCTGTAATAGCTTTTGTATTTTCCAAATCTACTATTAAGTCTTTTCAAACCTCCTTGCCATCGGTCTTTTTTCCTCAAGCTCATCCTGATTTTTGGCATGGGAGTTCTCAGACTCTCTAGTTTTACAGGTTTTATCTTTGGCCTTAAAAGCCACATTCTTACTAGATGATGAATCATCTTTGCTGTCAGCCTTTTTGGATTTCTTATCAATTACAAACTCATAGGCCTTTTTCGAGAGAAGACTTGTTGATATGGCATTGAATTAATGTTTTTGGTGTTTTCAATCACCCTTTGCATGTATATCCCATTTCTTAGAAAGACCTCTAAGAATTTTCAATGCAACTTCTCTCTGTGGATATTTCTTTCCAAGTGCATTTAGATCATTCATAATGCTAGTGAATCTGACTTCCATTTTGTCAATAGATTCACCTTCATCCATTTCAAAACTATCAAACTTTCCAATTGCAACTGAAAGTTTGTTTTCCTTGATATGATCTGTGCCTTGGCACATTACAGCTAGTGTATCCCAAATTTCTTTTGCAGTATTGCAGTGAGAAATCATTCCCATCACACCATCATCAATTGTACTGTATAGTGTGTCCTTTGCAATATAGTCTAAATTAACTAACTTTCTCTCCTCAGGAGTCAGTTGGTCATCAGACTTAGGAAATTCTGCTCTAAGATCATTTCTCTCATTTTCTGTTCCTCTGGGATTCACCATAGTAAATTGGAATGGTCCTTTAGAGACCACTCTCCACATTCGTTCATGTTTGGAATACAGATGAGCCTGCATTCTCAATCTCCATAGATCATAGTTCTCCACTGAGAACATGGGAAGTTTCTTAGAAGACAGTTTTTTTTTTCCGAGTCTTTTAAGAATTCAGCAAATAAGATCAGTTCAGATAGACCACAAGTATTTTTAGAAAATAAAACTTTGGTCAACAAAGCAGGTGGTCAAGTTGAACCACTGCTTTGATACCACTTGTTGGTCCCGGTGCAAACGAGTCTTACACGTGTATGGGGGGGAATACACGTGTTTAGTGTTTTTTTTTAAAAACTTTTTCTTACTGAGGTCAGCTTGGGTCAAATAATCCTGAAGATTAGGTCCTGAGAAGCACAAGTCGCCTCGAGTCAAAAGTCTCATCGAGAGGCGGTGATCCTGAGTCGCTTTCGAAAACCTCGATAATCCCAATCGAGTCCCGAAGTTTGAGATCCTGAGTTGCTTGGATGGGATAACTATCTTCTTGAACCCTCGGAAGAGTAAGTTCGGTTTGGTAACTATCTGTTCTAACTACCGGATGATGCGGAATGGTTGGCCCTTAGTTTATACTCGTTTTTAAAGCTTTCGAAAAAAACCTTCCGAATGGAATAGTGATTAAGCCTGTGATTGATTATGCAACTTCGATTGGATTGATTCCAACGGAATATCGGTGAAAAGTATGCTTTCAAATTCAAGTCAATGCAACGATTAAGCATGCGGATAAAGAAAAGCAATAAACAACATAAAGAATTTATAGTGGTTCGGAGACTCAAGCTCCTACGTCCCTCTCTCTCGATCCTCGAGAAATTCACTAATCACTTCGAGCTTTTCGACTACCTCGCGTAGTTTACTTACTCAACACGCCCTCGAAGCTTTCGACTACTCCACGTAGTTTACTTACTCAACCCGACCTTGAGTTTTCATCGAACCCTCCGTGGTTTACTTACTCAAACACAAACAAGCTTTCGGACTACCCTCAGAGCTTACTAACTTCACCTCTTAGAGCTTTCTGACTACTCTGCGTAGTTTACTCACTCTTTACAACTCTTCTCACCAACAATCACACTCAAACTACCTTCTCAAGGGTTTGGGGTTTCTTGGTTGGTTTCCAACTAGGATGAGATATCCTTTACAATGAAGTACAATGCAAAGACTAGGATATCTCGACTAAGCTTTGGATAAATCTTATCAAGCTAGGCTTAGTTTAGTGAGCTCTCTTCGAAATAAAGCACTTGGGAAATTCTCGGTTTTTTCGAGTGCTTCAACTTGCAATAATAAGTTTGAGCTCTTGAGTTGCTTATAAATTTCCCGTAACCTTACAATGTAGAGGGTCACAAGTATTTATAGGCATACACCAAGGTCACTCTTGAGAAACTATCCGTTGGAGAGATAGCTCCGTGAGTTTCCTCTTATGGTGTGTGAAGAACGGCTATATTTAGGGTTTGACACTCCCTAACAAGTTTTAGGCAATAGCCTTTTCGTGTAGCCGATCTTCACTTTTTGCAGTCTGGAACTTCGTACATCTGACATCTTTTTTTCGACACATCCTTTATCGTTATTGTCGATATAGTGCGATCTTTATCTCCCGCTTTTTGACTTTTGTCTCCAGTTAAAGGTAGACACCTTCAACGGCTCTTTTGGTTACAATCTCTGAGTTGATATAACCTTAACAACACTTTATCTTAGTTCCTTTTGTCTGCATTTAAATGTCTTGGCAAATATCTATTTTTCTAAGGAATCGCGATCTTCTACCAAGATTGCATCGGCCGGATAGATATTCTCGATTGCCTCGGAACATTCGGGTTTATCTTTGAGCATTGATACATTCTTGAGTCTTGATAATTTCATGCCTTGATATTCTTGATCTTGATTCTTGATCTTACATCTTGGCGTCTTGAGTCTTACGAGTCTTGAGGTTTTTCGAGTCTTGAGTCTTGAGGGTCTTCCGAAGTCTTGACGTCTTCCGAGTCTTCTGGATGTCTTGACCGATATCCGAGTCTTCATCTTTGAGTCTTGGTTCTTTAGTTTCATCTTTGAGTCTTGATATCTCAGTTTCTCATTGAGTCTTGATTCTCGATTTCTTCTTGAGTCTTGATTCTCGGTTTCTCGAGTCTTGATTCTCGGTTTCTCCACCGAGTCTTGATTCTCGTTTTCTTTGAGTCTTCAGAATCTTCAGATCCTAATCTGATCTATTTCTGCTAACTATACATTTTGCAGATATCATCCTGAATACTCTAAAACTGGATCCTGACTCAACTATCAAGATTATTCTGAACATGTCATACTTAGGGGTTTTGGGATCTAATCAAAATCATATCTTTATTAAATTCATCTCCCAACATAGGATTTTATAACTTGATCAAAACACTGATTCCAAGCACGAGATGCTTGCTTTAGCCCATAAATGGACTTCTTTAGCTTGCAAATCAGATGTTCTTGGCCTTTTTCAATGAAGCCTTCGGGTTGTTGCATATAGATCTCTTCGTCAAGACTTCCATTAAGGAAAGCGGTCTTGACATCCATTTGCCAGATCTCAAAGTCTAGATGCGCAGCAATCGACAAGAGAATGCGGATAGACTTGATCATGGCTACGGGCGAAAAGGTTTCCTCATAGTCGATCCCTTCTTTCTGAGTGTACCCTTTCACCACGAGTCTCGCTTTAAAAATTTCAACATTTCCGTCCAGTCCCCTTTTTTCTCTTGTATACCCACTTGCATCCAATGGGTTTTACCCCACTAAGTGGTTCGACTAGCTCCCACACTTTATTGTGATCCATTGAACCCATTTCGACTTCCATTGCGGTTTGCCAAGAAGTTGCATCCTTGTCTTGGATCGCCTCGTTGTAGGACCATGGATCTGATTCTTCTCTTGAGATCAAGTCCGAGGACTCTCCTATCCCCAAGAATTGCTCGGGCTGCTTAACAACCCTCCCACTACGATGAGGTTTTAGTTGTGTAGGTGTGACGCTTGGTATGTCGTCTTGTACAGTTGGCAACGGAGTTGGCCCCCTAAGTTCTTCTAAGGTAATCTCGCTTCTAGGCTTTTTATCGTTCATATAGTCTTCTTCCAAAAATCTAAAGTGCATTACTAATTACGACCTTTTTTTGATCTTCGAGGACCATAGAACATGCATCCCTTAGTTCTTCCGGGTACCCTATAAATAACCTTAATTCGAGCGTGCATCCAATTTACCGGCTTCCTTATCCAACACGTATATGGACACTTTTGGATCCTCATGTGTCCTAAGTGGGCGCCCGTCAAATTCCCTAGGGGTTTTGGCACTAAGTTCAGAATATAAGCTGCTGTTTGCAAGGCGTAACCCCAGAACGATTTGGTAAATCCTCATAAATCATCATTGACCTTACCATTTCTAGATGTTGGGATTATACTGAAAAGTATGATTTTTACTTTGTATAATCGAAAACCGAATTTTGGGACTTATTTGCTTAAATAAACTGTTTTATCATCGATGCTTTAAATATGATTGAATGCTACATATATTTCTTCGCGATAACTTGTTCAATAATTAAATGCGTGTTACATTGTAGTTAATTTAGTGATACGGATCACAAAAGATTAAATTAACAGTCCCTTGTAACTAAAAGTACGCCATTCACGACCTAGATGGGAATGAACAACCCATCACGAAAGGTTGAGGTGTAAGGCTCAGATTGGTTTGTCTTGACCAAGAGATTACACTAGTGCATGGTGATCATTTGAATAGGACCTCTGGGGAGGATAAATTCTTCTTGAATCGAACAAGGAAGAATTAGACCTCGGTGGTTCGTTGTTTCTTAACCTTCGTCAATCCTTAAATAGGATCCGAGATTGGTAACTATTGCTTTGACTTATCATGGGTAGCGAATCAAAGAGAGATTCAATACTTTTTATCTTGGGCAATATTATTAGTCACGTGTGATTGCTAAGATTTAATAAATGCGCTTTGTTTGATTTGCCCCTTTGGGAGGTTCATAAGCTTTATCATACCAAATCTTGCAAGTGGAATTTGTTTGGGTATGGATAATAATGTTGAACCGTTCCTCGACCAAGGACAAAAGATATTAATTAACGGAAAGCTATTTTTGGTGGCTTGAATTAATTAATGGGCTAGATAATCTTAAACACGGGAAATAATGACCGGGAGCCATATTGACTGTAATATGGGTTAAGATGGATAGTGCAATATTAATTATGTAGTGGGATTAATTAATATTTATGGGCTTGAATTATATTGTGGCTCAATATTAGATATTCAAGATCCATTAGAAGGTCAATCTTAATTCTCCTAAAGGCCCCCGAGTAGCCCAACAAATAGTCCATTAACCGAAAAAAGGTGATTAAAATAAAATAAATATTGTTGCCTTTTTTTCCTCTAAATTTTCGAAAATTATGTATAAAAGAGGGAGAAAGATTTTCTTTGAATTTTGTTATGGAATGAAGATATGTATTCTTGGAATACAAGATTATCTCATTAAATTCAAGAAATCTCCCACTTGGTTATTCATAGTGATATTTCGAAATTTTTTGAAAATAGAGGGCAAGAAAGATTTTCTTGATTTTCTTGAAAAGATATTATGGAAGATATGTATTTCTTGAAATACAAGAATATCTCATAAATTCAAGAAGATCCAAATCTTGGATTCTTGCACCTTTGTATTTTTGAAAATAATACCATATTATAGAGGAGGTGGAATTTTGTGGAATATTTTAATTATGGGAAAAAGAATATAGGAGATATATTCAAGATTTCTTGGTGATAAAGAAAAGTCTTTTCCCACATTGATTTTCTACTGAAAAATTCAACCATCTCCCTCCTATAAATAGGGGATGATTAGTTCATTCCCAAGTACAATTCCATGTGCTGGAAATATTAGCAAATCCACAAAGGTGGTGCAACAAAGTTTATTTTTTCCTTTTGTTAATTGTTCGACAAGTGTCCTTCCACCGGATAGTTGAGCAAGGGCTAAGGGAATACTTGGAAAGTCTTTTTGGTTAGTCCGTCCGACCAAAGTCACTGCCATCCCGAGAGGTACGTTCACGTAAACCCGTAGATTTTGCATGCGTAGGTTTTACGTGGCTTTTTATATGCATGATATGTTGTTGCAATTATTATTTGAATTAATATAGGATTAATTCATGCTAGTAATAATTAATGAATTAAATTTGTATTTAAATATTCACCTCGAATAGATCTGTGCAACTCATTCCCCAACAACTGGTATCAGAGCCACGATTTCGGGCTCTGAATTTTTTAAATTGTAATTTAATTCGAGGACATTAAATTTGAAATTGGATAGTAGAACTGTTAGATCTGTTTTGCAGGTATCTAATTGTCATGGATTTTAATGTTTATTTTTGCATGCATATAAAGCGTGGTTTTTTAATTGATTCGATTCGATTTGTTTTGCCTCGTGAGAAAATCCACGAAAGTAGACTAGATTTGTTTGATATGATCAATGTAATAGACTAGTCTAGATCTAGGTTTATTTATTTTTGGAAATAAATTGTAACCGGATTGGGAACGAAGAGACGAAGAATTAAAGGGCAAATCCGTAACCAGCGTAGGGCTGCGCGCTGCTGGCGGCACGCATGGGCGAGAAGCAGGCCGGGCGCCGAAGGCCATGAGGAGAAGGGACGACGACGAAGCGTACGCCCGCCCGGCCGAAAGCAGACGGCGATGTTGGCGTACGGCCGAATCTGTGGTTTTACGCCGAGTTCGAGGGCGCGGGGCAAGGCTTGACATGACGCAAGACGTCGCTGCCGAGATCTATCGACTGCCGACACCGGGCCGAGGCGTAAGCCGGAGGAGACCGGCGTGACGACCCGCCCATGTGGTGCCGAGGCTGTTCGTGCCAAGTGGCCGGCGGATCTGGCGTGCATCACGGCTCACGAGCCGCCATGGCGTGGCGTTCGAGACGGAGTTTTTTGAGAGGCGAGCGAGTGGGAGAAATTGAGACGCGTGTTTCTTCAAGATCAAGCCAAGAAAAAATCAAACCATGACAATTGGATAATTTGTGCCCAATATGTTTATTTTTACATTTTTGCTTGATTTATTTGTCTTTATCTTATGCTTTATTTAATTTGTTTAAATGTGTTTGCTTGAGGGTTGCCAAATGGAAAAATCTCACCTTCAAAATTACTAAGTATGTTTAAATAATTAATTGACAATTTTATTCCGGATAATTAAATTGAATTAATTTTGACCTCCATGATTTATTTATTTGTGAATTCTTTTGGAGAAATTCCCCCAACGGGACGGTCAAAAGATAGGTTTCACATGAATGAATTCCAAACGGATGATTGTGGGTTATTACTAGTGGCGACGATGACCCTCCCAAAGAGGCTCGATCAAAGCGAAATAATAATCATGTATTTAGTCATGGTTATTACTTAGGTATAAAATTGATATGCATATACTTCCCCGAAGTCCCTGTCAATTTTATATTGGTCAAGTCAGGGAGCCAACTATTAATAACTGGATATTAAAGGTTTGTAATCGTTCTTGTTTGTAACTCTTTTGAATGTGTTTAAATAATGACCCACCCAACGTGGCTTATTTAAACTGTTTTGAGATGTTGGCTGATGCATGTTCATAATTTTTTTGAGATTTTAACATGATGCATGTGATCGAACCTTGTGATATATTTTGTGCTTATGCATATTATTTATTTATTTCAGTTCATCATGTCGCAACCTTTTAATCCACTGTTATATACACTCAAAGAACACCAATTAACTGGAGAAAACTATAATGTTTGGAAACGAAATATGAGCCGTCCTACCGCACAAAAAAACATATTTGGATTCTTGATGTACCCAAGCCCCACGAAGCCTACCGATGAATCACACGATGTGGAAAGACATGAGTATAATATTTGGGAGCAGGCCAATGAACCCATGAAACGTGAAATCTTGACTTCACTGTCTGATGATTTGAGACACATTCATGAAGGTGTTGAGTCTGCTGTGGAAATTATGCAAAGCCTTGAAGAAATGTTTTTAACAAAAAGACCGCATGATCGATCGGTTTAAAATTGACGATGTATTTAATTTGAAAATGGTGAGGAAACACGTAAGGGAGCATGTTCTCGAGTCAAACACCATTTTCTAAAACCGGCTTATCTAGGAACTAAGTATTGTGATGAGGCCCAAATCAAATTTATATGTTGCTTACTCGCCAAGGAGCTTCGATGGATTTTCTTTGTGGTTTTGTGATGAGTGATCACATGTTTTGCTATGGATAATCTACAAGAAGCCTTGGAGATAGTAGAGAAGCATTTAGGAAAGAAAGACGAAGCATTGGTGACCAAAGTCTTTTCTCGAGATCTAGGCGAAAGGCAAGTCTCAAGAAAAGGAAAAGTGGTCCGAACCAAAGCAAACTCATCACTAAGAAAAGTGAGAAAAAGGCGGTTTATTTGGTTGGGTGTCAAGAAAGAACCAAAGGGAATATGTTTTAATTATGGGAGAAAGGACATTGAGGTCACTGTTCCAATCCCAAAAGGAAAGGAAAGAAAGGTAATCCTCACTCACTAGTTGTTGAAACTTGTTTAGCGCGTATGCCTCCCATTTATGGGTGGTGGATCTGGGATCCATTGATCATGTTTGTTTCACATTACTGGGGGGTTCAAACGGACGAACAACTAAGTGGAAGTGAGATCCCTCATCACATCGGGCGATGCTTCTACGAGAGTGGCAAAATTGAGCGATGGGAGAAGTGCACTGTCTTTTGAAGAGCGAGTTTTAATTTTAAGAGATGTTCAGACGTTCCGAAGTTTTAGAAAGAATTTGATTTCGGTTTCTAAACTTTTTCATGATGGATATTCGGTTACTTTTAATAAAGTTGTTACCATTTCTCTTTATGATAAATTTATCTCATCATGGAACGTTGGCGAATAATCTCTATACAATTAATCGCGGCACACCACTCACGAAATGCATCCTATAACACATCAACTGCTTTAGAAAAGAAAACGTTCGCCGAAGTGAACGAGACACTTCTTTGGCATCTAAGATTGGGTCATATGAATCCAAAGAGGATCCAAAGGTTGGTGAAAGACTGTTTACTAGAGCTTCTTCAAGTTGAACCGTTTCCAACTTGCGAATCATGTTTGGAGGGTAAAATGACCAAAAGGGCATTTGGAGCCAAGGGGAATAGGGCCAAAGAAGTGTTAGAGATCGTTCACACAGATGTATGTGGTCTAATGTCAACCAAAGCAAGAGGAGGTTGTGAGTATTTTGTCACCTTTATTGATGATTACTCAAGGTACGGTTACATTTTCCTTATGAAGCATAAATCTGAGACCTTTGAGAAATTCAAAGAATTTAAGGCTCAAGCAGAGAATCATATGGAAAAACATATCAAGTCTCTACGATCCGATGCGGAGGCGAATACCTCAGCCCGATGAGTTTTTGAACTACTTATCGATGAAGGATTGTATCGACTCATCGCAGACCGGAACCCCTCAACAAAACGGGGTGCAGAGTTGAAGAAACATAACTCTTTTGGAAATGGTTAGATCAATGATGAGTTATCGCGGATCTTCCCAAGTCGATTTCGGGGTCATGAATTGGAAACACCCGCTTACATTTCGAACTTGGTGCTATCAAATCGGTTCCCAAAACTCCCAAAGAGTTGTGGGCGGGTATAAGCCCTAGCATGATGAGACACATGAGAATTTGGGGTGTCCGGCCCACGTGTTGGACAAGGAAGCCGGGTAAATTGGATCCTCGATCGTAATTAAAATTTGTTTGTAGGATACCCCGAGGGAACAAAAGGGTGTATATTCTATGGTCCTCAAGATCAAAAGGTGGTCATAAGCACCCACTTTAGATTTTTGGAAGAAGACTATATGAACCAAAGAAAACCCGAAGTGAGATTACCTTAAATGAGCTTAGAGGAAAACCTCAATTGCTAACCCTGACAAGATGATATACCAAACGACACGTTTTCACAACAGAGCCTCCGTCGTAGTGGGAGGGTTGTTAGACGACCAAAGAGATTCATGGGAATAGGAGAGTCCTCGGACTTGATTCCGGACAAAGGCGAATCGAGACCCATGGACATATGACGAGGCACTCCAAGATAAGGATCTGATTCTTGGCAAAAAAAGAATGAAAGCGAAATGGGTTCTATGTTTCATAATAGAGTGTGGGAGCTAGTCGAACCACTTAATGGGGTCAAACCCATTGGATGCAAGTGGGTATATAAGAGGAAAAGAGGACAGGACGGGAAGGTTGAAACCTTTAAAGCAAGACTAGTGGCTTAAAGGTTATACTCGTAAAAGAAAGGATCGATTATGAGGAAACTTTTTTCGCCCGAGCCATGCTTAAGTCCATTCGTATTCTCTTATCGATTCTTCAAGCATTTCGACTTTGAAATCTGGCAAATGGATGTCAAGACAGCTTTCCTTAACGGAAGTCTTGATGAAGAGATCTATATGCAACAACCCTAAGGTGTCATTGAAATAGGCCAAGAACATCTCGTTTGTAAGCTCAAGAAGTCCATTTACGGACTCAAACAGGCACCAGAGCTTGGAACCAATGTTTTGATCATGTTATAAAGTCTTATGGGTTTGATCAAAACGAGTTTGAAAGTTGTGTGTATAAAAAGCGTGTCAGAACTGCATTGGTATTCTTAGTACTATACGTAGACGACATTCTGATCATTGGGAACGATGTGAAGGTGTTATCAGACGTAAGGGCATGACTTTCAAAACAGTTTGATATGAAGGACTTAGGGGAAGCCAGACACATCCTTGGGATCAAGATCACTTTCGAGATCGCAAGAAAATGATGATAGTTTATCGAAAGCTTCATACATAGACCTTTGTCTTGAAACGCTTCAGCATGCAAGATTCCAAGAAAGGATTCGTACCTTTCAGGCATGGAATCCATCTATCCAAGAAAATGTCCCCTAAGACTCAAGAGGAGATAGATGACATGAAAGGCATTCCTTATGCTTCGGCAGTCGGAAGCCTTATGTATGCAATGCTGTGTACGAGACCAGATATTTGCTTTGCCGTAGGCATGGTGGCAAGATGTCAAAGTAACCCTGGGAAAGAGCATTGGACGGCAGTTAAAAACATTCTGAAGTATCTGAAAAGAACTCGGGATAAAATGTTGGTTTATATCGGGTAGTCAATCCCTATAGGTTACCACGAACTTCGGATTCCCAATCGGATGTAGACTCGGAAAATCTACCTCCGTTAGTGTGTTTTGCATGGGGAAGGAGTCGTGACATGGGAAGCGTCAAGCGAAATCGTTCTTGATTATACCATGGAAGCCGAATATGTAGCTGCTATGGAGGCGTGACAAAAAAAGCGGTTTGGCTCAAGCACTTCCTAGTGGACTTAGATGTGGTTCGAATTTGCCAATGAGAATCCTTTGTTTATTGTGACAATCTTTGGAAGCGGTTGCAAATTCAAAGGGAACCAAGAGCCCACAAAGCCAAACAAACACATAGAAAGGAAATACCATCTTATCGAGATATCGTTAAGAGAGGAGATATAGATGTGGCAAAGATAGCGTCCGAGGACAACCTAGCGGATCCATTCACAAAGAGTCGCCTCTGAATACATTCGAGGCGTGTGGAAGGAATGGGTGTCAAGATCATTGCTAACTGCTTTTGAGTATAAGTGGGAGAAATTATTAGGTTCGTGTAGGTGACATTAGATGTCACGGACTCACGCGAGACGTGTTGTAGTATACTTAAAAGCGGACTTTGAGTATAAGTGGGAGATTGTTGGGATTATCTTCAAAAATATGCTTTTTACTTTGTATAATCGAAACTAAATTTTCGAACTTATTTTATGAAATAAATTGTTTATCATCGATGCTTTAAATATGATTGAATGTTACATATATTTCTTTGATAACTGTTCAATAATTAGATGCGTGTTACATTGTAGTTAATTTAGGGATACCAGATCACAGAAGATTAAATTAACAGTCCCTTGCAACTAAAAGTATGCCATTCACGACCTAGATGGGAATGAACAACCCATCACGAAAAAAGGTTGAGGTGTAAGGCTCGGGATTGGTTTGTCTTGACCAAGAGATTACACTAGTGCATGATGGTGATCTGTTGAATAGGACCCTCTGAGGAGGATAAATTCTTGAATCGAACAAGGAAGAATTAGACCTCGGTGGTTCGTTGTTTCTTAACCTTCATCCCTTAAATAGGATCACGTGGGATTGGTAACTATTGCTTTGACTTATCATGGGTAGCGAATCAAAAAAGAGAGTCAATACTTTTTATCTTGGGCAATATTATTAGTCACGTGTGATTGCTAAGATTTAATCTGAAGAATCGTGGTAAAAGCACGCTTGTTTGATTTGCCCCTTGGGAGGTTTGTTGGTCCCGGTGAGAGCGAGTCTTACACGTGTATGGGGGAATACGTGTTCAAATGATTTTAAAACTTTTTTCATCGAGGTCACTTGGGTCGAAAAAATCAAGATTAGGTTCGAGAAGCCGCATTGCTCGAGTCAAAGTTCATCGAGACGGTGATCCCGAGTCGCTTTCAGATACCTCGGATAATCCCAACCGAGTCCACGAAGTGTCGAGAGATCGAGTTGCTTGGATCGGATAACTAACTTAATGAATCCTCGGATGAGAGTTCGGTTTGGTAACTATCTCGTTTCTAGCTACTCGATCGTCTTGAAATGGTTGGCCCTTAGATTATACTCGTTTTAAGCTTTTCGAAAACCTTCCCTTATGAAATAGTGATTAGGTTTGTGAATTACTTATGCAACTTTCTTTGGATTGATTCCAATGAATATCAATGAAAAGTATGCTTTCAAAATCAAGTTGATGCAACAATTAAGCACGAGATAAGGAAAGCGATAAAAGAACACAAATAGATTATAGTGGTTCGAGACTCAAGCTCCTACATCCACTCTCCCGACTCTTGGAGAAATTCACTATCAAACCGAGCTTTCGACTACCTCGTAGTTTACTTACTCAACTTCGCCCCGAGTTTTTCGACTACTCCACGTAGTTTACTTACTCAAACACGACCTTGAGTTTTACGACTACCTCGTAGTTTACTTACTCAATCACACACAAGCTTTCAGACTACCCCTGTAGCTTACTAACTTCTTCTCTAGAGTTTTCTGACTACTCCGTGTAGTTTACTAACTCTTTACAACTCTACTTACCAACAAACACACTCCAACTACCTTCTCAAGGGTTTGGGGTTTCTTGGTTGGTTTCCAACTAGGATGAGATATCCTTTACAATAAAGCACAATGCAAAGGGTTAGGATATCTCGACTAAGCTTTGGATAAAACTTATCACGCTAGGCTTAGTAAAGTGAGCTCTCTTCAATATAAAAGCACTTGGGAAATTCAAGGTATTTTAAGTGCTTTAACTTTCTTAAGAATAAGTTTGAGCTCTTGTTATGTATAAATTTCCCGTAACCTTACTATGTAGAGGGTCACCAAGATATTTATAGGCATACACCAAGGTCACTCTTGAAAACTATCCGTTGGAGAGATAGCCCGTGAGTTCCCTCTTATGGTGTGTGAGAAACGGCTATATTTAGAGTTTGAAACTCCTAACACGTTTTAGGCAATAGCCTTTCATGTAGCCGATCTTCACTTTTTGCGATACGGAACTTTCATTACATCGACATCTTTTTCACGCTTGTCCTTTGTCATTGTCGAGATGGTACGGTGTCATCTTCCTCTTTTTGACTTTTGTCTTGAGTTAAGGGTAGACACCTTTAACGGCTCTTTTGATCACAAACTCTGAGTTTGATATAACCTTAACAATACTTCGACTTAGTTCCTTTTTATGCGTTTGAATGTCTCGCAATATCTCGACTTTTTTAAGGCATCGCGTTTCTCTCGATATTGCATCGCCGGAGATAGTTATATTGATTGCCTCGGAACATTCAGTTCATCTTGAGCATTCAAAGATATTATCGAAGTCTTGATAATTCTTTGTGCTCTTAGTTTTCTTGATCTTCGATCGCTTTCGGTCTTGATCTTGTGTCTTGAGTCTTTCGAGTCTTGAGAGTCTTCGAGTCTTGATCGATCTTGTTCGTCTTTTCTTCGAGTCTTCATGCCGAGTCTTGATCTCTCGATTTCATCTTCGAGTCTTGAGAGACTATTCTAAAACTATATCTGCTGACTTATACATTTTGCAGATAACATCCTGAATACTCTAAAACTGAATCCTGACTCAACTATCAAGATCATTACTGAACATGTCATACTCAGGGGTTTTGGGATCTTAATCAAAATCATATAATCTTTTATTAAATTCATCTCCCAACAATTTTTTTTGATGATGCCAAAACCTATCTTGTTACAAGTATATAACCTATTCTCGTGTTTCAGTTTTATCTATTACAAGATTGGTTATGTCCCAACAGTTTCCTGAATCAGAGAATCTCAAAAAAAAATTCAGAGAGTCTCCCAAGAATTTCATCACCAAACAATCAGTAATCAGGCATATCAAAAGACATGTAAAATAAGATAATGAGGTATTATCTTTTTGAGCATAATGATAAATCTTCATTGATGATAAGTGTAGCTTTCAGATTATAAATGAATTTATCAAACAAGATCAAAAAAGACAAACATTTGAAGAAACACAAAATCTTACGAGTCTTTAGTTTTTAGTCTTGATTTGGCTCTTGGTCTTCTTTCTGTTTTGCTTCATTTTCGATTTCATCGATGGGCACTTCCGGATCAAACATTAAAGTATCTCTTCTTGACTCATTTCTTTTCCTCGATGATGTCCGGATTTGTTTCCAATTAGTCCCATCGACCAACAGATCTTGAAAGCAATTTCTTGCGAATGGCCTTTTCATTTACCAAGCCATTACCAAGTTTTGGAGGAGGATAGGAATATGGACGGGGCTACTATCCGTACTCCACCTTCATCCGCAAGGTTAATCGATTTTGTAGATACTTTGGATAAAAGGTGAGAAGATGTTCAATGAAAGCTTCGTTACGATCGGAGCCTTCCCTTCTCCATTCACGAGAACATCAAAATTGAACGGAAGGTTCTCTTCACTTCTTCCCACATGTCGTTGAGTTTAATGGGCATCCATTTTATCAACATGGGGCCCTTTGTGACTTTCGATGTTCCCTTCCTCTTGCTCATAAACTTTACGAAGTCACTCGCCGTTTTACGCTCTTCGTCTATCTCTTTTACGATCACGAAGTTCACGAGGCCCAAGCGGTAGCTTTCTTAGCTTGTTCTTTTGGAGTGTCATCGAGCCTCTCTAGAGTTGAAGACTTTCTTACGAGTTGAGACTTCGATTCTTCTTCATTTTTCGAATCGGTTTTCTGGGTTGGCTTAGAAGCTTTAAATGCTTTGCTTCTGGTTGAACAACGCCCAAGGCTTTCCTCTTCATAAGCGATTCGGACTGACTGGCTTTGTTCAACCTTAGTTCTAACACTTTCGGTTTCTCTCTTGCAACCTCAAGCTTGGTTTTGCTTAGAAACTTCGAATGTAGGCGAGTTTTCTCTACTTGAGCAAATTTTAACTTCAAGAAGCATCGACTTCTTTAAAGGCTTGGGCTAAATTGTACATTTCAAAGCATCTTTTCGAGGCCTTCTTTTCCAAAGCACGATGCCATGAACTTCCACGACTGCACCTCCCTTTCCCTTCTTGCCGTAGTTTGGAAGAAGTCCGGAGAGAGTCGTGTCCATATAATCTTTATTCTTTGCTCACCAAACGGATCTCTCCGCTGGTGATCTTGCTCATCTTCCATTCTTCTAATGTGGTTCTTAGCCCGCAGGCAGTTCTTAAATGTGGGCAAACCGGCGAGAGAGTGCATCTTTAAGCATCTCTGTCATCTTGGTCATGAAACCTTTTGAGCTCGTTTCCTCAGCAAGATTTGATCCGCACCTCATATTTCTCTGTCGGTTTCACCTCTAGTAATTGATCGACTCTGGTGCTTTTGTTTCATTTCATCACTTATCTCGCATTGACTCCCTCCATTTTTTTCTTTTAGCTTTTCTTCCATGGAGGTCATCCTGAAGTGGTCGAGTGTTTTGTATCCGCACCGGTTAGAAGAATGGCTAAGTCCTTCCATTATGCGAGCTTGATTGGCCAATGTTTCTTCCATCCGAAAGCAATTTTGATTGCCATTGGCTCAATCTTCTCAAGTTTCTCCATTTACGGAGTGAGATCAATCTCAAGACCTTTGCACCTTCATCTTTGTTTGATCATCCTGAGAACCGCTTCATCCCGAGCTCCATCCTCCAATTGAGCCTCGATCATTTTTATCGACATTTAAATTAAAGATAGTACAAAGTAACTCGCATCATTATCAATAGTGCCAAAAAGGTATCAAGAGTCTTAACTTCGATCTGAGGTTGATCAAACAAATGTAAGTCTCTATTTCGTTTGAGACCGATCTCGAACTTCTCCTGTTGGTCCCCATCTCCACCTTTGGATTTTGTCTCCTTTGCTCGGAGAACTCAACCTCATTTGCTTTCTTCTCGGCTAGCTTCCTCTGAACCCGACTCATCAAAATCGAATTTTTCAATCGAGCTTTGTCATGAACCACGAAATCGGTCGGGAATTTGTCTCCTCATTCCACGATCTTCCCTGCGAATGCGACAATATCAAGCATCTCGGGAAGAGTCGATTGAGGATATACTGCTATCGATCATGTCTGAAGAATATATCTTCTGGATCGGGGTATGAGGTGAGCTCGAGTATCGGTCGAGGATGAACCCGTTCCCCCTTGCTCCTCATTAAGCCTTCTTGACCCTGCCTTTCTTCCATCGGGCTCTACGGTTGATGGGGAAGCTACGCTAAGGGATCAAGCGTGGAGGTCACTTTCGAGGAGCTCATCAGTACATTTTGCTCTGAGCCTCGGTGATATCACGGAAGCTTTTGTGCATTCGGTCCTCGGTTGCATCTGGTGGGTTTCGAGACTGGTGGCATTTCCTCGGTATAGTCGAGTTGGCCAGCCAGTGCGAGCTGCACATCTTGGATCGACTCTGGTGGCTCTTGATCGAGCTGTTCATCGAGGTAGGCATTTAAGGTCTCGAGCTCCTTGAAAAAATTTCCTTAGAAATTTTATACGAGCCTGATGATGTCTCAGCACCGGAGAAGACAAGCCTCCTCGATCGATCTGTGTCCTTGAGATAACTGAGTGGCACTTGTAAAAAGGTGAACTTTGGCGATTTGGCCCCTCGGGTTGTCTCTCCTCCGAAATCTTTGCTACCATCGTCGGTGAGAACTACCAATCTTCTGCGCTTTGGGCGGGGTTCTTACGCCTCAGCGGTTTTGCTCCTTGCTCTATTTTTGCCTCCAGCAGAACCTTCCCCTGGTTTGTTGAATCTCTTTCTCAAATGACAGAAGGTGATTCTACCTTCTTTTTCTCTTTTTCCCTCGAATAGCTTTGCTTTCTTCCAGCGATGATGGGTTTGAAGAAAATTTTGGATTTAGGGAATGGGGTTGAGTTGGCGAAGATATCCTCTTCCTCTCTGCCACATCTCCAAAATATAGGCAATTTTGGTGGCATGGTGGATCTTGCCTTTCATTGTGATTTCCCCATTGACTCTTTTTATGATCTTGGCTTGCTCGACACCATCCGGACTAAAATTTCAGCCCGATTGAAGTCGGTGGTGGGAGATCCCCTCGTCGCCGCCATCGATCCCGAGCTTGGGTACTAATCTGCTCAAAACTCCTCATGAAGACTCATTACGCTCTTGCTCACAATATCCATCGACAGACACGATATTGTGGCTTTAGGTGCTTCTTGTTCAAAGTTGCCTCAAACTTCACAGATTCTCGGCAATCCTATCTAGGTACTCTGCTCTCTCTTCGAAACATATACATCGCGGGATCCTCTCCTCTATCACATAGCTCAAACACATCATTGATTTTTTGAATAATGCACACCTCACTCTCAAAATCGGCGTATTTTGATGAGTGATCTAGATGAGATATCTGATAATCGAAGAGTGCATACAATCTTCTTCATCTTTTCAAATTGCGGATGAATTGATTACCTCTTTTTGCGAACTCTGGTCGGTGTCGACTTGCGACTAGATGGGTGAGTTTAGCTTGATCGGATCATA
This sequence comes from Stenogyne calaminthoides, assembly GCA_037126765.1. Lineage (NCBI taxonomy): Eukaryota > Viridiplantae > Streptophyta > Magnoliopsida > Lamiales > Lamiaceae > Stenogyne > Stenogyne calaminthoides. The sequence continues at coordinate 41,768,800 of JBBCBC010000005.1, forward strand.
TTGAGCCTCCTCTTCTGGCTTTGAGTTGGTTGAGCTCTCAAGTGGGACAATGAACTCGTACCATGGCTTATTGGTTATGACCAATCTCTCGTACATGGTTGGAGCCATTTTAGAATGTGATTGAAGAATTTGAAGCTTTAGGGTTTTGCGATTTCGGGCAAAGGGATTTTAATACAAGAGTATTTGGGAACGAAGGGTTTGATAAAATTTTGGCTTGAATGACTTGAAGAGGTATAGATAGCTTCGAGATCGTGGGGAATCGTGTAGGTTAGGTGAAAAGTAACGGTTGAGATTAATCTCCGATTAATCGGGTATATGAACCGACAATCTCCAAAAAAAGTAAGCCAAAATATCCTCTCGTGGTCAATAATGTGGCAGAGCATTAAATGGTTCCTTCTTCGAATTTAAAACGATCCCGCCCAAAACATTCCTCAGGTGTTTTGTATTTATTGCAAATGATTACTGAGTTTTATTTAAGCAATAAATGGCTCACATGAGTCATTACTTCTTGAGACTAATTTCCTTCTATCGGTCTTCGAGTCATTGACCTTGATAAAATGTCAAGATAATATTGAGTATCTTGAAAGGGTTCAAAGATGTTCTTGAGTCTGACTATCAAGAATCTCGAGTTTCTTGAGACTCGATTCAAGATTTCATTTTATCCCGAGTTTCTCAAGAGAATTCGAGAAAGCTTCATGTATCGAAAGTCTTCAATTTTCGATTTACTATATACACTGGTTCCAACATCCCTAATTCAATCGAAAGTTCACGAAATCTTGATTGACCAAAGGTTTAGTCAAGATATCATCTTTGCCTATCGGTATGAATTTTCTCCATCCTTATGTCCTTTTCTCGACATGATCTCTCGATGAAGTGATGTCGATATCCACATGCTTGCATCGGTGTGCAATACCGGATTTTTGTGAAATAGCAATGGCACTATTATTGTCACAAAATATTGGTACTTCATTGGCCACAACTTTATAATCCCTTAATTGTTGTCCGAGCCAAAGAATCGAAAGCAAATGCGAACTTCTGCAGACCATGTATTCAAATTTCAATTAGTCTTGTCGTTACCGAGGTCCTGCTTTTGAAAACCAAGATATCATTTATTTCCTAGAAATTGACAAGTTCTGTTGTGGACTTCCATCAATTTCAAGAACCTCCATAGTCAGAGAGATCTCGTAAGAATTAATTTAATTCAAGGTTATCATCACCGATACCATAATCCCTCTATTCATCGTGCCCCTTAAGATATCTCATCTTTTTAGCGACCTCCATGTGACTAGTCTTAGGATTAGCTTGGTATCTTGACATATCCCAACAAAGAAATGTTATATCCGCCTCTTTTGTGAGATAGAGCAATGATCCAATGATTCCTCTATAATCAAAGATGATTTATCGATTTGTTTTCGAATCAGGATCCATCTTGTAGTTAGTATTCATAGGAATCCTAAGCGCATTGCAATTTTTGTACACCATATTTCGCAATCGGATCTCGGGTGTACTTTTGCACAGTTGATGAATATTCCTTCCTTTGATTGTTTCACTTGAAGACCTAGAAAGAAATTCATCTCTCCCATCATTGACATCTCAAACTTGCCTTTCATCGGTGTTGAAAACTTTTCACCACGGTGATGGTTTGGAGATCCAAAAATGATGTCATCAACATATATCTCGAACCCAAGAAGATATCTTTCCCATCCCCTATCCGAGCGAGTTCTATCAGCAGTTCCTTTGACAAAACCATGGTCAAGAAGAAAGCGAGAAAGAGTATCATACCATGCTCTTTGGTGCTTGCTTGAGACCATACAAGGCTTTTTACGAGCTCAGTAAACTTGGTCATTCTGTTTGAACCCGGAGGTTGTTCCACATAAACCTCTTCTTTAAGCACACCGTTCAGAAATGCACTTTTCACATCCATTTGATAGGATGTGAACTTCATGTGGGAAAGATATGCAAGAAACAATCGATGGCTTCTAGTCTTTGCAACTGGTGCAAAGGTTTCATCATAATCCAAGCCTTCTTCTTGGGAATAACCTTGTGCAACTAGCCTTGCCTTGTTTCTTACAATGTTGTTGTTTTCATCTCTTTTATTCTTAAAAAACCCACTTGGTTCCAATGACATTGTGCCTTTCGGTCTATCTACCAACTCCCATACTTCATTCCTTGAGAATTGATTCAAGCTCATCTTGCATAGCGGTAATCAATACGAATCTTGTAGAGCTTCACCAATCTCTGCAGTTCTTTCTCCGATAGGAAGCGGCCGAGAATAGTGCACTTTCACCATGGAACCTTCTTGTCTTAACACCACCCGGTTAGATCACCCACAATCGACTTGTAGGATGACTATCTAACCATTTCCTTCTTGATGTTCCCCTTCAATAGTATCCTCAACATTTGAAATGTTAGGTTGGTTATATCGATGGAAACTCGGGAACAACGAGAAAAGGAGAAAGTGAATCATCTTCCTCAGGGGAAATTCTATTTGAGCATTGTCGAGGAGACATTTGTTCCCCCTTTGGTTGATAGATTCGGAAATTTGCCTCATTTGTGACCACATCTTCATTGGCATCACATAAAGTCCGAACAGGTCTGCTCGATTGGTTACCTTTGGAGTCTTTGGTTTTCTGAGTCTCACCATCCCGATTTCCATTTCGAACTTCTTTATCGAGTGCGAGTCACTCCAATCATAGATTGTGGACCACCTTTTCGGAGTTCGAGATGAGTTTTCTTTTTGTTTAGGGCTTAATCTGGTGATCCTTTTAGTCGGTTCATAGATCATGTTCTGTTTCTTCGAACACAAATAGTTTCATCAAAAAAACAATATGAGGTGTTTCCTCCACAATAAGAGTCCCTCTGGAGTTGTAAACTCGAAGCTTTCTTGACTTGAATATCCTAAGAATATTCCTTCATCGACTTTACTATCAAAAGTTTTCAACTGATCTTTACCATTATTGTGTATGAAACACTTGTAACCAAACACACGAAAGAAAGAAACAAGAGGCTTCATTTCATTCCAAAGCTCATAAGGTGTTTTGCCTTGACTCTTAGTCAGCATGGATCTATTCTGTGAGTAGCATGCAGTGTTGACAGCTTCAGCCCAAAATCTTTTAGGAATATCATAAACAAATATATCATTGTCCTTGCCTCTTTTCGAGTCCTGTTCCTTCTTTCAAAGAACGCCATTTTGTTGAGGGTCCTTGCAAATGATGTTTCATGAGAAATTCCATTTCTTCGCATAATAATCGATATAATATGATTTATAAATTCAGTTCCTTTGTCAGATCTGATTTTGACCACACTCATATTCTTCTCAATACTGAGCCTTTTCAGTAGCTCTGGCAGTTTTATCTGAGTCTCTTTCTTACTAAGTAAGAATATGACCCAAGTATATCTCGAGTAGTCATCAACTACTACGGTGTGTATTTCGCCATTTGTGCTCATGGTGTTATAGGACCAAAAAGATCCATATGAAGTAATCAAGTATTCTTTCAAGAGAAACCTCAACTTTACTTTTAAATGATGTTTTTTATGTTTTGCCTTTTCCGCACGCATCACAAATATGTTCTCTTTGAACACTTCTTCGTTAGGTAACCTCTCACAAGAGCTAATCTTGCAAGCTTGTTCGGGGTTTTGAAATTTAGGTGATTCATTCTTTTATGCCATAACCAACGGGTATCTCGTGGAACTTTTTAGCAACTAAACATGTATCTTTAGGAGTTGAACTCAATCAAACCAAGATACACATTCCTTTTCTTGTACCCAAGTAATACTTTTCGTGATGTATCATCTTTCACAAAACATAAGTTCTTAGAGAACTCAACATTAAAACCTTTATCACAGAATTGGCTAATTGAAAGGAGTTATGCTTCAATCCGGATACATATGAAAACACCATGGATATGAATCGAGTCGATTTCCAAAGTTCCATATCCTTGATCAATCCTTGGAGTTATCTCCAAAAAAGTGATACGTGGGCCTCTATGTTCAACATAGTCTTTGAGTAACTTCTTGTATCTGTCATATGTCTTGAACATCCTTTGTCAAAGATACCATATATCGAGTTTTTTTTTCATCTCGGCTCATCAGTGCCATGTGATCTTTAGTCAGTTTAGTGCCCTTGTTTTCCTCCTGAAAAACAAATTAATTCTTAGGTACCCAATTTGTGTAGGGTCCTACAAGGTTAGATGTACCTTTCGGAATCCAAATCTGCCGACAACTCTCATTACTTTAGAGTGGCTGATTTGTCTTATCAAACATCAACATATACATCCACTACTCTAGGTGCCTTAGCGATTTTTACGTATATATGTGTGCTAGCTTTAGCTTGAACATGTGCCTTTGAATTCTTCTTTGGTTCGGGGCCTTACATTGAGGATGCTTAGGCTTTTGTGCAGCCGGTCTAAATCTTTGTTGATTCGGGTTCAGATAACCTTTACCTTTAGGCAAGTAAGGTTTAGGTTGTCTGTACTGAAATCTGGGCCTTTCAGTGTACTGAGGACTTGGTCTCTTCAGTTGAGAATATCTGCTTTGAGTGTTTCTCTTCCGAAGATTCCGATGGTTCGGTGTAGATCCTTTCAAGTTTGCATTCTTAGCCCGAGGCTTTGAAGTACCCGAAATTTTTTAATCGGCTTTCGGGTTTTCTAGCCTTCACCGAGGTTTGGGCTTTCTAACTTTTGATCATTCGGTTTCATCAAACCATAGGTCCTTTTTCCTTATCTACAACCTTGGGCATTACTTCAGTTTGAAGTGTAGGTGCATTTTGGTTTTACAAAGATTGTCTTCTTGCTACATGATGCAAAGATTGGGATGACCTTGTGAGGTTCCTGGAATGTATCCCAATCCAGCATTTTATAGTCACAGATCTCTGGTAACTCGAATTTCATCTATTACTTTAGATGCATTATTCAATAGAGTTAACTTTTTACGTGCACTATCCTCTTGATTCAGAGAGTTTCATGCTTCTCGAGAGGTCATTGAACTTAGTTACGATTAGGCGAGTTTCTTCAATGGATTTCTCTAGCTTTTGATTAGGGTCTCTATCAACTTCTCTTTCTCTGAGAGTTGTACTTTCGAACATCTAGTTCATCAATTAGCTCCCATAAATTGAGAAGTGATTTTGATTTTTTGCTAGAGTCTTTCCATTTTAGATTTTTAGCATTCGATTCATTTATTCTCGCTTCTTGAGTTTTATTTAGCAGGTCCTTGCCAAAACAAAGATAGTCCTTCATCGATTCTCAAAAGAATCCATCGGTCAAAAAATTTTTTTTCGGTGGAACTTGAAAACTCTTGTGCTAATGTAGGGAGCAATACTTGTAGACGGAGAGTTTACCTCCTCAATGGCCATCGGACATATGTCATCACTATCACCATCGCGAGAATATCTCATCGAAGAGCTAGATTCCTCCTCCGAATGTTCTTTTTTACGCAACCATGGCCTTTGAGAACTTACGGTCTCTTTTTAGCTTGTCTTTCTCTTCTCTCCTTAGCACTCAACTCTGGACAATCATCATTTCGAAGTGACCTTTCTTCGACAATTGTAGCATCTGTTGGCATCATCATCCCGATCATTTTCTTCTTTGGACTTGGAGTCCTTAACTGCGGATGAAGATCCTTCAAACTTTCAGGTCCTTCTTCTTCTCGGTTGATCCGTCCTCGGGTTTCTTCTCGTTTTGTTGTTCTGTAAAAGCTTTTTGTATTTTCCAAATCTCTATTAAGTGCATCAAACCTCCTTGCCATCGGTGCTAGCTTTTCCTCAAGCTCATCCCGATGTTTGGCATGGGGGGTTCTCAGACTCTTTAGTTTTCTGAGTTTTATCTTTTTGCTTTTAAAGCCACATTTTTACTTGATGAAGAATCATCTTTCTTTGTCACCTTTTTGGATTTCTTATCAATTACAAATTCAGTGCTTTCGATTCGGAGAAGACTTGTTGGTATGGCATTGAGCTAATGTTCTTGGTGTTTTCAATCACCTTCGCATGAATATCCCATTTCTTAGAAAGACCTCTAAGAATTTTTAATGCCACTTCTCTTTGTGGATATTTCTTTCCAAGTGCATTTAGATCATTCATGATCTTTAGTGAATCGACTTCCAATTTGTCTATTGATTCACCATCATCCATTTCAAAAACCTGCAAACTTTCCAATTGCCACCGAAAAGTTTGTTTTCTTTTTATATGATATGTGCCTTGGCACATAATGACTAGTGTATCCCATATCTCTTTAGCAAAGATATTACGTTGAGAGATCATTCCCATCACACCATCATCAATTGTACTTATATAGTGTGTCTTTTGCCATGTAGTCTAGATTGACTAACTTCCTCTCCTCGGGGAGTTAGTTGGTCATCAGGACTTAGGAAATTCTTCTCAGGGTCAATTCTCTCCTCTTACGTAATTCAGGATTCACCACAAGAAATTTGAATGGTCCTTGAGAGACCACTCTCCACATACGCTCATGTTTGGAATACAGATGTGCTGTGATTCTCGGTCTCCATAGATCATAGTTTTCTCGAGAACATGGGAAGTTTTTAGAAGACATTTTTCCGATCTTTTGAAAAGAAACGAATTTCAAAAATAAGATCGATTCGGATAGACCACAAGTATTTTGAAAATAAAACTTTGGTCAACACAAACAGTGGTCAAGTTGAACCTTTGCTCGATACCACTTGTTGGTCCGGTGAGAACTAGTCTTACACGTGGGGGGGAATACTGGCGTGTTGATGATTTTAAAACTTTTTTCATCGAGGTCACTTTGGGTGGAAAATCAAGATTAGGTTCCGAGAAGCACGCATTGCCTCGAGTCAAAGTCAAAAGACAGTGATCCTGAAATGCTTTTCAGATACCTCGATAATCCCTAATGAGTCCCGAAGAAGTCAGAGATCCCCGAAGTTGCTTGGATCAGATAACTAACTTATGAATCCTCGGATGAGAGTTCGGTTTGGTAACTATCTCATTCTAGCTACTCGATCGTGCGGAATGGTTGGCCCTTAGATTATACTCGTTTTTAAGCTTTTTTAAAACCTTCCCCTTATGAAATAGTGATTAGGCTATGAATTACTTATCAACTTTAAATTGGATTGATTCCAATGAATATCAATGAAAAGTATGCTTTCAAAATCAAGTTGATGCAAATAATTAAGCCGATAAGGAAAGCGATAAAGAACACAATTTGTTATAGTGGTTCGAGAGACTCAAGCTCCTACATCCACTCTCTCCCGACTCTTCAGAGAAATTCACTATCAAGCTGTGCTTCTCGACTACCTCGTAGTTTACTTACTCAACTTCGTACTGAAGTTTTCGACTACTCCACGAGTTTACTTTACTCAACCCGACCTTGAGTTTTCGACTACCTCGAGTTTACTTACTCAATCACACACAAGCTTTGAGACTACCCCTCAGCAGCTTACTAACTTCTTCTCTAGAGTTTTTTTACTACAGGTGTAGTTTACTAACTCTTTACAACTCTACTTACCAACAAACACACTCCAACTACCTTCTCAAGGGTTTGGGGTTTCTTGGTTGGTTTCCAACTAGGATGAGATATCCTTTACAATAAAGCACAATGCAAAGGGTTAGGATATCTCGACTAAGCTTTGGATAAAACTTATCACGCTAGGCTTAGTAAAGTGAGCTCTCTTCAATATAAAAGCACTTGGGATATTCAAGGTATTTGAGTGCTTTAACTTTCGCGAAGAATAAGTTTGAGCTCTTGTTGCGTATAAATTTCCGTAACCTTACTATGTAGAGGGTCACCAAGATTTATAGGCATACACCAAGGTCACTCTTGAAAACTATCCGTTGGAGAGATAACCGTGAGTTCCTCTTATGGGTGTGAGTGAGAAACGGCTATATTTAGAGTTTGAAACTCCCCTAACACGTTTTTAGGCAATAGCCTTTCATGTAGCCGATCTTCATTTTTTGCGATCTGGAACTTTCGTACATCGACATCTTTTCATTGATCTTGTCCTTTGTCATTGTCATGTTATGGGTACGATGTCATCTTCCTCTTTTGACTTTTGTCTTGATTAAGGTGTAGACACCTTTTTGGCTCTTTTGATCACAAACTACGAGTTTGATATAACCTTAACAATACTTGACTTAGTTCCTTTTATGCGCATTTGAATGTCTTGGCAATATCGACTTTTTAAGGCATCGCGTTTCTCTCGATATTGCATCCTTGGGATAGTTATATTGATTGCCTCGGAACATTGAGGTTCATCACGAGCATTCATTATATTCGGAGTCTTGATAATTCTCGTACTCTTAGTTTTCTTGATCTTGGATACTTTCGGTCTTGATCTTGTGTCTTGAGTCTTACGAGTCTTGAGTCTTCGAGTCTTGATTTATCTTGTTGTCTTTTCTTGAGTCTTCATCTTTGAGTCTTGGTCTCTCAGTTTCATACTGAGTCTTCAGAGACTATTCTAAAACTATATCTGCTGACTTATACATTTTGCAGATAACATCCTGAATACTCTAAAACTGAATCCTGACTCAACTATCAAGATCATTAGTGAACATGTCATACTCAGGGGTTTTGGGATCTTAATCAAAATCATATAATCTTTTATTAAATTCATCTCCCAACAAGGTTCATAAGCTTTATCATACCAAATCTTGCAAGTGGAATTTGTTTCTGGTATGGATAATAATGTTTAACCGTTCCTCGACCAAGGACAAAAGATATTAATTAACGGAAAGCTATTTCAGTGGCTTGAATTAATTAATGGGCTAGATAATCTTAAACACGGGAAATAATGATCGGGAGCCATATTGACTGTAATATGGGTTAAGATGGATAGTGCAATATTAATTATGTGGTGGGATTAATTAATATTTATGGGCTTGAATTATATTGTGGCTCAATATTAGATATTCAAGATCCATTAGAAGGTCCAATCTTAATTCTCCTAAAGGCCCCCTGAGTAGCCCAACATATAGTCCATTAACTGAAAAAGGTAATTAAAATAAAATAAATATTGTTGCTTATTTTTCCTCTAAATTTTCGAAAATTATGGATAAAAGAGGGAGAAAGATTTTCTTTGAATTTTGTTATGGAATGAAGATATGTATTCTTGGAATACAAGATTATCTCATTAAATTCAAGAAATCTCCCACTTGGTTATTCATAGTGATATTTCGAAATTTTTGAAAATAGAGGGCAAGAAATATTTTCTTGATTTTCTTGAAAAGATATTATGGAAGATATGTATTTCTTGAAATACAAGAATATCTCATAAATTCAAGAAGATCCAAATCTTGGATTCTTGCACACTGTATTTTTCGAAAATAATACCATATTATAGAGGAGGTGGAATTTTGTGGAATATTTTAATTATGGGAAAAAGAATATAGGAGATATATTCAAGATTTCTTGGTGATCAAGAAAAGTATTTCCCCACATTGATTTTCTACTAAAAAATTCGACCATCTCCCTCCTATAAATAGGGGATGATTAGTTCATTCCCAAGTACAATTTCATGTGCTGGAAATATTAGCAAATCCACAAAGGTGGTGCAACAAAGTTTATTTTTTCCTTTTGTTAATTGTTCGACAAGTGTCCTTCCACCGGATAGTTGAGCAAGGGCTAAGGGAATACTTGGGAAGTCCTTTTGGTTAGTCCATCCGACCGAAGTCACTGCCATCCCGAGAGGTACGTTCACGTAAACCCGTAGATTCCGCATGCGTAGGTTTTACGTGGCTTTTTATATGCATGATATGTTGTTGCAATTATTATTTGAATTAATATAGGATTAATTCATGCTAGTAATAATTAATGAATTAAATTTGTATTTAAATATTCACCCCGAATAGATCTGTACAACTCATTCCCCAACACTAGAAGCGTTCTATTTCTTTGTTCTGCAACCCCGTTTTGTTGAGGGGTACCGGGTGCAGTCAACTGGGATGTAATCCCTTCATCCGACAAGTAGTTTAAGAATTCATCGCTGAGGTATTCGTCTCCACGATCAGATCGTAGAAACTTGATACTCTTTTCCTTATGATTCTCTGCTTGAGCCTTAAATTCTTTGAATTTATCAAAGGTCTCAGATTTATGCTTCATTAGGAAAACGTATCCATAGCGTGAGTAATCATCGATAAATGTAACGAAATACTCGTAGCCACCTCTTGCTTTGATTTTCATTGGACCACATACATCGGTGTGAACGATCTCCAACACTTCTTTAGCTCTAAGCCCCTTGGCTCCAAATGCCCTTTTGGTCATCTTACCCTCCAAGCACGATTCACAAGTTGGAAATGGTTCAATCAGGAGAGACTCCAATGAACCATCTTGGACCAACCTTTGGGTCATTTTCGGGTTAATATGACTAATCTTAGGTGCCAAAGAAGTGTCTCGTTCACATTAGTCGAACGTTTTCTTTTATTACTTGAAATAGTAGATGTGTTATAGGATGCATTTTGTGAGTGATGTGCACAATTAATAATATAGAGATTATTCCGTAAAGTTCCATGACAGATAACCACATCGTTACGAAAAACAGTAACATGTTTATTAAAACGAACATAATATCTATCAGCAAATAGTTTTGAAACAAAAATTAGGTTTTTGCGAAAAACAGGAACATAAAGAACATCTCTTAAAATTAAACTCTTGTCTTCAAAATACAGGTGCATGTCTCCCACTGCTTCAGCTGTCACTCTGGTAGCATCGTCTAGCATGACGAGGATCTCTCTCTCACTAAGTTGCCGGGTCCGCTTGAACCCCTGTAATGTGAAATAAACATGATCAGTGGACCCCGTATCCATTACCCAATAGTGGGTAGCATATGCCGCTAAACAAGTTTCAACAACTAATGCGTGAGAATTACCTTTCTTTCCATTTCTTTTGGGTTTGGAACAGGCTGACCTCCAATGTCCCTTTTCACCGCAGTTAAAACACTTCCCCTTGGCCGGTTTCTTCACTCCTCTCTCCCTCTTCACCTTTCCTTTGCCCTTGGCAACGCTTGAGTTAGCTTCACTTTTGGCCTCCTTCTTCTTCTTACCTCCTTTTGGTCTAGAAGAGGAAGATGGACCAGCTGCCGCTAAGGCTTGGCTGCTCTCTCCTAATATTCCTTCAGCCGAGACTAGAGCTTGTAGCAGATCAGGCAAGGAGAACTTCTGATTGTTCATTTGGTAGTTGAGCCTGAACTGCTCGAAGCTTTTGGGTAGGGAATGGAGTATGAAATCGATCTGGGTCTCGATATCATATTCAGCACCAAGTACCTCAAGTTTGTTAAGATGAGCCATCATCTGGAGAACGTGTTCCCTTACGGGCGTTCCCTCCACCATTTTCATTGAGAGCATGTCTCTCATGGTGATTTGGCAAGCTACACGGTTCTGATGTTGGAACATCGCTTTAAGATTGACCATGATGCCTGCAGCAGTTTCAACGTTTTGGTGCTAGTATTGCAACACATCTGACATAGAAGCCAAGATGGTACACTTTGCCATTTCGTTGGAACGCTCCCAGTCAGCATACTCTTTCTTTTCCGTTTTACTAGACTCATCAGTTGGCTTTTCTGGTTTGGGTGTAGTAAGAACCCAGTTGTGATGTTGTGCGGTGAGGACAATAGTAAGTTTTCGATACCAATCAACAAAGTCTTCTCCAGTAAGCAAATTGTCTTTCAGTATATTGAACAGTGGATTAAAAGGTTGCGACATGATGATACTAAAAATAAACATTCATCTTGTGTCAATATCCAGATCAACACAAAGAAAATCACATAATTCGATCACATGATTCATATTAAAATCTAAAAAAAAAATGAACATGCATCAGCCAACATCTCGAAACAGTTTTAAATGAGCCTCTTAGGAGGGTTTTCATTTAAATCACATCCAAGCAGGTTACAAACAAGAACAGTTACAAACCTTTAATTAAAAGAAAATTAATTAATAGTTGGCTCCCATTTGACCAATACAAAATTGACAGGGACTTCAGGGAAGTATATGCATATCAATTTTGTACCTAAGTAATAACCATGGTTAAATACATAATTACTACTTCGTTTTGATCGAGCCTCTTGGGAGGGTCATCGTCGCCACTAATAATAATTCACAATCATCAATTTGAGAATTTATTCATGTAAAAACTTTCTTTTGGCCGTCCCTTAGGGGAATTTCTCCAAAAGATTTCACAAAATAAATCATGGAGGTCAAAATTAATTGTTTAAAACATACTTAGTAATTTTTTGAATTTGAGATTTTTCGTTGGGCAATTCTCATGCAAACACATTTAAACAAATTAAATAAAGCATAAGAAAATACAACAATAAATCAAGCAAAGCAGAAAAATAAACATATTGGGCACAAAATATCCAACTGTCATGGTTTGATTTTTCTTGGCTTAATTTTGAAGAAACGTCGTCTTGAATTTCTCCCACTCGAACGTCTCGAAAAGTCATGTCTCTTGCACCGACCGGCTTCATGGCGGGTGCACGCTGCGCGACCCGACTTCGCTTTGTCAATCGGCGCCCGTGCCGCTAAGCGCCAAAGCCAGTGCCGCCTTAGTGGCCGGCGGTCTCGGCGCCTACGCGACGCTGTTCGCTTTCGTCCGATCCGCATCCGTCCCCCGTCCGGCTCTTCTAAGATACCCTTTGCGCCGTTCTGCTTTGCTATTCACAAGACGGTGCCGCGCGCTCGCTTCGCTCCGCCAAACTCCCGCTCGGCCATCGACCCATACGCCACGTCTTCACGCCAGCCACGCCAGCGATCGGCGTACTTCGCTACGCACGTTTCGCTGACGACGCCGCTGCCTGCCCGATCCGGATCCACTTTAATTTCTCGCCTCCGTCTTCGATCAGGTTACAATTTATTTTACAAAATAAATAAACCTAAATCTAGACTAGTCTATTACATTGAACAAATCAAATAGCCTAATCTACTCGTGGATTTTCTCACGAGAAAAACAAATCCGAACGAGTCGAATTAAACCCAAAAATATACGCATGAAAAATAAAACACGTTAAATACCATGACAATTGGATACCTGCAAAACATATCTAACAATTCTACTATCCAATTTTCAATAAAATTTAATGGCCAACATAATTTAAATACAGAGCTCGAAACCGAGGCTCTGATATCAGTTGTTGGGAAATTAGGGATGCCCGGATCTATTCGAGTTGAATTTAAATACATATTTAAATTAATTAATTAATTACTAACATGAATTAATCTTAAATCAATTCAACATAATAATTAATAAGCAAATAAACAACATGCGTACACATAATCCACATAATACACATAATCCAACATGCGGAATCTAGGAGTTACGGGATTACATACCTCTTGTAGAGAAAACCATTGAGACGATGAATCAACCCAAAGTGCCTTCTCAAATATGTCCCAAGTCCACGAACGTAATCCGGTGGGAGGATAGTCAACGAACGATTTTAGTTTAAAGGAGAAAATAAAATTATTTTGCCACCACCTTTGTGGATTTCTAATTTTTCCAACACATGGAATTACATTGGGGATGAAAAATTCATCCCCTATTTATTGAGCAAGGGGGGGACGGAAATTTAGGTTAATTGGGCATTGGGAAATTTCCTTGCTTCTTCCTCAAGATACAATCTAGAATATATCCAATATATTCTATTTCCTAAAATATCTCCCAACAAAATTTTCTCCTCCTTCTTGCTTGCATTATTTTCGAAAATCTCAATAAAATAGGGAAAAAAATAAGATATTTTTCCTTTCTTGAATTTATGGGATAAACTTGTATCTCAAGAATACTTATTACATAAAATCTTTCCAAGAAAATCAAGAAAAAATCTTTTCTCTCTCCTACTCATATTTTTTAAAAATAATTAGGAAAAATAGGCAAAGTATTTTCTTCTCCTTTTCATTAATTGGACTTTAATTTGGGCTATTTGAGGGGTCTTTAGGAGAATTAAGATTGGACCTTCAATGGGCTATGAAACTTTAATATTTAGCCAAAATATTATTCAAGCCCATTAATATTAATTTACTCCACTATAAAATTAATATTGAACTATCCATCTTAACCCACATTATGACTTCACAATAATATGGCTCCCGGTCATTATTTCCCGCGTTTAAGATTATCTTAGTCCATTAATTAATTAAGTCACTGAACATACTTTATATTAATTAATATCTTTGTCCTTGGAGTAAAGACAGCTAAAAATTATTATCCATACCAGAAATAAATTTCCACTTGCAAGATTTGATATGATAAAGATTCTGAGCCCACCAAGGGGACAAATCAAGCAAGCTGTACTTGCACACGATTCTCCATATTAAATCTTAGCAATCGTCATGTAATCAATAATATTGCCCAAGATACAAGGTATCAAATCGCATTGATTCTCTTCCCATCATAAGTCAAAGCAATAGTTATTAATTTCACAAGATCCTATTTAAGGGACGAAGATTAAGAAATAACGAACCACTGAGGTCTAATTCTTGTATATTCAGTACCGAAGAATTTGTCCTCCTGTAGGTCCTATTCAGCGCATTATAATGCACTAGTGTAATCTCTTGGTCAAGACAAGCCAATCTGAGCCTTACACTTCAACCTTTCATGATGGATTGTTCATTTCCATCTAGGTTGTGAATTTGTACTTAGTCACGAGGAACTGTTAATTTGATCTTCTGTGATCTGGTATCACCAAATTAACTGCAACGTAACCCATACTTACTTATTGAACATGTATGTAGTAAATATATATAACATTCATTCATATTTAATGCAACATGTGATTAATAATTTATTTCAGTAAATAAATAAGAAATTCAGTTTGGTTATACAAAGTAAAAAACATACTTTTCAGTATAACCTCAACAATTACATTTGAGAAAATAACTAATATGAACTAAGAGGGATCGTGGGTGTTGGCGTTGGAATCAAGGTTGAAATTTTCCCAATTGACAAAACTATCAGCCATTATGATTTCGTCGACTGGAGAAGACGAGGATGACGATGATGGATTCAGAACCGTGTCGGAGGATGGCATTGGTGGATTTGGGATCGGAACCGTGTTGGAGGATGATGGTGGTGGATTCACAATCGGAACCGTGTCGGAGGATGGCAGTGGTAGATTCGGAATCGAAACCGTATTAGAGGATGGCAGTGGTCGATTTGGAACCATGTCGGAGGATGGAGGTGGTGGATTCAGAATCGGAACCGTGTCGGAGGATGGCAGTGGTGGATTCAGAATCGAAACCGTATTGGAGGATGGCGGTGGTGGATTCGGAACCGTGTTGAAGGATGGCGGTGGTGGATTCGGAACCACCCTCATCCCTCTATCCATCATCATCATCGTCCTAACCCCTACACCCCTTGGTTCTACCCTCATCCCTCTGTCCACCATCCTCGTCTGTCTTCACTCCAACTCATCCACTACCCTCGGACACGGTTCTACCACTGACAATATCCTGTTTTGTGCTAAAGGATTACGATGTTCTAATTTCTCTTACAATGATTGGTTAAGCTTGAATTTATTGATTTATTTTTGTTGGGTATTCCTTATATGCGTTTTAACAAAATTCACCTTTTGTTGTTCAAAAAAATAAAAAAAAAAAATATATATATATATATATAATCAATTTCAACTTAATCAACATCAACCATGTTATGGGATGGACCTAAATCTTGTACAAGGATTACTACAATGTTCTTATTGTATCACACCCTCGACAAATATTAATGAGATGTTTGTAATCTTGAGAATTTTAAATTAAATATCTACTTATGATAAGATTATAAACTTTAATGATAAAACTTACAAATAAAATAAATAAATACGTCTCAACTAGTCAGGGTCTAGGCGCTATGAAGATCAAATCCGTCCGACTAGCGATTTTTGACTTATGGATCCTTGGTAGATGTGAGGGATAAAACATTGTACCTCTCTTATGCATAGAAGACAAAACAAAATTAGCTCTACCAGTTGAGCTACATTAACTTTGATAAAGTTTCAAAAATTTTGTTACAAAATAAGTATCAATTTTTTGGCAATTATGAATTTTAGAACATGTAGATATCAAAAATTCTAGAATCACTTCTAATAATTGGATCATATAGCTATAAAAAAATCTAAAATTAGAATATGTAAAAATTCTAGAATTATCTTGGTTCAATAGAATTACTCATATATCTTTGAATAAAAAATATCTCTATCATCCATTACGTGAATGAGTTAGTATAACTAGAAGAAATATTGTTTTTAAGAAATACAAATATTGTAATCCCCAAGGGTTGGCCAAATGGTGTGGGCTTGAGACTTAGGAGTATGTTTCTCTCTAGGTCTCAGGTTCATGAATTTTAGAACATGTAGATATCAAAAATTCTAGAATCACTTCTAATCATTGGATCATGTAGCTATAAAAAAAATTAGAATATGTAGATAATTCTAGAATTATCTTGGTTTTTAGAAAATTGCTCATATATGTTTGGATCAAAAATATTTTTATCATCCTTTATGTGAATGAGTTAGTATACCTAGAAGAAATACAAAGGTTGTAACCCCCGAGGGTGAAATTCTAGAATTATCTTGGTTTCTAGAGAATTACTCATATATCTTTGGATCAAAAATATATTTACCCTCCATTATGGGAATGAGTAAGTATATATAGAAGAAATATAAAGGTTGTAACCCTTGGGTTGGCCAAGTGGTGTAGGCTTGAGACTTAGAAGTATGCTTCTTGAGATGTGCCAGGTGCTATCAATTATGAATTGACATTTGGTGCGATCAATTATAAATTGACATTGCTAACTTATTATATGTATTATTGATCGACATAACATATTTATAACTCATATCATCTTTTTAAAGATATAAAAAAATAAGGTCTAATAAATACTTTTTATTAGTTACACAATTATAGTATTAATTGTATTGGGTAACAATGTCAGTTGTATAAAAGAATAGTATTAGTTGAATTGAATAAAGATATTATTCAACTCATATCAGGGACAATATTCAATACTTTATTGACTAAAGTTGTTAGTTAGTTATTGTTAGTTACACAGTTATAATATTAGGTGTATTGGGTAACAATATCAGTTGTATAAAAGAATAGTATTAGTTGAATTGAATAAAGATATTATTCAACTCATATCAGGAAGAATAGTCAATACTTTATTGACTAAAGTTGTTAGTTAGTTATTGTTAGTTACACAGTTACAATATTAGTTGTATTGGGTAACAATATCAGTTGTATAAAAGAATAATATTAGTCGAGTTGAATAAATGTATTCAACTCATATCAGGAAGAATAGTCAATACTTTATTGACTAAAGTTGTTAGTTAGTTATTGTTAGTTAGAAAGCTTTCCAGTCTCTCTATATATAAGAGAACTCTCAAATGTAAATTTTACTTTTTGCATTCATTCAATCTACTCTTTCTTTCATTCTCTTCAGATGTATTACTATTGATTCAATATGGTATAAATTTCACGAATAGGTGGATTCGGTTATGCTAGGTTCTGAATCTTTGTTTTGTTTCCGTTGTGTTTGCGTAAATTTTCTTGTTTCAATTAGCGTGATTCGCAATCAATTTGTGGTTCTTTGTTGTTTCAATTTTGCGTTGTTTGCGATCAATAATTTGTGGTTGATTCTTTCGTGAATCATCTTTCTCATTTGGGGATTTTTTTTTTCGATTGACGATGGCGACGGCATCTGTGTCTTTGAATCCGGCCCTTAATCCGTTCTCTTCCCTTACCTTACATCTCCAGGATAATCCAGCGATCACTATTGTGTTGGATACACTCAATGGCGTCAACTTTGTGTCTTGGAGCCATTCGATAAAGCGGGCGCTTAGTGTTAAAAATAAGATACCGATGATCGATGGTTTGTTAGTTCCTCCTATGACTGAAGATGATGCAGCGATTTATCGGGCTTGGGTGCGCTCTAATGACCTGGTGCTCAATTGGATCTTGAATTCCATCAGCCCAGACATCAAGCGTACGTTGGAATTTTTTACTTCGGCTCGTGAAGTGTGGGATGAGCTCCACGCAAGGTATGCAAAATTTGATGGTACACGTGTTTATCCTTTAGAGAAATCATTGACTTCAATTTCAAAGGGCTCTAATTATTTGGTGGTATATTACAATCATTTCAAGAGTTTGTGGGATGAGTACCTCAGTTATTGGCCAATTTTGCAGTGTACTTGTGGGGCCAACTGTTCTTGTAATCTCCCTCAGTTGGTTGCTAAAACTCAAGAGAGGGATATATTTATGAAGGTCTTGATAGGTTTAGATGACTCATATACTACAATTAGGAGCCAGATTTTGTTATAGACCCCTTTGCCTTCTCTAAAAAGCTTTATTCATTATTATTGCAAAAAAATAGTCAGATGTCTTTGAATACTCTAATTTTTGTTCAACCTCGATTCTTTAGCCATGCTAGCTAGACAAGGTGGTAAATCTTTCAAGGATAAGAAAAGAACATTGCAGTGTTCTCACTGTGATTTGCCAAGGCACACTAAAGATAGGTGTTATCAATTGATTGGTGCAATCAATTATGAATTGACATTGCTAACTTATTCCATGTATTATTAATAGACATAACATATTTATAACTCATATCATCTTTTTTAAAGATATAAAAAAAAATTCATTGTAGAACCATTATTTTTAGCAGTTGATATGGTATATTGATTCAGTATTTTGATTCTATGACGTATTTGGTTGTGCGAGGATATTACTAACTTATTCCATGTATTATTGATAGATATAACATATTTAAAACTCATATAATCTTTTTAAAGACATAACAAACACTTAATTGTAGAACCCATTCTTTTTAATAGTTGATATGGTATATTGAATTTTATAAATTTATATATCAATTAGTGCTTAATTGTGATATAAAAAAATAATTAATTGTAGAATCCATTCTTTTTAGCAATTGATATGGTATATTGAATTTTATAAATTTATATAGCAATTAGTGCTTATTTGTGATACATGTGGGTGATATTAATTCTATACAAATATAATATTATAAATTATCTGGTATTGTTATTTTAAGTATAGTATTAAAATAATGGGATGTGCTAAATGGGCAGATTCTGCCCGGACAGAATCTTTAAAATATTAAAATAATATTGCACAATTACAATTTTGCCCCTAGCTTAATCAAATCAGAAAATAAAAGAAAATGTCTGATTTAATTTCCAATCCCCAAAAGAAAAAACCCGACGGCTCACCTATACAAAAAAAGGACTCACGTTCATTTCCTTTCCCTCCCTCGAGCTTGGTGGGTGGCCGGAAATCATAAGGTGGTGGATTTTTAGGATCTAAAATTGCAAAAATCGCAATTTTCGGAGTCAAAATCGATGGATCTAAAGGCAGTGAAGTGTGAAATAGATTTGGGAGAAATGATTCTAGGATTAATATGAAGTTATTGGTATTAATCACGTGGAGGAAGGTGATCGGAATGCAATGCCAGTGGAGATACGGCGGCCGCGGCTCGCTAGGTCTTCTCTCAGAAGAAAATTCTCTTTTATTTTCGACTTAGACTTAATTTGATTTAATGTTTTCGTTCATATTAAATATATTTTTTAAAAATATTTTAAATATTGAATGACATTTTCCACGCCACCTACTTATTAAAGACTTTAATCAGATAACTTCCCACTTGACCAATTCTAATGGATTAAGATACCTTTCATGAATAAGTATATGTAAATTATATTTGATATGGTATATTGAATTTTATAAATTTATATATAACAAATACTTAATTGTATAACCCATTACTTTTTAATAGTTGATATGGTATATTGAATTTTATAAATTTATATATCAATTAGTGCTTAATTGTGATATAAAAAAAAAATTAATTGTAGAATCCATTCTTTTTAGCAATTGATATGGTATATTGAAATTTTATAAATTTATATAGCAATTAGTGCTTATTTGTGATACATGTGGGTGATATTAATTCTATACAAATATAATATTATAAATGATCTGGTATTGCTATTTTAAGTATAGTATTAAAATAATTATGTTTGAAATTCAATATTTTGATCCTATGAGGTATGTATATGTTGGATGTGCGAGGGTATTGCTAACTTATTCAATATATTATTGATAGGCATAATAAAATCTTAGTTTATTTCCTCTAATTCTTTGAAAAATATTCACAAATTAGATCTAATTGTAGCTATTAAAAATTTTACATTCATATTGGGATTATTTATCAGATATAACATTCGTATGGAATACAAAAACTAAGAATCTTATATATATATAATATATATATATATAAAGAAAATCATATAGTACACCTTAAAATAGATAGATATACAATTTTAGTAAGTATTACTTGCAAAAGAAATAATTAAATCAATACAAAAATTGAAACAATTTGAAACTTTCTCTTGAATCTCCCTCTAACTCTCGCTCCATCTATAGTGATTTCACGATCTTTCAAATCTTTTGTTTCTTCTCTTGAGTCGATCTTCTTTTGTGATGGAGGTACTTTCATCCTATTTCAAGCCATCAAGGGTTTCGTTGCTTTGAAGATTTATAATCGGTAGTGTTTATGGTAAATTTCATTTTCAATCGACGGTTTTCAGTGCTTCGAAGGTTTGCAATCGATGGTTTCTGGATTTTTGTTGGTTGATTTCGTCTAAGAGGTAACATTCACACTGTATTTAAACACTTTTTGTTTGCAATTTCTGTGTTTTCTTTTATTTGTTGTTAACTTCTATGCTTGAAAATGTGGTGAACATCAGTCTGTTATTGGTTTCTTGATTGTGGTAAAATTTTGTTATTAGGCATCTTCTGTGTGGGGGTTTGGAGTTGGTATTTTCATTATGTGTAGAACTTGATTTATTCATTCATAAACTTGAACTCCAATATCCAGTTTTGGAACATAACTTGCTGCCAATGTGATCTTAGTTTTTTTACTGCATTCTACTTTAATGGATGTTAGTGATTTACAAGTTTTTACTTCTTTACTAGTCATTTTGCATTCCTGGGTGAGGAAAAGTGGCAAATGCATTGTGAATGGTGTTTGAAAATTGACATGAAGATGGGTTGATATGTTTTCATGGTTCACTTGTAACTGTACTTTGTGACACATTTTGTTTATCCGCATATATTTGATCTTTTATTTTGTTTCAAAATGATTTTGATTCATTCAATTACTTCAGATGTATGCAGTTCAAATTATTGTATAGTCATATAGGGTAGAAGTTTGTGTAATCGAGCTCCTTAACTAATTTTTGTATAGTGTGGCCTCTCTGAACTCTTGTTTGAATTATAGTTCCTCAGTTACTCAATGCTTCATCCTTCTGTGGTGAATTTGTGTCTTTTTACTCTTTTCATGTGAATCTTTATATGTTAAATTATTCTTCAATTTGCTATTGAACATAGTATATAAAAAGTGGCAGAGCTACTGGGAAGATTGACGTCTATAGTTTTGATATTCTGGTTCTTGAATTTATCAGCACAAAGAGACATATTGATGCATCCTCTATTGAGAAAGGCTCAACATTGTTGGAAAGGTACACTTCTTTCTTATTCATTCCCTTTAAGATATTTTAGTGTAATAGTGATTCACATTTTTTTTTTGTAAGGGGATATATAGAAAAAATGCTACAAAGATTTGGCATGCATAATTGAAAGCCAGAATGACACCCCTGTGGTTAAGGGAAACAAGTTCAATCTCAATCAGTGCCCTAAAACTGATCTTGAAATTCTAGAGATGCAAAATGTTCCCTATCCTTCGGTTGTTGGGAGTTTGATGTATGCTCAGGTCTGGACCAACCTGATTTGAGTTTTATTGTGGTATGTTGGGCAGATATTTAAGTAACCCTGGTATGAATCATTGGAAATCAACCAAACAGGTTATGAGGTATCTATAGAGAACTAAGGATTACATGCTTACATATAGGAAATCAGACCAGTTAGAGATCATTGGGTATTTTGATTATGATTTTGCTAGATGTCAAGATGGTAGAAGATCCACTTCAGGGTACATTTTTCTGTTGGCTAGAGAAGTCATTTCATGGAGAAGCGTTAAGCAAACACTTGTAGCGTCTTCTACCATGACAGCATAATTTGTAGCATGTTATGAGGTGTCCAATCATGGAATATGGTTGCGAACTTTTTTCATTGGGCTGCGAATTGTAGGAAATATTGAAAGACCACTTAAGTTGTATTGTGACAAGAACTCGCAATGCTATATATTCCAATGACAACAAGAGTTCCACTAATTCAAAACATATTGACATAAAATTCCTAGTTGTGAAGGAAAAAGTACAGAGTGGTCAGATTTTTATAGAGCACATTGAAACAGACTCAATGATTGTGGATCCACTAACTAAAGGTTTACCACCCAATGTCTTTCATGAGCATACGACTCATATGGGTGTTATGTTATTTCAGTATTAAAGTGATCCGCTAAATTTAAGTTATGGATTTATATGAGTATTAAAATAATAATAATGAGTTTTATATGTGTAGAATCATTAAGTGATTTTCTATTTGTTGAGGGACCAAATAGAAAATAAAGAAAACTTATTCTATAAGTTAGGGTTATGGTCCTCAAACATCAGTATGTTCATTCCACAATTTGTATTCTCTCTAGGGAAAAGAGAAGGCGAGTGAAACTGATAGTGTGGGAAACCAAACCAGTTTGAGGCATATATCAATTCATGAATTTAGTTACGCTTCCGCTTTTATGGTTAATATTCTTCTTGTTTCGGTTAATCATCGTAGATGCTATTTGGATCAAATAAAATTTCTAACAGATCGGCCCCCCATGCACGGGATAGTCCAAATACTTGAATCTGAAGTCATGACCCGATGCCCTCTAGTGATTTTTATGACTCAACCTCAGATTGATGTTATACATTCGTTGTCAGCAAAGATGTTTGTATGATGTTTATGTGTAACTATGAAATAGTTGAAATTTTTTCAAAAATATTAGATGGTACCCGTTTAAGATTGTTATTCGTGCCACTGTAGGAGAATGCATTGTGTAATGCGTTAATTTTAAGATCAGTGTGAATAATTTTCTTTGCCTTCACTTGGTTGTTGTTGGTAAAACAGAGAGAATTGTTGCTAGAATAGTACTCACTATGTCCACCAAATCTATTTTCACTTTCCTTATTTGTTTGTCCACCAAATCTATTCTCATACATTTTATGGAAATATGCACTATATCTTTATCCTCCAACCATCACTTAATTAGAGCATCCACAATGGTGCATCTAATGGGTTGTCCAGTGACTGGATGTATGAAGTTTCCAATTTAAACCATTGTGACATTTTATTGGACAGGAGAGAGAAGCAAATTCATCCAATGCATTAGACAGGAGAGAGAAATTATTGTGGCAACTTTTGTTATTTTTTCTTTATTATTAATTCTGAATATCATTATTTAATAAAAGGGATCATTTCAGGGAACTACAAGATTTCCAATTAAATATCAAATAGATACATACATAACCATTTATTTCATCTAGATACAAAGTGTCTACTAAAAAATCAAAACTACCCTTCATTTTAAAAACACCAAACCCTAAATATAAATTTATAATTATCTCCCTCTCTCACAAAAACCACTGGTCCCTCTCTCTCTCTAACCCCCCTCACTCTCTCTCTCTCTCTAAAAGCTACCAGCAGAACACTCTCCAGATTTTTGCAGCAGCACGACGGTGTACCCGTTCTACTATATCTCCCACGCGGGGTGTAGATAGTGGGGAGGGGGGGTGCACGGAATCGGCGGATGGTGGTGGGGATGAGCAGGAGGCGACCGGGATTTCGGTGTGAGTCAGAGCTCCGCCATTAGCAGAAATCGGGCCGGGGTAAGCAGATCTGCAGAGGCTGGTGGATGGTGGTGGGGGTGAGCGGGAGGCGGCGGATGGTGGGTTGGTGCTGCCCTTTTGAAAAAAGGTACCATTTTTGGAGGAATTGTGTGCACGTAATGTGTTTGATGAAATGGGTGGGGTGTTTTTGTGGTTTGTTTGGGGGTTGTTGTGGGTTTTGTGGTTTGATGATGGTCGGAAAAGAGACAATTCGACGTGGGCTGCCATGGATGAACTGAAGGGGGAGCTTGAGAGGAGATTTTTGTCGCAGGAGAGTCATGCAGATCTGTCAAAGTGAATTTGTGCAAAAAAAATTTTGATTTTGTGCAAATATATTTTCTTCTTTTGTGCAAATTTTGCTTATTCCCATCTGTAATTAGTAAATTTCTTTCGTTTGTGGTTGATTTTATTTTGCGCTCGTTCAAAAAATGAATAAGACGAAAAAATGGGAATGTAGCTCAGGTGATTTTATTTTCTGTAATTAGTGAATTATTCTGCGTTAGTGCAAATTTTTTTGCATTGGGGTTGAATTTATTTTGTGCTCGTGCAAAAATAAACATGACGAATAAAAAATATGTGTAATTTTTTGTTACAGATTTAAAAAACTACAGTTTAAAATTTTGTAAAATGTATTTTAAAAATGAAGTAAAATTTAAAATTGTGCAAAAAATTTAAAAATGAAGTAAAAATTATTTGTGGGTGAAAAGGGGTTTAGGTAGCAGATTTTTTGTTTTTATTCATTAAGGGTACTTCAGTCTTATTAACTCTCATTTTGTATCTAGTTGAAAGAAAGGGATTGATTGTATCTAATTGATATAACTCATCATATTTTGTACCTAATTGATACTCCCCCAATTTTTGATAGTGTACAAGGGCCAACAAGAGTATATATGGATGGATGAACCATTGTGAAAGTGAATTTAAAATGTTGGATGTTTAATGAAAGTTGATGTGAGATGATGTGGAGGAGAGAGAGTGGGCGGATGGATGGATGAAAATTCATTCATCCATTGTGAATGTTCTAACTTTAATTGTCATTGTACTTCACTTACAAATAATGACTTTATTTATAAATTGACCCCACAATATCCTATAATACCATTACTTTATCTACTTTTTTCATAAATGTTGTGCCCAAAAAAGTGAGCATAGTTTTCATGGATGGGGGGAGTATCATATTTTACTTATGTGCTATGCCTTAATTTGAATTTCTTGTGTTATTATTATTTAAAATAAATATTTCAAGTTGTTGGTTGACTTTTATACTTGTTGAAGCAGATCGCATAAGGTTTTTGCGGAAGAGCATGACTTGCATCTAATATATATTTATTTTATACATGTTGAACATGAATTACCTGGTTGGTACTTGATTTTATAGGGTGGTAAAAGATCACATTTGGCTTGGATTTGTTTTTAAGTAATGTGTATTTTATGCGTATATATTGTTTGTGAGCTATAATATCAGATGACATGAGCTATAGTTTTTGATGTTTTGAACTATAGTATACGCTATAGTATAAGTTCACATATTGTGTAGTATTAATTATCTAATGTTATCTATAATGTTAGTTAATATGTGCTATAGAATTCACATATTCTAATGGTATTTTTTGTTGATATTACCTCTGGTATTAGTTGATATGCTCTGTAATATTAGTTGATACAAGCAATAGTATTAGGCTATATGCGCTATAGTATAATTTCACATATAATATAGTTTTAGTTGATATGTGTTATAATATTAGTTGATATGCGTTATAGTATTAACTGATATTATCTATAGTATTAGATTATTTGAGAAATAGTATTAGTTGATAGTCTCTAGATTTGAGCAATGTTTGTGGATGTTCTTTAGTTATGCCGTCAATTTCTTTGAAAAATCAGAATAGAGTCATATTAAAGAACCAAAGCAACCTTCTAGAAAAAAAAATTCATGGTGTTGCAACTCTTAAGATTTTTTATAAGCATTTATTGTTGATCAACAATGGTAGAAAACTAGAAGAAGACAAAAGGAAATTTTGAATTTGATACCTATTTTTTAGCAAAATATTAATTTTAATATTATAAATTAATAATATAAATTAAATTTTTAATTAACATTTTGTTGATAGCGATTTTATCGGGTAGGATAAACGGATTGAAATGTGGCTATAACGTAAACCCGATTAATAACTATCAAACATAATTTCATGAACACGATAAATATAGTTTTTGTATATATAAAGAATGAGGGAAATATTGGAGAGAACTACAATGATGAGTGTGGTCCTATATTTATAGAGGTTCACCCTTAAAACTAAAAATACTAATAACTAATCTCAACCCTGGATTTAATGACTAAAACTAGATCTACTTTACATTAAATGTTTTTGTCTTTTCTCGTAAAGTTGATGACACTTTGACGTCAGCTCTTGATCTTGTTGGATCCGCGTATCTTTGGGTACCTGATCTCCTGTCGGGTGGAGTCGATTCGAGCTTAGGTGGACCCTGCTGACATGTCGAATTATGGGCACATATTCAGGATAATTTGTGCTACAACACATTTGGATTCGTTGAATAGAGAGTTTACTTTTAAAAAATATAAATTATTAATTTATTTAGTGAAATATATATGTGGAATAATACCAAAAAATAAATTTTATAAATTGGACTTTTGGGCCTATGGCCCAGAAAAAAAGTAATAACGAGGAAAATTAAATAAAAATTATTGTTGGTCGCAAGATTCTAACTCCTGACCAGGAAGTTGTCGCACAGCCAATTTAGATTCATTTTGTGATATGAATAGTGGCGTATGGTACACCATTTTTATATAAAACTCACTCCTATTTACTATAGCATTATTTGCGTATTTAGGTAAACCATTATCAAATAAAAAGAGTGATTTATATCAAATATACTTCAACATTCATTATTGTTAGGTATCTCAAACATTAATATGTCTTAACTTTTATTAAAATTAAATTAAGTAATTGGATCGAATATGTTTACGGATAAAAATTCATGACCAAATTTATTGATAATAAAAATTCTCGTTAAATTTATCAATAGATTACCGACGAATTTTCACATCCTTATATCAATGAATTTTGTTTATCAACTGCTATACTATTTTTCATTACCGGTCGAATTCTTTTAATATTGTTATAAACGGTCAATTATTATATTGTTATATATATTATCGATATACTGATAAAAAAATTTAGTCGGGAATCTGAAAATAAATAATTTCTCTTTAACAGACTGTAATGCATAAAATGATAAAATTATATATTTTGCAACAAATAGCTTCAAATTCTAATTGTAATATTAATCCATAATTCCACTTTGTCTCATGATATCCTTTGGCATTATTAAAGCCAAAAAATGAAAGTTTCCACGTAGAGAAGTTGATTAATTATAAAATGTAATTTAATGAGTGGGCCTCGTAGATGGGATGAATCTCATTTAATGTATTATATGACACATGGGTCCTTAGTTAATGGAGCCATAATCAAATTCATATTTAAATACAAATAATACTTAAATATTAATGTAATCCCGTTTCATATACGAGACAGCTTCATACAAAGACTCCCCTTACGAGCATCTATAACCATCCATAGTACACATATAACAAACTAACTGCTTGGAAAAAAAATGATGAGATTTTTACATGACAAAATGCAAATAC
Source organism: Stenogyne calaminthoides (assembly GCA_037126765.1). Classification (NCBI taxonomy): domain Eukaryota; kingdom Viridiplantae; phylum Streptophyta; class Magnoliopsida; order Lamiales; family Lamiaceae; genus Stenogyne; species Stenogyne calaminthoides. The sequence goes on from JBBCBC010000005.1 coordinate 41,796,269, forward strand.
ATGTGAATCACTACTTAATTCTGTGCAGTGGTCCAAGATTTGCAGGTGAACACAGATGCACGCGCATGCAACTCCCACAAATGTTCATACAAAGAAAAACCCATATGCAAAATTACAAATTTTATATATCAGAAATGTATAAAGTCATAATTGAAGAAAAATAACTGAATGACAAGAATGTTTTCATATGCCCACATTCCAAATTTACAAAATGACAAATTAGGCATGGCCATTTGGGTCCAAAATGTCATTGTTTTGGTGAGGAATTAATCACCTTGACCATTTATAAATAGGAAAAGGGCTAGCTAATTATTATTAAAATTAAAGATTTGCATTTTGTTATAAAATAACTCAATTCTTAGGTGTAATGGTTTTTTTCGAACAAAAGAACAATTACTATTTATAAAATGCAAGAAAAATAACTATCGGAAAGATCATCCATAATATTTGGAGTCTCGACCCAGTAACAAGGACTTGGGAATGACCTAAACGTCCTATCAAAACAATGAGTCAAATACATGACTTTCAACCAGCCATATCACGTAATCCTTATATGATGCTTTAATATAGTTTTACAAGTCATCCAAGTTGTATCTTCAGGCACCACTACCCTCTACTACTCATTGTCCCGCTCATTGATCCACTATACCACTCTTATTATGCAGTCAATACTCATTTCTCGATTTAAATTCGAAAGTCTATGTTGTCAAAAACTCAACACCAAAAATTAACTTGACAAGTAAAACATGAATTAAAAACAAAACCAAGATTGTCAACTCAGGAGAGAAAACAAAGGCTCTCAAGTCTCAACTAAGGAGAGAAATCAGGGGTTGCACGATCTGAAAAGGGCGATAGACGACTAGAGAGCAATATAATTCTTACAGGCAGGGGCCTCTCAAATGACTAGGATTTAAAATTTATGAAAAATAAAGGACGGTCTAAAATTTTACGAAAATTAGAGGACGAAATATTCTCTAAAAGGTCCATATCGCGATAGTTCACACTATTTGGAACTCCACTAATACTGATTAATGAACGGATCTATCGACGAAGCACAAAAATGATGAGTTATTTATTTTTTTTTAAAACAGAAGGTGCAACGTGCAATGTTAAAAAGAAAAATAATTGATAGAAAATTTCTACTTTACCCAAAAAAAAAAAAAAAAATCCCTTTACATAGATGGATGATAATTTAATAAAATGCTCATTCATTTCTTCATCGTCATATATATATATATATATATATATATATATATATATATATATATATATGTGTGTGTGTGTGTCGGATTTCTAATTAATTAATTCTGATTTTTTTTCGTGAAACGGTCTGAAATAGTCAAAATAGTATCTCAAAAAAAAAAAAAAGTTACGATAATACTATAAATAGTTTTAAAATATACGTCATGAAGAAGATATAATGTGTGGTTATAAATATCAATCTAATAATTGAAATTCGGTTTCATATAGTATTGTGTTTGTGCATGCTGCTAATTGAGATTAAGGAATGATATAGATTGAAGGTCAATCTCAAGAATATATAGTCGGATGAACCATCTACTTTAATATTATGTCACTTATATTGGCTTTTTCGCATATATTAATCATATTCAACATACAAACTAATCAGTGACGGACCTACCTTGGGGTCGGAAAGTCCTTATTTTAATTTAACTTGAATTTCTTATATATATATACACTTATAATTAAGATACATCCGTATGAGGCAGTCTGTAGTAAGTAAGGCCGAAGATAAATTGTATTATTATTTCTAATATTTTGGAAGGATGAGTATTATTTGTGTTATAGATTATACCCTATATCATGTATAAAACCATCTTATCTGAATAATACATCTCCTTTAAACAAAGTATTATGTGCATCATGTTCAATGTACACCACTATTACTAATCCTTGTAAAAATCAACACTCTATAAATAAAATGTTGATTTTTAGGTGAGAAAGGGGTAACAAAATAGAGAAAGAATATGTATAATTCACATTTTCAATATACATATAAATGTATTCGACTCTGTTAATATAAAGATGTTTAGTCCAAATAATTTTCGAAAATATATAAAAATTCTAAAGTGCATTTAGCTACACTATGTTATAAATTGGGCCCCCCTCGGTAAAATTTCTGGGTCCGTCACTGAAACTAATACCTTCATTTAATAACAAAACAATTATTTATGGATCTGATCTATATATGAGAAAAATGTATATGAGACGTATTCTAATGACATGTATATTATATAATACGTGGGCTAATAACCCTATTTGAATCATATATGCTTAAAGTGAGCTATGAATATTAAAGAGAAAGTTTTGTCTTATACATGAAAATGTCTAACATGTGAACCATCTCACACAAAATTTCCTCCATAAATATGTAAAGTAACACTCCTATAAATTAGGTCACAAATTATATTACTGTTATGCATAAAAATTAATAGTGGTAGAATTTATGCATAACAATGATAGTTTTTTTTTTATTAACAAATGCATGCACAAATTACACTATCAATTTCCCTTTTTCTCGCTCGATTTTTATAAATTGACAAAGTTTTATATGCACCAAGTGCATGCGCGTTATAATTTAAGAATTTAAATCATGTGTTGTATAGAATCATTCTGTTAAATATCTACTAGGTTTATAGTGTAGTTGGAACAACATTGTGTTGTGCAGCTGAAGAAATACACTGTAGACCCATACGGGTCTAATGTACATGACGATCTTGTACCGCATATGATGTAAATTCAAATTTTAAATGTATTATTAAAACATACAACTTATTTTGCTAAAACGTTACACTTAAATGTTATCTTTTCAGTAAGAAAAAATTGAGTATTTCAGTATAAAAATTTAAACATTTTAAAAGTACCTTGAATTTCACGGTGCACCTGAATCACGTAAAACCTACTTCTTATGGGTGGGAACAAATCTTTCAATTTCTGAAACAAATTTATCTTGTTCATAGCGTTCCGTACGCTTATAATTAAATCTTAAATTAAATAGGCGTTAATATTTTAATCAGTATAAATAATGTTATGTAATAGAAATTCAGTCTCAAAGAGTATCCCAAAATGAATAGCATATAAAATAATCCGTAGAATGACATTAAATAAAAAATAAGTGATTTAGATTAAACTAGGTTACAACCCTGCATATTACGTGGATTAAAAATAAAATTATATTATAAAATAATATTAAATTTTTTAATAATTAATATGTTGCACAATTAAAAATGTATTACATTTAATAATATATATTTTCTCTAATTTTTTTTAAAATGCCATTTTAATCTTCTGAAATATTTGTATAATAATAGGCAAAGTATAGTGTGAACAAGTTTCACGGTGAAACTGGTTAAGGAGTGTGACTTATATTACTAAATAGTGTGACTTTTTTTCTTTGTAAATGGTGACTTTTTTTTCTTGAAAAAGTATTACCCATAAAAGTGAAGGGTGTGACTTATATTATAGCAAAGAGTGTCGTAGTGATAACTGAAGGATATGACTTATATTACTAAAGGGTGTGACTTATATTACTAAAGAGTATGTCTTGTAAAAAAAAATCAATTTCACGGTGAACAAGTTTCACAGCATACCAACTCATAATAATATCATTCTGGATTTCTTTCCCTCATCATTTCATATTATACCCCTAACATGGTTATTTAAATTTTTTAATTTTATAAAAATGTGTTATGTGAATAATATTTCAGTCAATAATAATTATTGTTAAGAATATTTAATTATTATTAACTAAGGTTAATTTTGACCAAAAAATATCTATAATTTATCTGAAAAAACCTAGAATGACATTTAAAAAAAAGAGAGGGAGGGAGTATTTTTTTATAGTTTAATAATAAAAATATAATTATAAATAAATTGAATGAATCAAATTAAACAAATATTTGAGATATTTAAACTTAAATTAGATTAATTATGTATTAAAAGAAATAAATGATTAAGATTTAAATATTAAAATAGCATAAATAACTCTTCGTAGAATTCTTAGAATTTGAAATAGAAAATTTGTAAAGATTAGGGGTGATTCACCTTTAGTAGATAAAATGTTTATATTTAGGTAAAGTATAGGGTGAACAAATTTTACGGTGAAACTGGTTAAGGAGTGTGACTTATATTACTAAAGAGTTTGACTTTTTACTATAAAGGGTGTGACATTTTACTATAAAGAGTATTACTCATAAAAGTGAAGGGTGTGACTTATATTATAACAGAGGGTGTCATAGTGATAACTGAAGGGTGTGACTTATATTACTAAAGAGTATGTCTGTAAAAAAAAAACCAGTTTCACGGTGAACAAGTTTCACAGCGTACCAACTTTTATATTTATATTAATCATTAGAAAAATTAATATTAAGGATTAAAAATTATATTATTAATAATACTACAAATAATTTCTCATAGAAATTCAATGAATTGAAATAGAGCAACCACATGAATAAGGTGTGATCCACAATTAATAGATAAGGGATAAATGAGCGGTAAAGATTACAATTAAATAATGAATGATGAGAAAGGCTTGTGTGAAATATTGCACACTAATCTTATGTGCAGTCCAAGCTAAAAAGGGAAGAAATTTAAAAAACTTGTGCCTATGGACCTGGGTCACCCGACAAAAACACGCGGGGTCAAAAAATCAAAATAAAAAACGCAGCTCATAGGTCAAAAAAACAGATCGTGGCGTCACTGAAACCAAAACTTGCGCTGCATTTAACACTCAAAAATCACAAACACAGATAAAAAGTACAACGCATATTGAATCGCGGAGAAGAAACCAGGAAGAAAAGCACCAGAAAAACAATGGAAAATTCAGAAACCATGGAAAATTCTGAAAATTTGATAGTAGCCCGAACATAATCAACTAATTCATCAGTAGCCAGGTAAAAAATGCATACCTCCTTCGCAATGTTACTAGAGATCATAAACATGTTGTGAAAATATGAAGCTAGAAAAGAATTCTATTCGAAAAACATATGATAATACTGAATAAAAAACATGTGTGTGATTGTTACTGCATTGGAAAAATTGTGTTACTTCATGAACTTGTAATTGTTACGGTATGCAAAAATCTGTGTTACTTCATTAATTGTGTTTGTTGCATGTTACTACCTGTAGTTAATCTTCTACTATATGTGAATATGAATGTTACTACATGAACAACAATACAGGCGATACACACATTATACAACTGGAGGCAGATTCAACAGATTTAGAGTGCACAAATGAAGAAAGAAACACTAATTTTGATGAATACAGTGGTTCATTAATTGGGATGAAGAGAGGGACAATATGCTTGATGTATGACCTATACCGTAAACATGCACGGTCTGTGGGATTTAGTGTTCGAAAGTCAATAGGAATTTTATCTAAAGATGGCAACAGGGTATTGACATCCAAACTGTTTGTATGCTCCTGTGCTGGTGAAAAGAGATCAAGAAATGAAGAGCAAATTATAACTTTCAAGAGGAAAAGGTGTGGAATTACTAGAACCAATTGCAAAGCTCAAATGAGAGTAAAACTTACTGAAGATGGACAGTATGAGGTGGTAAAACACTTCCAGGAACATAATCATCGACTGACAAGAAGAAAATGGAATCATTTACACCGTTCCGAAAGAGCAATCAAAGAGGGGAAAACAATTGCTATCACAGAAATGACATCATCTGGATTAACACCCTCTATCAAATAGGACACACAATGAAAGACCACTTGAATTTTGTACATCGTACAAAGATGAAGAACATAGAAGGAGGAGATGCAAAAACTTTCATGGACCTAATACAAAACCAAGAGGATGAAGAGAATCAGTTCTTTTACAGGTGTGTTCCTGCATTTTTTTAACCTATTTTACTATATGTTATTTATATACAGTACTCAAATGTTTAATTCATGAATATATGAAAAATTGTGTTACTGTAGGTTCAAATGAATGATGAGGACAGGATGAATAACATTTTTTGGAGAGATTCAATGATGAAGGAGGATTTTGATTTATTTGGTGATCTGATGGTCTTTGATACAACATACAGAACCAATAGATACAATCTGATATGTACACCATTTGTGGGAATAAACTATATTGGAAGAACACGATGTTTGGTTGTGCGTTCTTATCCGACGAGAAAACATAAACTTTTGAGTGGCTATTTACAGTGTTCAATAAATCAATGGGTGGAAAAGGTCCAGTAACAATATTCACTTATCAGGATCAAGCAATTTCAAATGCAATAGAAAAGGTTATAAAAACAATAGTCTGACTACAAAAATATATGTTATTGTATTAACAAACATAATGATACTATATATTTATAATTGTGTTATTGTATCTGTATTGTTTCAGGTTTTCCATGAAACAAGACACAGGCTCTGTCTATGGCACCTGCAAAATGCAGTGAGCATATTTGCATAACTAAAATGTGATGACACATTCAAAGAAACATTTACCAAATGCTTATCGAGATGTGCTACCGAGGAGGAGTTTGAGAGATGTTGGAAGGACATGATCACAAGTTATAACTTAGATAATCACGCATGGTTTACAAGAATCTACAATTTAAAAGACAAGTGGTGCACTTGCACTGCTTTGAGCAAAGACTTCTTCTCTGCAGGATTATTGTCTTCCCAAAGGAGAGAGAGTACAAACAGTTCAATCTCTTTCAAAACAAACAAAACGACGAGCTTGACAGATTTTTGGGGTGTTTTCAACAAAGTAGTAATAGCATGGAGGGCAGCAAAAACAGAAGATAACTTCAAGAATACAACAATGGAGTCAGAATCTTCACTACAAATCAATGGAATGGTGAAACACGCTGCATAAATATACACACTTTGTCTTTACAAAAAATTTGAACGAGAATTTCTGAGAAGTATTTTGTCCACTTCAATGATTGAAAGGGTTATGGACATAACGATGGTGTATGGCGTAACAAGAAATGGTGTGTTGAACAAAGTCACTTATGATTTTACCATGAAGTATGTCAAGTGCACCTGCAAAAAGTTTGAAGAATGTGGTCTATTGTGCAGCCATTGCTTATATGTACTACATATAAATTCTGTGAATAGAATACCAGAACTGTACATAAGGAAAAGATGGACTAAATCTGCAAAGTTGGAAGTCTGGAACAGAAACATAGGCCCAAAAGAAAGCTGGAAGGCTGATAGTTGCATTCTGTGGCGTCACGAGATGGTAACAAAGAGTTACAACCTTATTATAGAAAGTGAAAGGAAGTCGGAAGCACGGAAGATATTAGAGGAAGGGTACAACAGGGATTATACAGCTATAAAAGCCTTACCATCAGAAGAAAGTCCACAGACTTCTGTTGGTTCTACACAAGAAACAACTATACTAGACCCTAAACGCACAAAAACAAAGGGGAGAAGCCAAAGAATAAAAAACCATTTAAAAAAGAACAAGAAGAAAAAGAAAGGCATGGAAGCAGAAAAGGGATCAGGATCAAATGCCAATGAATTTGGATCAAGGACACCAAACCCTCATTTATTCTGATATATTCTTATTGAGATATTTGTGTTACTATCGCATTATTCTTGAACTACTACATGTTCAGAAAATTATGCTACAAAAAAAAAATTGATATTTGTGTTGCATCATGGATTATTATTAAATTTGTTAACTGTTTAAATGTTTATTGCTGTATGACAGTATGATTAATACTTAAACTATACTCATATATGTGTTACAACTTGTTTACATTGTGTTACTATAGAACTTTATTAAATTTCTTGTGCTTATTCATATATGTTACCATATGTAATAAATGTGTTACCACATATTAAAAATGTTTGTTACTGTATAGATTCATTTTATTCCTAGAGTTTATTCATGTGTGGATCTGTGTATTTACATTTGTGTTAACACATGTTTACAAAAGTGTTTATAGCTTCATTTGATTTCTATTGTTTATTCATGTGTTACTGCAGCATATATATATATATGTGTGTGTGTGTGTGTGTGTGTGTGTGTGTGTGTGTGTGTGTATGTTACCACATGTTTAAAATGTGTGTTACTGTATGACTTCATTTAATTTCTAAAGTTTATTCATGTGTAGTCCGTATATGATGAATGTGTTACCACATATTTACATGTGTGTTACTGTATTAATTTCCTATGTTATTCATGTGTTACTGCAGCATATATATATATATATATATATATATATATATATATATATATATATATATATATATATATATATATATATATATGTTACCAGATGTTAAAAAAGTGTGTTACTGTATGACTTCATTTAATTTCTAGAGTTTATTCATGTGTAGCCGTATATGACGAATATGTTACCACATGTTTACATGTGTGTTAATGTATTAATTTTCTATGTTATTCATGTGTTACTGCATCATATATATATATATATATATATATATATATATATATTTACCACATGTTTAAAATGTGTGTTACTGTATGACTTCATTTAATTTCTAGAGTTTATTTATTTGTAGTTGTATATGATGAATGTGTTACCACATGTTTACATGTATGTTATTGTATAACTTAGTTAATTTCCCACGTTATTCATGTGTTATCACATCATATACATATATGTTACGACATGTTTAAAATGTGTGTTACTGTATAACACAACACAAGAAAATTACTTCATATTTACCAAAAAACACAAAATAAAAACGATAATTACCTCAATGATTTGTTATTGCACCAGAATCTTCATTACACATTATAGTTATTGTAAAAGAAGATTGTTCCTGGTGAGACAGTTTAAGCGTGTGTTACTATATCACTATAAAAATGTTACTATACCACAAAAAAACATATTCAAACCTATATACCTTCATGCATGTATATAGATCATGTTTGTTAAATGATAAGATTTCACCCTAATGACAAAAAAAAAACATTAAAAAAGACAGTCATAAACACATATCACTTATAAACAGTAACACAACAAACATAAAAATAAAAGACATCATATGTTTTTTCTTTACAAGGAATCAGTCTTGTTAGCTACCAACATCCCTAACCCAAACCCTATCATCAAAAAATGAGATTTGTTAGCCCCCAAACCATTATCAACAACATATTCACCACTTAAAAACACAAGACAACCCTATCAGGTGATCATTTTTTGTTAAAAGACAATGCCCCTCATCCTAACCCCCAAAATATCATCGAAACAAAAAAAATATCAGTTTATAAAACAAAAAGCAGAATCCATTAGTTTGTCACAAAATACTACTTATTGGGTGACCTTTGCCTAAGATTCTTCTTGCGATTTTCAGCAAGAATTTGTTGCTCCTTCTTCTTTTTCACATCATCTTCTTGCTTTTCACGAAGCAGTTTCACCAAATCAGGCTTGTTCACATAAAAGTCATAGACCTTATCCATGACTTCATCCCTATACACGTTTAAATCAGACATAACAATCCTTGCACAAATTTCAGATCTAAGGCATGTCCTGATATTAACCTACAAATAAGAAAAAGTACACAAAAGGAAGAGACCGTAAAAAACTTTGTTCAGATAAATAGTAAAAAAGAAAAATACACTAAAGGAAGGAGAAAATAGTAACACACCTCCAAGAGATTCGGCTCTGTATATACAATGCCATCAAAGTGAATGATATGGTGCAACAGAAAAACACCACAATCCTTGTTCGGCTCAGCACTCTGCCATAGGAAATTGATATGTTCAACTTGATACATTGACACCTCACCAGAACTGAGATGCTTCTTTGACTTCAGAAACTTAATGATCACCTTATGCTAAAAAAAACAAACAAAGAATAAAAAAAAAAAAAGATAAAAATAACACAAAAATTGACAGGAAAACAACAAAAAAAAAGGGAAAATGATCAACAATAGCCAGTATTTTCACACACTTATCATAGGTAGCAGGATTGACATGCTTCATGTTGTCAAGATGCTGAATTTTTCCCACGAAAAAATTCACAACACAATCGAAGTGGTCGAAAACAACAAAAGGGATGAAAATCTACATACAAGAGTGATAGTATTACTACAAAGATAAAAATTGTATTACAAAAAATATAAAAGATACAAAAAATCGAAATAAAATATAAATGTTACTACAAGACTAAAAATGTGTTACTGCAAAGAATAGAGAAAGTTATCAGTTCAGCATCAAGAAAATTAACATCAGAAAACAACTTAGCCCATCCTTCAAATGCACTAAGAATTTTTAACTCTTGTCTAACAATGGTGTTCAATGGTCAAGTTGAACCACTGCTTTGATACCACTTGTTGGTCCCGGTGCAAACGAGTTTTACACGTGTATGGGGGGGGAATACACGTGTTCAGTGTTTTTAAAACTTTTTCTTCTTCGAGGTCACTTGGGTCGATAATCACGAAGATTAGGTTACGAGAAGACAGATCGCTCTCGAGTTAAAGTCTCTCGAGAGGCAGTGATCCGTTTTGCTTTTCAGATACCTCGAGATAATCAACCGAGTCTTGAGTGTCAGAGATCCGAGTTGCTTGGATCGATAACTAACTTATGAATCCTCGGAAGAGAGTTCGGTTTGGTAACTATCTCTGTTCTAGCTACTCGATCGTCTTGGAATGGTTGGCCCTTTAGTTTATACTCGTTTTAAGCTTTGCTGAAAACCTTCCCTTTATGAAATGGTGATTAAGCTGTGAACCAATTATGCAACTTCAGTGGATTGATTCCAACTGAATATCAGTGAAAAGTATGCTTTCAAAATCAAGTCAATGCAAGCGATTAAGCACGAGATAAGGGAAAGCAATAAACAACAAAGCAATTATAGTGGTTCGGAGACTCAAGCTCCTACGTCCACTCTCCCTAACTCTTGGAGAAATTCACTAATCAATTAGAGCTTTACGACTACCTCGTAGTTTACTTACTCAACTCGGCCCTGAGTTTTCTGACTACTCCACGTAGTTTACTTACTCAACCCGACCTTGAGTTTTCTGACTACCTCCGTAGTTTACTTACTCAAACACTCACAAGCTTTGGACTACCTCTCAGTGGCTTACTAACTTCTCCTCTAGAGTTTTTCGACTACTCCGCCGTAGTTTACTAACTCTTTACAACTCTACTCACCAACAAACACACTCCAACTACCTTCTCAAGGGTTTGGGGTTTCTCGGTTGGTTTCAACTAGGATGAGATATCCTTTACAATGAAGCACAATGCAAAGGGTTAGGATATCTCGACTAAGCTTTGGATAATTCTTATCAAGCTAGGCTTAGTACAGTGAGCTCTCTTCAATATTGAAGCACTTGGGAAATTCTAGGTTTTTCGAGTGCTTTAACTTTTGCAAGAATAAGTTTGAGCTCTTGAGTTGCGTATAAATTTCCCGTAACCTTACAATGTAGAGGGTCACCAGTATTTATAGGCATACACCAAGGTCACTCTTGAAAACTATCCGTTGGAGAGATAGCTTCGTGAGTTTCCTCTTAATGGAGTGTGAGGAACGGCTATATTTAGGGTTTGAAACTCCCTAGCACGTTTTTAGGCAATAGCCTTTCATGTAGCCGGTCTTCACTTTTTTGCGATCTGGAACTTTCATTACATCGACATCTTTTTAAATGACACATCCATCGATTGTCGATGTCGATATGGTATAGTGTTGTCTTCCTCTTTTTGACTTTTGTCTCCAGCTAAAGGTAGATACCTTCAACGGCTCTTTTTGTTTACAAACTCGAGTTTGATATAACCTTAACAACACGCCGACTTAGTTCCTTTTTATGCGCATTTGAATGTCTTGGCAAATATCTATTTTCTAAGGAATCTCGATCTACTCAGGATTGCATCCTTTAGATAGATATATTCAGTGCCTCGGAACATTCAGGTTTATACTGAGCATTCAGTACACTCTTGAGTCTTGATAATTCTTTGTGCCATCGATATTCTTAATCTTGATTCTCGATCTTGATCTTGCGTCTTGAGTCTTACGAGTCTTGAGGTCTTCGAGTCTTCATAGTCTTCTGAATCTTTATAGTTATCTTGGTGATATCTTGAGTCTTCATCTTTGAGTCTTGGTTCTCGATAACCCTCTTGAGTCTTGATATCTCGATTTCTGCTTTGAGTCTTGTTGAACCGGTTTCATCTTTGAAACGGTTTCTTGAAACATCTTGAGTTCTTGAGTCTTGAGAACCTATCTGAACTATATCTGACGACTATACATTTTGCGAGATAACATCCGAATACTCTAAAACTGAATCCTGACTCAACTATCAAGATCATTCTGAACATGTCATACTCAGGGGTTTTGGGATCTTAATCAAAATCATATATATTAAATTCATCTCCCAACAATTTCCCCCTTTTTGATGATGCCAAAACCTATCTTGTAACAAGCATATAACCTATACTCAGGTTTCAGTTTATCCTATTACAAGATTGGTTGTCTCCCAACAATTTCTGAATCAGAGAATCTCCCAACAATTTCAGAGAGTCTCCAACAATTTAAATCATTCAACAATTTCTTCAGTAATGAATCTCTTTAAATAGTTCATTACCAAAAACTTAAACAATTTCTCCATATTCAAACAATTTCCCCATATCATCATACAATCAGTTCAGAGACATTCATTCAGGCATATCAAAATAAAAGATATGTAAATAAGATAATGAGATATTATCTTGTGAGCATAAAGATAAATCTTCATTGATGATTGGTATCCCATTACAGATTACAATGAGTTTATCAACAAAATCAAAAAGGCAAAAATTTAAAGATTACAGAATCTTCTGATTCTTCAGTCTTCAGTCTTCAGATTTGGCTCTTCAGTCTTCTGCTCTTCAGTTTGTTTCATTCTCAACTTCATCAGCGGGCACCTCCAGGTTGAACATTCCGAAAAATCTCTTCTTTAGCTCATTTCTCTCCTTGATAATGTCCGGACTGTTCCCTATTAAACCCAACTGACCAGCATACTGAGCAATTTCTTGAGTAATGGCCTTTTCATTCACCAAGCCATTACCAAGTCTTGGAGGACGGTAGGTATATGGACTGGGGGCTACTATCTGTACTCCTCCTTCATCCGCAAGGTTAATCCAGCCTTGGAGATATTTTGGATAGAAGGTTAGAAAATATTCAATGAAAGCTTCATTCTGATCTGAGCTTTCCCCTCTCCATTCCCTGAGAACATCATAATTGAACCAAAAGGTTCTCTTGAATTCTTCCCACATATCGTTGATTTTGATAGGCATCCATTTATCAACGTGGGGCCACTTCGATTCTTTTGATGTCCCTTTCCTCTTGCTCATAAACTTCTGAATTCACTCATTAAACCTACGCTCTTCGTCTATCTTCTTTACGATCACGAGACGCTTCGAGACAAAGCGCGGCTTTCTTAGCTTGTTCTATTTGGAGTGTCTTCAGAGCATCTCTCGTGTTGAAGACTTTCTTCTGAGGTTGAGACTCAGATTCTTCAACATCTACATCATCCAGAATCAGTTTTCTCTGGATTGGCTTAGAAGCCTTTGCACGCTTGCTTACAGGTTGAACACCGCCCAAGGCTTTTCTCTTCATATTCAATTCGGCGGCGACTGGCTTGTTCCAACCTTTGCTCTAGCTTTTCGGTTTCTCTCTTGCAACATCAAGCATGGTTTGCTCAGAAACTCGAGTGTAGATATGCTTCTCCACCTGAGCGAACTTCAACTTCTCGGTAGCTTCGACTTCTCTTAAGGCTTTGGATAGGTTAAACATTTCAGCATTTTTCTGAGCCTTCTTCTCCAAAGTATGTGCCATGAACTTCACGAGGTCTTCACCTTCCTTTTCCCCCTTCTTGGCAATTAGTAATTTGGAAGAAGTGCGGAAGTCTTTGTGTCCATGTGATATTGCTCTTTGCTCACCTGGCGAACTTCTCACGCTATCTCGATCTTGTTCGTCTTCCACCTCCTTAGATGGTTCTTGGCCCCACGAAAAATTCTTCGGATAAATGGGCAAACCGGCGGAGAGTGCTTCTTTGAACATCTCTGTCATCTTGGTCATGAGCATTGAGCCCATTTCCTCAAGCATGATTTTATCATCACTTCATTCCTCTCTTCCAATTTCACCTCTAGAAATGCAGTTGACTCCTGGTGCTTCTGTTTCATTTAAACCTTGAGCTCGACCTTGACTCCCTCGACTTTTCATTCAAACTTTTCTTCCATGGAGGTCATCTGAGGTCGAGTGTTTTGGATTAGCACCAATTTCTAAAGAGTGACTAAGACCTTCCATCTTTGAGCTTGGTTGGCAATGTTTCTTCCATCCGAGCAATTTTGATCATCATTGGCTCAACCTTCTCAAGTTTCTCCATCAAAGGGAGTGAGGTCAATCTCGGGAACATACGCACCACCTCTGTGTTGTCCGATCATCCTGAGGTTCTGGTACAACCTGAGGGTCGGCCTGCATCTGAGCTTCAGCTTCATCCTGAGCTCCAGTCTCCAACTGAGCTTCACTTTAAGCAATAAATGAGTCGCATGAGTCATTATTTCTTCAGACTAATTTCTCTCTATCGGTCTTCTTGAGTCTCGACCTTGATAAAATGTCGATTATAATCTTCGAAAATCTTGAAAAGGGTTTCGGTATTCTCTTGAAATCTTGACCTTGAAGATCTGAGTTTCGAGACTCGATTCGGTATTTCCATTTTATCTGAGCTTCTTAGTAGAATTCGAGAAAAAACTTCATGCATCCGAAAATCTTCTATTTTTTTGATTTTACTCTATACACTGGTTCTAACATCCCTAATTCAATTTGAAAGTTCACGAAATCTTGATTCAAACCAAGGGTTTAGTCAAGATATCAGCTCTCCGCTTATCAGTATGAATTTTCTCCATCCTTATGTCCTTCTTCTCGACATGATCTCTGATGAAGTGATGTCTGATATCCACATGCTTGCATCTGGTGTGCAATACCGGATTTTGTGAAATAGCAATGGCACTATTATTGTCACAAAATATTGGGACTTCATTGGCTACAACTTTATAATCCCTTAATTGTTGTGCGAGGCAAAGAATCGAGTACGCGAAGCTTTCTGCGACCATGTATTAAACCTTCATAGAAGTACTTGTTGCTCATCGAGGTCCTGCTTTTTTCGAAAACCAAGATATCGACTTACATCCTAGAAATTGACAAGTTTCTGTAGTGGACTTCCTGTCAATTCTGCAACCTCCATAATCAGCATCTGAGTAACTAGTTAATTCAAGGTTATCATCAGCTGGATACCACAATCCTCTATTCACTGTGCCCTTAAGATACCTCAGTATCTTTTTGGCAGCTTCCATGTGACTAGCCTTAGGATTAACTTGGTATCTTGCACATATCAACAACAAATGTTATATCAGGCCTACTTGCCGTGAGATAGAGCAATGATCAATGATTCCTCTATAATCGGTATGACTCATTCGATTTGCCTTGTAATCGAGGATCCATCTTATAGTTAGTATTCATGGGAATCCTAAGCGTATTTCAGTCTGTACACCATATTTGGCAATCGGATCTACGGTGTACTTTTGCACGGTTGATGAATATTCCTTCCTTTGATTGTTTCACTTGAAAACCTAGAAAGAAATTCATCTCTCCCATCATTGACATCTCAAACTTGCCTTTCATCAGTGTTGAAAACTTTTCACACAGCTGATGGTTTGGAGATCCAAAAATGATGTCATCAACATATATCTGAACTAGTAAGATATCTTCCCCATCCTCTATCCTGAACAGAGTTCTATCAACAGTCCCTTTGACAAAGCCATGGTCAGTAAGAAACTGAGAAAGAGTATCATACCATGCTCTGGGTGCTTGCTTGAGTCTGAGCCTATAAACTTGGTCATTCTATTTGAAACCAGGAGGTTGTTCCACATAAACCTCTTCTTTAAGCACACCGTTCAGAAATGCACTTTTCACATCCATTTGATGGATGTGAACTTCATGTGGGCGACATATGCAAGAAACAATCGATGGCTTTATTGTCTTTGCTGTAAAGGTGCAAAGGTTTCATCATAATCCAAGCCTTCTTCTTGGGAATAACCTTGTGCAACTAGCCTTGCCTTGTTTCTTACAATGTTTCATCTCTTTTATTCTTGAAAACCCACTTGGTTCCAATGACATTGTGCCTTTCAGGTCTATCTACCAGCTCCCATACTTCATTCCTTGAGAATTGATTCATTTCATCTTGCATATAAAGATAATCAATGAAAATCTTGTAGAGCATCACCAATCTCGATGAGTTCTTTCTCCGATAGGAAGCGGCGAGAATAGTGCACTTTCACCATGGAACCTTCTTGTTTTAACACCTTGGTTAGATCACCCACAATCGACTTGTAAGATGACTATCTAACCATTTTCCTTCTTGATGTTCCCCTTTGATAATATCCTCAACATTTGAAATGTTAGGTTCATTTAATTGATAAACTCGAGGGAACAATGAAAAGGAGAAAGGAATCATCTTCCTCGGGAAATTCTATTGAGAACATTGTCGAGAGACATTTGTTCCCCTTTGGTTGATAGATTCATAATTTGCCTCGGTTGTGACCACATCTTCATTGGCATCACATACGAGTCCGAGGCTGGTGTATGTTGATTGGTCACCTTTGAGTGTTGGTTTTCCGAGTTTCACCATCCGAGTTCCATCACGAACTTCTTTATCGAAGTCGGGTCACTCCAATCATAGATAGTGACCGACTTCTTTCGTTTCGAGTTCGATGGATGATTTATCTTTTCATTTTCGGGCTTAATCTGGTGATCCTCTTAGTCGGTTCATCTGCATCATGTTCTGTTTCTTTGAACACAAGTAGATTCATCAAAAAACAACATGAGGTGTTTCCTCCACAATAAGAGTCCTACGGTTTTAAACTTTGAAAGCTTTCTCGACTTGAGAATATCCTAAGAATATTCCTTCATCGAACTTTACTATCAAATGTTTTCAATCGATCTTTACCATTATTGTGTATGAAATACTTGCAACCAAACACACGAAAAAGAAAAAAACAAGAGGCTTCCTTTCATTCCAAAGCTCATAGGGTGTTTTGCCTTGACTCTTAGTCAAGCATGGATCTATTACGAGAGTAGCATGCGGTGTTGGCGGCTTTTCAAAATTTCAAAATCTTTTAGGAATATCGAAATTTATCATTGTCCTCTGAACTTCTTTCGAGTTCATTTCCTTCTTTTTCAAAGAACACCATTTTGTTGAGGGGTCCTTGCAGCTGATGTTTCATGTGAAATTCCATTCTCTGCACAATAATCAGATATGATATGAATTATAAATTCAGTTCCTTTGTCGGATCGATTTTGACCACACTCGATTTTTTTCTCAATATTGAGCCTTTTTGAATTAATTGCAGCGACTTTATTCGAAGTCTCTTTCTTCTTGAGTAAGAATATGACCCAAGTATATCTTGAGTAGTCATCAACTACCACCAATGTGTATTTCCTGCCGTTAGTGCTTACAGGTGTTATAGGACCAAAAAGATCCATATCAACGAATCGAAGTATTCATCAAGATAAACTTCTACTTTGCTTTTAAATGATGCTTTTATTTGTTTTCCTTTCTAGCACGCATCACAAATATGTTCCTTACTGAATACTTCATTAGGCAACCCTATCACAAGAGCTAATCTTTCAAGCTTGTTCAGGGTTTTGAAATTTAGGTGATTCATTCTTTTATGCCATAACCAAGCGGGGTATCTGTGGAACTTTTAGCAACTAAACATGTATCTTTAGGAGTTGAACTCAATCGAAAGAAGATACAAATTCCCTTTTCTTGTACCCGGTCCAAGAATATTTTTATGTGATGTATCATCTTTCACAAAACATAAGTTCTTAGAGAACTCAACATTAAAACCCTTATCACAGAATTGGCTAATTGAAAGCAAGTTATGCTTCAATCCAGATACATATGAAACACCATGGATATGAACTGAGTCGATTTCCAAAGTTCCATATCCTTCAGTCTGTCCCTTGGAGTTGTCTCCAAAAGTGATATGTGGGCCTCTTTGTTCAACGTAGTCACTGAGTATCTTCTTGTATCCTGTCATATGTCTTGAACATCCACTGTCAAGATACCATATATCGAGCTTTTTTTCATCTCTGCTCATCGGTGCCATGTGATCTTTAGTCGATTCGATTGCCCTTGCTTTCCTCGAAAAAATAGATCAATTCTTAGGTACCCAATTTGTGTAGGGTCCTACAAGGTTAGATGTACCTTTCGGAATCCAAATTTGCCTGACAACTCTAATCACTTTAGAGTGGCTAATTTGTCTTCCATAAACATCAACATATACATCCATTACTCTGGGTGCCTTAGCAGTTTTCTGTATATGTGTGCTAGCTTTAGCATGAACATGGGCTTTTGAATTCTTCTTTGGTTCAGGCCTTTTGTTCAGATGCTTAGGCTTTTGTGCAGCCGGTCTAAATCTTTGATGACTCGGGTTGGATAACCTTTACCCCTTAGGCAAGTGGGGTTGGGTTATGCATCTTTGAAATCTGGGTCTTTTCAATTGTCTTGAGGACTTGGTCTCTTGATTGAGAATGTCTCTTTGAGTGTTTTCATCATCGAGGATTCTCTCGATGGTTCGGTGTGGAGCCTTTTCGAGTTTGCATTCTTACTGAGGCTTTGAATTACTTGCTGAAACTTTCAATCGATTTGCTTTCGGAGTTTTCTAGCCTTCACCGAGGTTTGGGCTTTTCTTTGATCATTCGGTTTCTTGAGACCATAAGTCATTTTTCCTTGTCTAGCACCTTGGGCATTACTTGGTTTGAAGTGTGGGTGCCATTGGTTTTACAAAGATTGTCTTCTTGCTACTTGATGCAGCATTCAGATGACCTTGTGAGGTTCCCCCTGGAATGTATCCCAATCCAGATTTTATAGTCACAGATCTCTGCTAACTCTGAATTTCATCTATTACATTAGATGCTTTATTCAATAGTGTTAACTTCTTCTGTGCACTATCCTCACAGTTCTGTTGAGTTTCATGCTTCTCGAGAGAGGTCATTGAACTTAGTCGGATCAAATTTGAATCTCTTGATTGGATTTCTCTAGCTTTTCGATTAGGGACATTATCAACTTCTCTTTTTCTCGAGAGTTGTACTTTCGTAACATCCAGTTCATCGGTAGCTCCCATTAATTGAGAAGTGATTTGAAGATTGCTAGAGTCTTTCCATTTTAGATTTTCGACTTTTCGGTTCCTTATTCTGCTCTTGAGTTCTATTTAGCAGTTCTTGGAAAACAGCATAGTCCTTCATCAGATTCTCAAAAGAATCAATCAGGTCAAAATGATTGTTTTCAGTGGAACTTGAAAACTCTTGTGCTAGTGTAGAAGCAACAACGAGAGAAAAGAAGAGTTTACCTCCTCAATGGCCATCGACAGATGTCATCACTTTTCCTTTGTCGAGAATATCTCATCCGAAGAGCTAGATCCTCCTCAGAGTGTTCTTCTTCTGCAACCATGGCCTTTTTGCTAGAGAACTTCTTGTCTCTTTTAGCTTGCCTTTCTCTTCTCTCCTTAGCACTCAAATCTGGACAATCATACTGGAAGTGACCTTTCTTTTGGCAATTATAGCATATGTTGGTATCATCATCGATCACTTTCTTCCTTGGACTTGGAGTCCTTCTTCTACGGATGAAGATCCTTGACTTTCAGTCCTTCTTCTTCTCGGTTGATCGTCCTCGGGGTTTCTTCGGTACTGTGGTTCTGTAATAGCTTTTGTATTTTCCAAATCTACTATTAAGTCTGTCAAACCTCCTTGCCATCAGTGCTAGCTTTTCCTCAAGCTCATCCTGATTTTTGGCATGGGGGTTCTCAGACTCTCTAGTTTTACAGGTTTTATCTTTGGCTTTTAAAGCCACATTCTTACTAGATGATGAATCATCTTTCTTTGTCGACCTTTTTGGATTTCTTATCAATTACAAATTCATAGGCCTTCAAATTTCGAGAGAGAAGACTTGTTGATATGGCATTGAACTAATGTTTTTGGTGTTTTCAATCACCACAGCATGTATATCCCATTTCTTAGAAAGACCTCTAAGAATTTTCAATGCAACTTCTCTTTGTGGATATTTCTTTCCAAGTGCATTTAGATCATTCATGATCTTTAGTGAATCGACTTCCAATTTGTCTATTGATTCACCATCATCCATTTTCAAAAACCGTCAAACTTTCCAATTGCAAATTGAAAGTTTGTTCTCTTTTTATATGATCGTGCCTTGGCACATAACGACTAGTGTATCCCAAATCTCCTTAGCGAAGATTACGGTGAGAGATCATTCCCATCACACCATCATCAATTGTACTGTATAGTGTGTCTTTTGCAATGTAGTCTAGATTGACTAACTTTCTCTCATCTTCTGTTCCTCTGGGATTCACTACAGTAAATTTGAATGGTCCTTGAGAAACCACTCTCCACATACGCGCTCATGTTTGGAATCTGAGATGAGCTTGCATTCTCGATCTCCATAGATCATAGTTCTCTCTCGAGAACATGGGAAGTTGTTTAGAAGACATTTTTTATCGATCTTTTGAAAAAAAAAATTTGACAAATAAGATCGATTTAGATAGACCACAAGTATTTTTGAAAATAAAACTTTGGTCAACAAAGCGAGTGGTCAAGTTGAACCCAACGCTCGATACCACTTGTTGGTCGGTGTAAACGAAGTCTTACACGTGTATGGAGGGGGAATACACGTGTTCGGTGTTTTTAAAACATTTTCTTCATCGAGGTCGGCTTGGGTCGGATAATCCTCAAGATTAGGTTTTCGAGAAGCACGATCGCTCTCGAGTCAAAGTCTCTTGAGGCAAGTGATCCCGAAGCTGCTTTTCGGATACCTCGGATAATCCCAACCGAGTCGAGTGTCGAGAGATCCGAGTTGCTTGGATCGATAACTAACTTATGAATCCTCGTAAGAGAGTTCGGTTTGGTAACTATCTCGTTCTAGCTACTTAGTCGTCTTGAATGGTTGGCCCTTTAGTTTATACTTCGTTTTAAGCTTTCTTTGAAAACCTTCCCTTTATGAAATGGTGATTAAGTTTGTGAACCAATTATGCAACCCGGTGGATTGATTCCAATGAATATCGATTGAAAAAGTATGCTTTCAAAATCAAGTCAATGCAATAGTTAAGCACATATAAGGAAAGCAATAAACAACACAACAATTATAGTGGTTCAGAGACTCAAGCTCCTACGTCCACTCTCCCTGACTCTTCAGAGAAATTCACTAATCAATTCTGAGCTTTCTGACTACCTCGTAGTTTACTTACTCAACTTCGTACGAGTTTTTCGACTACTCCCGTAGTTTACTTACTCAACCCGACCCCGACTACCTTGTAGTTTACTTACCTCAAACAAACACTCACAAGCACGGACTACCTCTCAGAGCTTACTAACTTCTCCTCTAGAGTTTTCTGACTACTCCGCGTAGTTTACTAACTCTTTACAACTCTACTCACCAACAAACACACTCCAACTACCTTCTCAAGGGTTTGGGGTTTCTCGGTTTTTTTCCAACTAGGATTAGATATCCTTTACAATGAAGCACAATGCAAAGGGTTAGGATATCTCGACTAAGCTTTGGATAATTCTTATCAAGCTAGGCTTAGTATAGTGAGCTCTCTTCAATATTGAAGCACTTGGGAAATTCTAGGTTTTTCGAGTGCTTTAACTTTTGCAAGAATAAGTTTGAGCTCTTGAGTTGCGTATAAATTTCGCGTAACCTTACAATGTAGAGGGTCACCAGTATTTATAGGCATACACCAAGGTCACTCTTGAAAACTATCCGTTGGAGAGATAGCTTCGTGAGTTTCCTCTTAATGGTGTGCGAGGAACGGCTATATTTAGGGTTTGAAACTCCCTAGCACGTTTTTAGGCAATAGATTTTCATGTAGCCGGTCTTCACTTTTTGCGATGAACTTGAACTTTCATTTACATCGACATCTTTTTTAATGACCACATCTTTGTCGATTATCGATATGGTATAGTGTTGTCTTCTCTTTTTGACTTTTGTCTCCGGCTAAAGGTAGATACCTTCTTCGGCTCTTTTTGGTTACAAACTCGAGTTTGATATAACCTTAACAACACACGACTTAGTTTTTATGCGCATTTGAATGTCTTGGCAAATATCTATTTTCTAAGGAATCTCGATCTTACCGAGATTGCATCCTTTAGATAGATATATTTGATTGCCTCGGAACATTGACTTTATATCTTGAGCATTCAAGACACTTTTCGAGTCTTGATAATTCTTGTGCCATCAATATTCTTGATCTTCAGTTCGATCTTGATCTTGCGTCTTGAGTCTTTCGAGTCTTGAGGTCTTCTGAGTCTTCAGAGTCTTTTGAGTCTTTATAGTTATACTGACTGATATACTGAGTCTTCATGTTGAGTCTTCAGTTCCTCAGTAACCTACTGAGTCTTCAGTATCTCAATTTCACATTTGAGTCTTGAACCTTGATTTCATATTGAAACCGGTTTCTTCGAAACATATCTTGAGTTCTTGAGTCTTGAGAACCTATCTGAACTATATCTCACGACTATACATTTTGCAGATAACATCCTGAATACTCTAAAACTGAATCCTGACTCAACTATCAAGATCATTCTGAACATGTCATACTCAGGGGTTTTGGGATCTTAATCAAAATCATATATATTAAATTCATCTCCCAACAAGCTCGTAACTTGACATCCCCTCAGCAAGATCTTTAGCAAGGTGGAAGGTGAGGCAAATATTATCAACTATCTCCCATATAGTACTATCGTCAGAATTAAACTGAGAATCATGTGCAACTTCTACAAAATTATCAACTTGGGACGAAATACACCCAAAGACCTCTTCAAGGAAATCAACTTCGACATGTACAATCTGGATATTGCAGAAATATCCTTCATCATGGAATCCAAGATAGAAGCAGGATCCTACAAAATAAGGGGAGAAAGTGTGTTACTACAATACATTTCAATGTGTTACCATAAGAGAAAAAAGAACATACAACAGAGAGGTACAAAAAAACAAACCTTACTATCAGAAGAAGCCTGACTCAAAAATGATTTCAATCCAGGGGATTCCTTTGAATGTCCATTCACAGTAACAAGATACACATCCTCCACGAGATCACCATCACCATACACACATGCACGACTCTCCTGAGAACATCGAATCTGCATCTTCTCATATGTCCAGTGTTGTAAAAGAGGAATACTGGACGGTTCAGCAATACCACCATTTGATCCTGTGCAGATAGGCGATTTGGAGAATAAGCAAGCATCCAGTAACATTGTTAACACCATTGATGTTAACAGCTTCCACAGCCTCACACAACTTCTCAAACACAAATGAACACCAATCAAGCTTCGGGATCATGACCACATCCTCCAGAGACTTCAACACACCACTGCACAACAGATGATTCGAAGCAAGGGCAAACAAAGATGAAATCGCGTAGTACACAAACATACGCTTGAAGTCATCCCCACCGTCTTCGAAATCTTCGAACAGGTTACCCAAAGTTGACAACTTATCAGAGATAGACAGATCATACTCAACATTAAACTTGCCCGCAAGAGTCTATCTCTCACCCCTAGAGTAAGTAACAACATCACAACCTGGGTTCCTAGGAATCATGAAGATATCATGCACATCGTCGGGGGTCAAGAGAAAACTACGGTTTCTTCCAACATTGAACATCCATCTACTGTGATTAAAACTCTTAACTAACCACCTTAACATCTTATAGTCTACTAACTTGGACTACTTCAAATCCAACAAACCACCAAAACCTATACTCCGAACACATCCTCTTTTTGCTTGTCATTCAAAGTATTTATCAAATCAAACAACCCTTTAGGCCTACCATGAGGTGTGAAATCCCTATCAAAAAGGGAAAAGAATATACAAACATTAAACAAAACAAAAAATATCATGAAAAATATACTGTTAAAACAAAAACAGTAACACGTTTAAAAAAAAATAATTATACCTCGTTTTAGGTCCTTTCATATCATCATCAAGATCAGGATCAGATCCTTTTTTTGGTCTCTTTTTAGCAGCTTTTTTTTTTCCCACTGCAGCATCTCTTGGCCTCTTGCCTCCTTTTTCAACCTTCTCAACACCAGAATGCCCAGACAATTCTAACAAAAGAACAGGGAACTATCTTTCTCCCCTTTACCCATCATATAAACTACATATAAAAAAAAAAACACAAAAACATTGTAAAAGGAAAAAAATTAATAAATAAATTCATAAGAACACATGAAAAAATAAATATTAATGTTCTTAAAAAAAACTAAGCAAATACAGAACTACTGTATATAAACATGAGTGTTACTATATAAAAACACATATTTGTGTTGCTACGATAAAAAATAAATGTGCTACTGCATACAAATACGAGTGTTACTACATGAACATTGTATATGTTACTACATCTCTAAAACTTCAAAAAAAATCAATCATAAGCGAAATTAAAAAAAAACAACAAACACACAGAACAAAATAAAAACCTAGGGATCAAAACCAAAAACACCAGAAAAAAATAAAAACATAGGGATCAAAACCAAAAACACCAGAAAATCATAGCAAAACCTAGCACATATATGAACAAACGTACATAAACACATCAAAACATACATAAACACCATGAAAACAAAAACAGAAACAAACCTAGGGTTTAAGAAAACACGAATATAAACTTACAGAATCCTAGGGTTTTAAAAACGAAACACAGAAAAACTACACATTATGGTCAATGTGGCATACACACATACACAACAACCGAAAAACTCATGGAAAAACAAAAGAAAAAACTTACATTAGCAGTACAAAAACCTCCTTCGAAAAAAAATAGTAACACAGGCCCCCTCTGAACACCCTCCTTATACGAAGACGACACAAACCGTAACCACAGAAACCGTCAACGATGAAAAGCGCCAGAAAATCGTCGATCGTGACTGTCGAAATCAGAAGAGGGACAATGAGCGTGAAAAAGGAGAGAGAGAATGAGAGAAACATGAAAGAACAAAATCAAAAATTGAAAAATAAAAGATTTGATTCGATTTCATTTAATTAGACTCGCAGGTCGCGCAAGAACCCGACCCGATCCGGCGACCCGTGAGAAAAAACCCCAATTAGACTCACATTGCACATGAGACTTGTATGCAATATTGCATACAAGTTTTTGTCATGAATGATTGGGACTAAAAAATTAAAATCAAATAATAATACCATAAATAATTTCTCAAAGAAATTCTAATATTTAAAATAAAGGCACCATATGAATTGGGGTGGTTCACTTTAGATCATAAGGGATGTGAAAATGTATTATTAATGTTAATAAATAGCAACTTTAAAGTGTGATCCGAATAAATTGGCTTCGTACATGACATTGTAGGCAGCTGGATGCGTCATCTTTTAATCTTTAATTATTCTGAAAATTAGTCTCAGCATTTAATTTTAACAAATAATTAATTTGTGTATTAAATTATAAATTTTAAAAAATATATTATAATTGATAAACATTCAAAAAATTAAAAATTATATATTTGTATTCAAATATCCCTTGTACAAACAAGCAAAAATTATTGAAAAATATAATTAAAAGAAAATCTGAATTGACTATAAGTACAAAAGGAAAAGTCGAATCCTATGTAAAAGAAAAAGTATATATTAACATATACTTGAAAAAGCGCACAATATATATATATGGAAAAATTACCCTCAGGTGCAAGATGATCCATATAATTGCTCTTAGATACAACTCAAACCCTTTAATACTCTTAGGTACAAAAAGGGGCTTAAAAAACCCAAAATGCCCTCACCCAAAATAAGTGGTACTTTTATCAAATTGAACCCCCCTTCCCTCTCACAAATATTACTGTCTCTCTCTCTCTTTCTTTCAAATTTTCTCTCCCTATCAAATTAGTTTCAGGCCACTTTTTTCTTTTAGGTGGCAGCGGCGGTTTGGAGTGCTGGTTTGCGGTGGTGGGCCTGTGGTGTTTTCGGTTGGGGGTGATTGTTCGAGATGGTGGTTAACGGCGGTGGATCTGTACAGATCCGCCGCCAGGTGCGCGCGGTTATGGTGGTGGAGTTTTTAGGCGGTGCTTGGGGGTGATGTTTTTGCGGTGGTGGCCTTGTGGTGTTTTCGGTTGGGGATAATAGTTGTCGATGGTGGTTAACGACGGCGGATCTGTACAGATCCGTCGGTAGCTACGAGAAGACGAAGGCGGTGCTTTACAGAGGGAAGGTGGACTGAGCGATGATGACGATCAGGGCGGAGGGGCCCATGGCGCTGTACAAGGATTTCATTCCGTGGGTTGGTTTCTTCAATCTGTGGGTTTTAAGTGTTTTTTCTCACCTGGTTTTTTTATTTCTTCTGTATCACCACGTTACTTCTGTTCAATTTTCATTTCAGTCGGTAGATCTAGTTTTAGTTAATTTTAATTTGGTTTTTATTTTCTGCTTTCCTTTTTCCCCTTCCAGGTAGTGATCTTATGATTTTATTTGATTGGTGAAGTGATATTGCGGAAAAGCATCAAATGAAACAAATCTCTCAAGTTTGCACTGTTGGTGGTGGTGGATTTGCAATGTTGCGTCGCAATGTCGACGGTGGATCTGCAAATTTGTGCAATTTTTTTTATACATTTGTGCAAGATATTTTTTGCACAGGCCAAAATGTTTTGCAATTTTTTTTTTTAGAACAAGTCTTTGTGTATAAATGTTGTAGAAGGATATTCAGCGGCACTCAACCCACAATTATACTACTGATCTCTCCTCTCACCCTCATTCTATAATTGTTAAATTTTTTACAGGATTGTGCAAATATTTTTTGCACTCGTACTCAATTATTTTTGCAGTTAGTGCAAATATTTTGCACTTCGTAGGGAGACTAATTTAAATACGAATTCACAAGGCATGTACTGATTACAAATTTGAATTTAAAATGAATTTTTGAGTTTGAATTATTGCAAATGAATGTTTTAAGTAGGGGATTAGAAAAGTTAATGAAGGTTTAAAAAAGGTTTTAATGAATTATTGCAAATGGAGACAAAATTGAATTTTGCTCATGAAATTTGAAATTTATTAAAATATGTTTTAAAATGGAGTAAATTTTAAAATTGTGCAAAAAAAATTTGTGCTCGTGCAAAAACGGTCAGTGCACGAAAATTGATGGATGTTAATCATGAACAGTAAACGAAAAAATGTGATAGGTGAAGAAAGTAAGGGCATAAGGGTCATTTTTTCATGGTTTTTTGTATCTAAGAGTAATAAAGTTTTTTTATTGTACCAAAGAGTAATATTGTTGTCCATTTTGTACCTAATAGTGAGGCCCCCTATATATATAGTGGTGGTGGTTATATTGCTTGATCCTATTTGAGTATACCATTAGGACATGTTTGGTATGAGGTATTAAGGGGTGATAGATACACAAACACATGTAATTTCATGTTTGGTTTTAATACGAAAGTATCTGTTCATTCTATGATTACTATCGACAAAAATTGTGAAGATGAAGCCAAGGGCAGATTTGGAAAATAATGTAAATTATATGTTATCTTGCATGTTATCCTACCTAACAAACAAAGGATAGACGTGTTAACCCAATTCAGACTGGTACAAGTAAACAAAATATAGATACGTATACCGAGGTTTACATATCCAAGTATACACAAGCCCAATATATTCCAACCCACCTAGCAAACAAGGCCTTAACATATTTGATAATAAAATAAAAGAATTATTTATATTAAAGACAAAAATTTGTATGCAATATTGCATACAATTGATATGTGCAATTGAGCGTTTTTTTTTATTTTTTCGCGGGTCATATAGTCGGGTCGGGTTAGGACAGTTTGCTGATGGGTTAATGGGTTTTCTTCTTCTTCTTCTTCACGTGTCGTGCATCCACAGGCGTTGCCAAATTTATTCTTCTTTCATCTTCATCGTGCACGCCCTTGTTGCTTCGCGCAGGCACTATTCAGATCCACCACTCACCGTCGGTCAAATTCCTCTGCCGACTTGCCACTTCTGTTCCCATTTGAATTAAAACATCTCCCTGGTGCCTCAATTTTCATTTGTATAGCCAAGATAATTACGAAGCTTGTTCTTGTCCACAAATTGATCGAATTTATATTTGTATAGCATAAACAAGTTCAAAGGTTCTCTGCTGGTACTGTTCTTACAGAGATGGAATGGAAACACTAATTTTGGATTGATGATTTTTTTTTTGCGCTTGTATTGATTTTTGTTCATGTAGTAACACTTTTTTGTTTATATGGTAACACTTTTTTATTCATGTAGTAACACATCAAGTTGTTCTTTAAATCTGTAATTTTGGATTGGGAATTTCTTTTCGCGCTTGTTCTGGTTTTGTTTATGTGGTAAAACGTTTTTCTTCATATGGTAACACTTTTTGTTCATGTAGTAACACATGTTTTTTAAATAATATGTAACAATGTTCATATATCGTCGTAATACTATGTGAATACTCATGTGTTACCTTGTGACCCATGTTACCTTATGAATATTTATGTGTTATGATATGTTTTATTAAGTGTTACGTAAAATATGAAGTTTTTTCAATATAACAATGTAGTTACACTTATACATAGATGTAGCAACACACAAAAATTTGACAAAAAAATATCGTCGTAATACTATGTGAATACTCATGTGTTACCTTGTGACTCATGTTACCTTATGAATATTTATGTGTTATGATATGTTTTATTAAGTGTTACGTAAAATATGAAGTTTTTTCAATATAACAATGTAGTTACACTTATACATAGATGTAGCAACACACAAAAATTTGACAAAAAAAAATAAAATTATGTGTACAGTAGGAATCGAACATGCGACCAAATTCATTAGCAACAAACCTGAACCACTAGGCTACAACACATATTTGATAAAGATATCCTTCTATAAATACATATGCGCCCGCGCCAACCTGAACCCATTGACCGCGCCCTGCCCGAGCCCGACCCGTCCTGACCTGACCCGCCGCCCTGACCCGCGAAAGTTAGGCAACTTTTGTCTTATTTATGTTATATTGCACATAACACTAGTGTGCAATATTTCCTCAAGACTTTCTCTATACTTCAACATTCATTATTATTAGCTAGATATCTCAAACATTAATATGTTTCAAGTTTATTAAATTAAGTAATTGAACACTACAAAAAACGCGCGTTTTATCGATGGAAATTAGCGACGGTTACGGTCAAATGGTTAAAGTCAACAATTTTAGAGACGGTTTAGAGAACCGTCGCAAATAGCGGCGGTTTTAGCGACGTTTTGGACTAACCCCTTTAGCGACATTATTAGCGACGGTTTTTTAGCGACGGTTTTAGCGACGGATTAGCAACGGTTTTTTTTTTTAAATATTAATTATATTTTTTTTTATGTTTCTGGATTATACTAGGTTTTTTAATTGATGTTAATGCACCTTACCGTATATTTAATTTATAGTCACTTGGAGAAGAGTTCCACCTGACCGTAGTCAGATCTATTTCGAGGAGTTTGCGGTATAAAATTTAATTCATAGTATATTTAAATACTCCCTCCGTCCCAAGATTACTTGAACACTTACCTTTTTGCTCGTGTTTTAGCGAGCGAATTGTTTATTAGTATTTGAAATAATAAAGTGACTTTTAAGGTGGGGTGTGATAGTCTTACCCCTCCTCTATCATACGCATTTCTTAAAATTACTTTATCATTTTGTATACTAATAAAAAAATTGCTCGCTAAAACACGAGCGAAACAGTAACTGTTTAAGTCATTCTGGGACGGAGAGAGTATATATATTGATTAAAAGTAGTACTTGTTTAAATAGAAAAGTATAACTTGTTTAAATGAAAGTATTACTTGTTAAATTAAAAATATTACTTAAGTTTAAATAGAAAAGTAGTACTTGTTTAAATAGAAAAGTAGTACTTGTTTAAATGAAAAGTAGTACTTGTTTAAATAGAAAAATATTACTTGTTTAAATAGAAAAATATTACTTGTTTAAATAGAAAAGTAGTACTTGTTTAAATAGAAAAGTAGTACTTGGTTAAATGAAAAGTATTACTTGTTTAAATTAAAAGTATTATTTAAATAATAGAAAGTATTACTTGTTTAAATGAAAGGTATTATTTGTTTAAATAAAAAGTATTACTTGTTTAAATTGAAAAGTAGTAGTTGTTTAAATAGAAAAGTAGTACTTGTTTAAATGAAAAGTAGTACTTCTTTAAATGAAAAGTACTGGAAATATGTATTAAGTTTTGATGGAAGTGCCAAATCGGGTAGATAATAGGACCGGTCGGACATACCGATGATGACTTAGAATCAGGATAGGAAGACCAGCTGAAATGTATAGACAGCTGATGTATAAGATAGGTCACATATTGAGGGGGAACTCAATATGTATAGGTCAGGTCAGAAGACACGTCAAGTCAGAACACTCCAGATAAGGTCAGAAGATAAGTGAAGTCAGAAGACCAGATAAGGTCAGAAGACACGTCAAGTCAGAAGACCAGACGAGGTCAAAAGACCAGACGAAAAAGAAAACCAGACGAGTCAGTTAGTCAGATGATCAGGTGAAGACATGAAGCTCAAGTTCAGAAGACCTGAAGATCAGATGACTACCAGAAGATCAAGACCAGAAGACCAGAAGACCTACATCAGTCGAGTCTGCTAGTTGAGCTAAGACAACTTGCACCAGAAGACTCTGTCAGATAGACTGATCAGTTTTATCTGATCAGGTCAGCTCACACCAGGTGTCAACTGATGTTACACCAGATCATACGTACTATCAGACAAGAAGAATGTCAACTTTAGTTGGTAGAACAAAAACTGAAAAGCGTACTTGTTAACCAATGAGAGTGAGACACGTACGTACGGAGCTGACAATGCGGGATTCGGCGCTGCAAAAGTCAAACGGCTAGAAAGGACAAATATACACGCTTTCGGCCATACCGTTCCTGACGCACGTCAAATCAATCCTGCAACCTACCAAAAATAGCCTAAAATTCAAATTGCTCTCCAACGGCTCTTTGATTTTGAGGTATATAAATATGGAATTACTCTTCATAGTGAAGATATGGAAATTATCATCAAGCTCAAGCTATAGCAAGATTTTCGCACGAAGAACACAAAATTCAAGTTTATTTTATAAGTGTTCATCCCATTAGTTCTTAGCATAGAATTCTTATCCTATAGCTTAAGGCTACCTCAAAAACTAGGATAGAATTCCAGTTGGAACAAACAACAAATCTTTACCCAAACTCAAAGTTAGGTTAAGTTTGTTTAGCAAGAATTCATACTAGGGTTTCTAGTTCTGCTTTCTGGGATCGGTTGAGTGAGAACTCTATAAACATCTGGTTATTGTACTGTGTTGGACTAACACAATAAACTAAGTTCAGTTGGTTAAGTTGGTGCCCCTTGTGATAGGGAAGAGTGGACGTAGGACTGGTTGTCCGAACCACTATAAAAATCTTGTGTGTATTTACTTGATATTACCTGTTTTACACTACTGCACACAACTTGGTTTAAACTGCATACATATTCTGAGTTAGGATCAGTCTGCATCAAGCAACTGATCTGTTCAGTTTGACACTTCAGTCATCTGATTGAAAACAAACTGCAGAATCTGATTTATTAAAACTGGTTTTTCACACGGGTTAAAACTAGTTTCAAAGACATCAAGAAACCGCGAGAGACACCGAATCGATCTCGCCATTAGGCGATCAAGAAGTTGATATCGATCCAAACTGATTCACTCAAGACTCGATCGAAAGCAACCTTTGCCATCACATCTGATCTTGGACGAAAAGTTTTTCAGAAGTCTATTCACCCCTCCCTTCTAGACTTCTGCCCTCACGAAACCCGTTCGGGACCTACAAAAAGTATTACTTGTTTAAATAGAAAAGTAGTACTTGTTTAAATGAAAAGTAGTACTTGTTTAAATGAAAAGTATTATTTGTTTAAATGAAAGGTATTACTTGTTTAAATGAGAAGTAGTACTTGTTTAAATGAAAAGTAATACTTGTTTAAATGCAAAGTATTACTTGTTTAAATAGAAAGTATTACTTGTTTAAATGAAAAGTATTACTTGTTTAAATAGAAAAGTAGTACTTGTTTAAATAGAAAAGTAGTACTTGTTTAAATGAAAAAGAGTACTTGTTTAAATAGAAAAGTATTACTTGTTTAAATAGAAAAGTATTACTTGTTTAAATAGAAAAGTAGTACTTGTTTAAATAGAAAAGTAGTACTTGGTTAAATGAAAAGTATTACTTGTTTAAATTAAAAGTATTACTTGTTTAAATAATAGAAAGTATTACTTGTTTAAATGAAAGGTATTACTTGTTTAAATGAAAAGTATTACTTGTAAAATGAAAAGTATTACTTGTTTACATAGAAAAGTTGTAGTTGTTTAAATAAAAAAGTAGTACTTGTTTAAATGAAAAGTACTACTTGTTTAAATGAAAAGTATTACTTGTTTAAATTTAAAATTATTACTTGTTTAAATAGAAAAGTAGTAATTTTTTAAATAGAAAAGTAGTACTTGTTTAAATGAAAAGTAGTACTTATTTAAATGAAAAGTAGTACTTGTTTAAATAGAAAAATATTACTTGTTTAAATAGAAAATTACTGCTTGTTTAAATAGAAAGTATTGCTTGTTTAAATGAAAAGTAGTACTTGTTTAAATAGGAAGTATTACTTGTTTAAATAGAAAGTAGTATTTTTTAAAATAGAAAGTAGTATTTGCTTTAAAAAAATTAATTTGTAGGACATATACAATTTGAAAAGAATATAATCATTTATTTATAATTTATAAAGTAAAAAATATATATAATAAGTATTTTAAAGATTATTAGATAGTTAAATTTAATAAATGAAATAATTTTATTTTAAAAAAAGTGTAAAAAAAATGAAATAAAATAAATAAATACGTATAATTTTAATATAATACAATTTAATTTAAATTTATAAATAAATAAAAATTATAATTATTATATTAAAATGTGGTTAAATCATTAAATTAGATAATTGAAATAAAGGATTTATAAAAAAATTGAAAAAAATAACGATTTTTAGGACATATAGAATTAATTTCATTAAGTAAACGCAAGAAATCAAGTGTCCGAGTGGTTTTATCCCCCGCTCTGGCGCCCATAGGTCCCGTGTTCGGTCCCCCTTGGGAGCGAAAATTTGCCTCATTTAATTGGGAGGCTTGGGGGCTTATATATGATATGTTTGGTGGTTGAGTTCGAGATGGTTCGGGTGGTTCGGTGCCCACCTAGGCGCCCCTTTTTTTCGTAAATTCACGCTTTAGCGACGGTTTTAGCGACGAATTTATTATAAAAAAAATTTTTAAAAATTTAAAAAAAAACGTCGCTAATCAGCGACGGTCACAATAAACTGTCGCTACGGTTAGCGATCCTCAATTCAACGATGGATTTTTTTCCATCGCCAAAACAGTCGCTAATGTCGTTAGCGACGGTTTTTTCCGTTGTTAAAACCGTTGTTAAACCTCGGCTTTTTTGTAGTGGAACCGAATATGTTTACCGAAAAAAATTCATGACCATGTTTGTGTTGGAATTTAGAGGCATGTAAACACGTAATACATGCGCAGCAAAAAATAAACAGTTCACCAACAACGAACACGTAATTGCATAATTGAATACATATAAACATAAAGAGAAACCTTACAGTAAATCGTACGCATATTTCTCTACTATGGTATCCACGTAATCCCCAACCACAGACTTGCACAGATTTGTCAGCGTTGAATCCCGAGATGAATTTGCTAGGAAAATTCTAACTCTAGATCTTATGGAGAGAATAATGAATTAACTGAAACATGGGCTATTACGATTTCCTCCTTTCATTCGCGAATACTCGATTAAGTCTTGAACATGATGAAGTGTCTATTCAAATAACTTAATCATATTATCTCTAACCACTAATTGATCATGTATATCATACTTAGCCACAAAGTCTAAGTTGACGTGCATCGGACGATGACTTTGATCCAATTATGATGAGAAGATGAGTATTCTCTCTAAATCCACATTGAGGAATGAATCATATTCTTGACTTAACTACCACGCACATGCACTTCGTGATGAACCCAATCCAAGCCATATCTACCCATAGAAGGGTGTGCTGGGATATTTTAGTTTTGATGAATTATGCTAAAACATTATCAACTTGTGTTATTGAAGCTAATCTACATATAACAAGTTGAGGGGGAACAAGAGAACAAGTTGAGGGGGAACTCACGAAATCAGAAGTACATGATCGAGATCCATTTAGGTCGGGCAGATTGAGACCGGACGAGATCGATGAATAAGATGAATTCCGTGAGTTAATCGATGAAGTCGCGGCAAAAATCGTAAGAAAGAAAAAGTTAAGCCACCGATCGTAAGAATCGGAAGGTCGATGATCGATTTGATTTTAAACAGTCCGATCGTGAAGATCAGATTAGATGATCGATGACCGATCGTAAGAGGAGATTGGCAGATCGAAGAGAAGGGTTCGATCGTAAGAGGAGGTTATCGATCGTAAGAGGAGCAAATGAGACCGACGAGATCGACGCGGATCGAGATCGATAAGTTTAACCCGATGCAACTAACCCGATATGCTAAACCGATGTATTAATCCGCGCAGATAAACCGATATGTCGAATTGATAGCATAATCGATCCGACAGTGAGAAATGACGATCAAAGCGAGAAGAAATTAGTAGAGAAGTCATCAGAAGACAAGTCATCTAAAGTCATGTTCATCGAGAATCGTGAATCGCTCATGATGATCGTTATTTCGAAAGCTAGTGTGACGAGGGTCGATTGTGCGAAGTCGAAGATTTGAACTCGGTTAATTCGAGTGTCAAGATACCGATCGACAAAGGTCCATTGAAGAGAAGTCTCTTTGAATCAAGAATCCTGAGACTCAGAAGATACTGAAGATTATAGCCGTTAGATTCACTATACGTGGACCAATGAGAGGAAGACAACAAGCCTGAAAAAAGTCAAGATAAGTTCTGAAGAATAATGCAGTTTGAATGTGACTCCATCCAATGGTAACATTCAAATCCACACTATAAATACAAGTTCTTCCTCCATTATTCTTGTGGAAGTGGAGAAATGCGTGAACCATCGAGCTACATAGCTAAATCATCCAGCATTTCCACCATAGAACACTGAGCAAGAAATACACGCATATATTCAAGAGTGTTCTACCCTAGATCTAAGAACAAATGTAATATCCTAAGCTTAGAGAGATTTTCCCATCCTTAGCATTGAGACTAAACAAATGTAAGGGAAAATCTAAACCTAGTTGGAAACCAAACAAACCTTACTCAAATCAGTTCGATAGGTTAAGTTTGTAGGTGAGTGAGAACTCGGTAAACATCTAAGCAATCCCGAAAGGGAGGGTAGGCGATCCCGTGAGGGAGATAAGTCCCGATTGAGTGAGAACTCGGTAAACATCTATTGGGTGTTGGACTAACACGTTAAACTAAGTCCAGTTGGTTAAGTTGGTGCCCCTTGTGATAGGGAAGAGTGGATGTAGGAGTTGGACTCCGAACCACTATAAAATCGTGTGTTCTTTACTGCTTTATGTTCTTACTTGCCATATGCATTTGATTATAAGCAAAACACACATCGTTCTTAAAAGCAAGAACAATTGGAACTACCATTCTCTCACCCCTGTTTTATATGCATTACATGGTATTTTCTGCACTAATGGGTTTTCAAAACGGGACCAACAATTGGTATCAGAGCGGGAGTTCAAAAGATCAATGTTTTCAATGTGACCATCTGAACTGATACCAACAATTGGTATCAGAGTGAGAGTTCAAAAGTTCACTATTTTCAATGTGACCATCTGTACTGATACCAACAATTGGTATCAGAGCGGGAGTTCAAAAGCTCACGGTTTTTAATGTGACCATCTGAACTGATCTATTTGAAAAATTCCGTTTCTGTAAATGCATATATTTTAATGTTTTGGCGTCATTATAAAAAAGGGGAAAATTGTTGGGATATTTTAGTTTTGATGAATTATGCCAAAACATTATCAACTTGTGTTATTGAAGCTAATCTACAGATAACAAGTTGAGGGGGAACAAGAGAACAAGTTGAGGGGGAACTCACGAAATCAGAAGTAGATGATCGAGATCAGACGAGGCTGCAGACGAGACTGATCTAGATCAGATGAGTAAGATGAGTTCCGGAGTTAACTGATGAGCTGTGCAAAATCAGAAGAAAAGAAAAGTTAAGCCAGCTGATCAGGAGAATCAGAAGGTCAGATGATCAGATGACAAGAACAGACATGATCAGAAGACCAGATTAGATTACCAGATGACCAGATCAGAAGAGGAGATTGCATATCAGAAGAGAAGGGTTCAGATCAGAAGATGAGGTTGTTGATCAGAAGAGGAGCAGATGAGACTGATCGAGATCAGACGTGATCTAGATCAGATAAGCTAACATGATGCAACTAACCTGATATGCTAACCTGATGTACTAATCTGATGCAGATAAACTTATATGCTGACCTGATGCTATACTGATCTGATCAGGTGAGCTGATCAGATCAGGCGAGAAGAAATTAGTAGAGAAGTCATCAGAAGACAAGTCATCTAAAGTCATGTTCACTGAGAATCAGAATGCTACTGATGATCAGTTAGCCTGAGTGCTAGTGACCTGAGGGTCAGATTGTCTGAAGTCAGAAGAGCTGAACTCAGTTAGCCTGAGTGTCAGTATACCTGATCAGACAAGGTCCGCTGAAGAGAAGTCTGCTGAATCAAGAATCCTGAGACTCAGAAGATACTGAAGATTATAGCCGTTAGATTCACTATACGTGGACCAATGAGAGGAAGACAACAAGCCTGAAAAAGCTGCATAAGCTACAGAATAGTACGGATTTGAATGTGACTCCATCCAATGGTAACATTCAAATCCACACTATAAATACAAGTTCTTCCTCCATTATTCTTGTGGAAGTGGAGAAATGCGTGAACCATCGAGCTACATAGCTAAATCATCCAGCATTTCCACCATAGAACACTGAGCAAGAAATACACGCATATATTCAAGAGTGTTCTACCCTTGATCTAAGCACAAATGCAATATCCTAAGCTTAGAGAGATTTTCTCATCCTTAGCATTGAGGCTAAACAAATGTAAGGGAAAATCTCAACCTAGTTGGAAACCAAACAAACCTTACCCAAATCAGTTCGATAGGTTAAGTTTGTAGGTGAGTGAGAACTCGGTAAACATCTAAGCAATCCCGAAAGGGAGGGTAGGCGATCCCGTGAGGGAGATAAGTCCCGATTGAGTGAGAACTCGGAAAACATTTGTTGGGTGTTGGATTAACAAGTTAAACTAAGTCCAGTTGGTTAAGTTGGTGCCCCTTGTGATAGGGAAGAGTGGATGTAGGAGTTGGACTCTGAACCACTATAAAATCGTGTGTTCTTTACTGCTTTAAGTTCTTACTTGCCATATGCATTTGATTATAAGCAAAACACACATCGTTCTTAAAAGCAAGAACAATTGGAACCACCATTCCCTCACCCCTATTTTATATGCATTACATGGTATTTTCCGCACTAATGGGTTTCAAAACGGGACCAACAGGGTGCAAGCGTTGGTCATGGTCAAAGTTCATCACT
Source organism: Stenogyne calaminthoides (assembly GCA_037126765.1). Lineage (NCBI taxonomy): Eukaryota > Viridiplantae > Streptophyta > Magnoliopsida > Lamiales > Lamiaceae > Stenogyne > Stenogyne calaminthoides. Next base: position 41,833,906 of record JBBCBC010000005.1, read on the forward strand.
CCGCACATGTCGTGCATATTGACCTCAAGTCAAAGGAGTATCGCATCGCTCCCACTAACCGAGACACCCGTAGACACATATAGTGTAAATACATCAAACGGTTTCTCGGATGGGTATACCAATACCCTCTAAGTTATTTGTGTATCCATCATTAGATACCTAGTATCTCGTAGTCAGTGAGATCTTACTACACTCTCTAAGAGTATGATGCAAATCGCACACCAATCTCCATTGCATCATCAATATCCCATTCTTGATGATCCTTGATCGGGGCTATTTGAGAATCATGTTTAAGTCATCTGAATTCTCACAACCTCAATGACAACAATGACTCATGGGAACACTTGCATGAATAAATGCAAACAGTCAAACATGATATTCAAACAAGTGTATTGCCATACATTAATATTAAATGAACTATAATATTAAATCAAACTGAATATCATCGAGTATTATGTTCTTACAATAGATTCTCTAGGACACTAACACTAACAGTTTGGTGATAATAAAAATTTATCGCTAAATTTACCCACAGATTACCGACGAATTTCACATCTTTTTTTCAATTAATTTTTTTTTGTCAATGACTATATTATTTTTCATTACCCGTCGAATTCCTTTAGTATTATATCAGTATTTTTATCAACAAACAAGTTAGTCTCACATGAACCATATCTATGCTGACCCATTTCAACAAAATTTTCTTATTAATTAAACTTGACTCGTATCATATCATGGATAGGTTCAAATGCCCATAAATTAAAAACAAGATTCATAGTATGAACCAAATCTATACAAATTTTTGTCATTATTATATTGTTATATAGTTTATCGACAAGCGATACAATACTAATGAATAAACTTAGTCTGGGATTCGAAGATAATTAATACTCCCTCCGTCCCGGTATAAGTTTCATGTTTCTTTTTATTTTTGTATTTAAGGAATAATAATAAAGTAATAAAAATGAACGGTAGTTTTGGGTATTGGGAGAGAGAAAAAATGTATATTGAGTAATAAGTGGAGCAGTGTTGACATTTTTTGTAATATTGTGTGAAAAGTAAGGATAAAAATTATGGGCAGTAGAGTTACTTTTTCCATTTATAGAAACTGAAAACTTATTATGGAACGGATAAAAAAGGAAAGGGGAAAACTTAATAATAAGTGAAGAATGACAAATATACCCAATCTTATAACAAAAAAAAGGTTTATACTCATCCCTATAAGAAAAAAAGAAATATACCTATTTTATATTTTTCATCCAAAAATACCGCCACCCATCACTACCCTATCCATTTATATACATATATATACACACACATATACATATATATATATATATATATATATATATATATATTTATAAGTATGTTTTAATCAAATATTATATTTAAATGCATGTTATAAAATTTAAATTTTAAAATTAAGAATATGGGGTCAATAAAATTAAATTATTAAATTTAGTAAAAATTATTATTATAAAAGATTTATTTAATTTTTAGAAGTGAATTAATAATATTTATAATTGTAAAGAACTAAAAAAAATTAATCCACATAGTTAAATTTATTTATTACTATTTTAATATAAATAATTATTTATTTATTTAGTCTATTAATGCAATTAAATTTTATTATAATAAATTATTTAATATTTTGTATCTAATTTAAAAAATTAAGATATAACAAAAATAAATAAAAATAAATATATCTAGTAAAATTAAATAAAAGAGAAATAGTGTATCATTTAATTAAGTCTTAAAGAAATAAGGATGTGGGTCATGTGGGTATATATATTTTTTTCTAATAAGGACATATATGTACTTTTGTTAAAAAATTGGTAGATATCTTTTTTTTATATGGAATGGATAAATATCTTTAATTTTCAATAAAAGTGGGTATATTTATTTTTTTCCCTATATATATATATTAGTATAAGATAATATAAACAACATAGACCACTGTTTTCATAACCGGTTGAACCGGCCGGTTCAACCGGTTAAACCAGGAACCGGCCATGGAACCGATCCGAATACCCTCAAAGAACCATTTTTACGGTTGAACCGGAAAAAATCGGCGGCTAAACCGGAAAAATCGGTCAAAATCGGTAAAACGGTTGAACCTTTTTTTTTGTTATTTTTTTAATTTTTTAATTAATTTAAAATTTAATCCTTATTTTTATCATCCTTATTTTAATTTGTGTTGTGTTATCTATGATTCTATTGTGTTTATTTCAAAATGAAACTTATAATATATAATATTAAATTTTATAAATGCATATTTGTTTTATTTTTAATGTAATATAAATAATATTTTAGAAAATATTGATAAGAACCATTTTAAATGTTGGACCGCCGGTTCAATTGGTCCAACCGGTTGAACTGCCAACCAGTGCTTATTCCGGTTTGGTAGCCAGTTCGGTTATGAAAATATTGTCATAGACATTAATATTGATAAAAATAGAAAATAAAAAAAAGGAGAAGATGAAATTAAAAATAATTTAAGAAAATATATCCATTGACTCAAAATTTTAATTCTGAAGATAATTTACTACTTAATTCAAATTATGTAAATTGATGATTTTAATGACAAATTTGACATAAGGGCTGGAGATGCTGTCAAAAGTAATAAACAGATTTTTGGAAACCAGTTGTACAGATATGACATTTGAAAAAGTTTGCCCACAAATGTAGCGAGCAGAACAAGACTGTGATAAATTGACAAGCAAACATGTGCCAGCTTGGAAAAAAACAATTTAGTAGAGCCGGCAAATTGAGCCCAACCCGATGGGCCGGCCCAGCCAACCCGAAAGTAAGTATGGGCTAGGCTGTAAAATTATAGGCCCAAAAAAACTTGGGCCTATTTGGCCCGACCCATGTGGCCCGTGGGCCTACTGGGCTCGGGTCAATTTGGCTCGTGGGCTAATGGGCGGCCCGATTGGCCCGACATCCTAATTTTTTTAAATAAATCATTTATTTTTTTTACTAAGAATTAGACTATGTATTTTATAAAATTGTGTTCTTGTTGAAGGATTTGATCTAATTGGATAATAATTTTTAAATTTATATGTTTATATATAGATTATTAATATGAAACATTTGAAAAATTATTTTTAAATTATGTGTTTTGATTCAACATAATCCTTGTGCGTGAGAAAAATATTCACTTGTCCTCGATTTCTTATATTATGATATTATCAGAGACTTCAAATGTCTATAATAATTTTTTTATGTTAATTTTTGTCTTCAAAAAAATTAAATTTAGTTCATGTATATTTATTTTAATAAAAAAATAAAAATTTGGACATTGGGCCGGGCTGGCCCGCTAGCCCATGTAAAGTTGGGCTGAGCTATACTTTTATAGGCTCAATGAGAATTTGGGCCGGCCCAACCCAGCCCAAGAACATCAATTGGCCCGATGGGCTGGGTCGGGCGGCCCGAATTGCCAGCTCTACAATTTAGCATCAAAATAAATAGTTGCCCTTTTACAGTTTTACATGCTACTTTTAACAATTTTGTTTCCCCATGCCTTTTTCTATTAACAATTCATTTATTAAAATAATGTTCCTGCATTTGTGTGCATTCCCAAACAATTTTCCTAGCTATTAATAGTTCCATTTAAAATTATTAATTATTATGTTATAAAGTGATAATTGCAAGTTAATTATATTTTAATTTTTAAAATTATTAAAAGCAACTCTTACAAAGTAACCCCCACCGTTACTATTCAAGAATATATACTGATCGAATAAATTATACTTTTGTAATAATTTGAAACTCACACAATTCAATCGAAATAGGGGATTTAAGTATATAATCAAGACAAAAACTCATATGAGACGGTCTCATACATGAGACGGAGTATAACTTAACACAAATTACACCCACCCCTTCTCAAAGTGTTAAAGTGCAAATTCTCAACTTATGTCCCGTCTCACCGTGAGACGATCTCATACAAGTGTGTCTCTATAATCAAATTCATCTAAACGTACATGGATATTATATTAGTATATTAAGGGTTAATACTTAATATCAAATATTTAAGCAAAATATTATATGCATCATTTTTATAGTACACCATTATTATTATTATTTATGAGAATTAACACTTTGCAAATAAAGTATAGTGGTGTACCATGAATAACATGCACATAACATCTTCTCATCAATATGTAACTTGTGTTATATTTTTTTTTAATTGCCGATTGCAACATGTATTATATGAAGTTGATCGATTAATTATAACTGAAACACTATTTTTTGTGGTATTTTTAGCTCAAAAATACCACAAACATAAAATTTTGATTGCAATAAATCAATTTCTTATAGTATAAATTGTAATTAAATAAAAAAATTGTACAAATTACAAATTGAAAATTAAAAATAAATATAATAAAAGATGTAAATTGATATTCACCCTAATATTCACATAGTTCATGTGTATTAAGTGTAGCATTCTCTTTAATCGCCCGCATGGGCGTAGCTCAGTTGCTACAAGGACGCAGGATCGAGTCCTGGCAGCCGCAGTGTGGGAGTTTTATCCCTCCAATGTGAGGGATAGCTCCTTGTGGGCACCAGGCACTGGTCCTCCCACCTAATGGGACGCTGAGTCACCATGATTTATCACCTCCACTATTCCTGTCGGGCCAGGGGGTGGGGACCCTGGGGGCGAGGGCTTCGCCTTTTGCTACAAGCATTCTCTTTAATCTTAATCGACTACAAATAATATTTTGAAGCAGATACCTTAATATTTAATTAGGCGTCAATGCTACTTTATTCCAAATATTACTTGGACTATTTTTGTACACGGTGTGTAAAGTTAAATTCAAATGTATTTTTAAGTATTATTAATTATTTTTATTAAATAATATTAATTATTTTAATTAATCAATAACGGGTAGACAATTAAAACATATCATATTAAAATAAATAATATTGTTGGTCCCGGTGGGAAAACCCACTTTGCGCGTGCGGAAGTAAAACATGTCGTGCGATGCATATAAAACAGGGGTGAAGGAATGGTGATTCCAGATTTTTCTCTTTTAAGCTCATGTGTTGTGTTTTGCTTATAATCGAATGCATATGACAAGATAAGAACGTAACGCAATAAAGAACACAACAACGTATAGTGGTTCGGAGACTCAAGCTCCTACATCCACTCTCCCTGTTCCTAGGGAAATTCCTTCAAACGCTTTCTAAGGTTTTCTGACTACCTCTGTAGTTTACTAACCTTTCTACTTTGAGCTTTCTGACTACCTCTGTAGTTTACTAACTCAAACTGGACTTATCACCCTCTCGGGCTCGCCTCTTAGATGTTTAACGAGTTCACACTCCTTCGGGACTTATCACCCTCACTCGGGACTGCCTAACAACTACCTTACTCCACCACTAGTTATCTCTTACGAGAATGGGGTTTGAGTTTGGTGTTGTCTCCAACTATGGTGAGATTTTCCCTTACATTTGTTTAGCCTCAATGCTAAGGTTGGGAAAATCTCTCTAAGCGTAGGATACATCGTGGGTTGCTTAGATTGGGTTCTAGAACACTCTTTGAATATATTTGTATATCTCTGGACTTGTGTTCTAGGGTGGGAATGCTTGACTATAACGCTCTTGGCTCAGAAAGCATCTTGTGCATAATCTCCACACTTAATTTGATAGAAGATCTTGTATTTATAGTGTGGATTTGAATGTTACCGTTGGAAGAATCACATTCAAATCCATACTATTCTTTTGAAGTTCTGCTGACTTTTTCATTTGGTTGTCTTCCTCTCATTGGTCTACGTCAGCTGGATTCCAACGGCTAAATTCCTCAGTTTCTTTGCTTCGGAACATTCAGGACATACTGAGCATTCAGTACATTACTGAGTCTTCAGTAATTACTATGCCTTCAGTATCCTTTATCTTCGATCTTTGAGTCTTGATGTCTTACGAGTCTTTGAGAGATATCTTGAGTCTTCATCTTGAGTCTTGATTTTTCGGTTTCATCTTGAGTCTTGATTCTCGATTTCATCGAGTCTTCAAAAACTTGGTTTTCATCTTTGAAACTTCGGTTTCTTGAAACTTCTTTGAGTCTTGAGAATCTTGAGAATCTATCTCGATCTATATCTCTGCGACTATACATTGTCGAGATAACATCCGAACACTCTAAACCGAATCGACTCATCTATCAAGATTATCCTGAACATGTCATACTCAGGGGTTTTGGGATCTAATCAAAATCTTCTTTATTAAATTCATTTCCCAACAATTTCCCCCTTTTTGATGATGCCAAAACCATCTTGTTACAACACACTTAACTTATACTCAGGTTTCAGTTTTTCCTATTACAAGAATGGTATATCTCTCAACAATTATTTCAGCAATGAATTTCTCAACAATTTCATCAACAAACAACAATAATCAGGCATATCAAATATAAAGACATGTAAAAAAGATAATGAGGTATTATCTTTGAGCATAAAGATAAAGTTTTCATTGATGTAGGATAGACTATTACAGTTTACAATGAACTTTTCAAAAAATAAAGACAAAAACATAAAGAATTTCAAGTCTTCAGTCTTGGTCTTCAGTCTTCTTTGATCTTATTTCGGCTCGGCCTCAGTCTATCCGAGCTCTCGGTCGTCAATATAATAATCGAGTCTCGAGGTCTCTTGATTCAACGGACCTTGTCGTCCGGGCATACTAACTTAACTTTGACCGAGTTCAGTTTCTTCTGACTTCAGACATCCTGACCCTCAGGTCTATTTTACTTAATGAGTCTCAGATCTTACTGAGTCTCATATTACTTTTACACAGGCTATCTGATTTCTTCTTTGCCTGATCTGATTAGTTCGATTTATCAGATCAACATATCTTCAGATCAATATATCAGAATAGCATCTGGTAAGTACATCATATCAGGTTAGCATACCAGGTTATCATATCTGATCTTGATCACGTCTGATCTTGATCACGTCTGATCTCGATCAGTCTAGTCTGCTTATCTTCTGATTTGCAACCTTCTCTTCTGATTTGCTGGCTTTAGCTTTTCTTTACTTCTAAATTTTGCACAGCTCATCAGTTGACTCCGGAACTCATCTAATTTATCTGATCTCGATCAGTCTCGTCTGCAGCCTCGTCTGATCTCGATCATCTACTTCTGATTCCGTGAGTTCCCCCTCAATTTGTTCTTTTGTTCCCCATCAACTTGTTATCTGTAAATTTTCTTGAATAACACAAGTTGATAATGTTTTGGCATAGAACTAAAATATCCCAACAATTTCTCAATTGATAAAGATGCCAAAACATCAGAATATATGCATTTTTAAATAAACGAGTTTTTCTTTAAAAAGATCTGTTCAGGTGGTCACTCTGAAATTATTGAACCTTTTGAACTCCCGCTCCGATACCACTTGTTGGTATCAAATCAGAGACAGGTTTTAAAAAAGATCTGCTCAGGTGATCACATTAAAAAAGTAATCTTTTGAGCACCTGCTCTGATACCACTTGTTGGTCCCGGTGGGAAAACCCATTTTGCGCGTGCGGAAGCAAAACATGCCGTGCGATGCATATAAAAACAGGGGTGAAGGAATGGTGATTCCAGATTTTTCTCTTTTAAGCTCATGTGTTGTGTTTTGCTTATAATCGAATGCATATGACAAGATAAGAACGTAACGCAATAAAGAACACAACAACGTATAGTGGTTCGGAGACTCAAGCTCCTACATCCACTCTCCCTGTTCCTAGGGAAATTCCTTCAAACGCTTCCTAAGGTTTTCTGACTACCTCTGTAGTTTACTAACCTTTCTACTTTGAGCTTTCTGACTACCTCTGTAGTTTACTAACTCAAACTGGACTTATCACCCTCTCGGGCTCGCCTCTTAGATGTTTAACGAGTTCACACTCCTTCGGGACTTATCACCCTCACTCGGGATTGCCTAACAACTACCTTACTCCACCACTAGTTATCTCTTATGAGAATGGGGTTTGGGTTTGGTGTTGTCTCCAACTATGGTGAGATTTTCCCTTACATTTGTTTAGCCTCAATGCTAAGGTTGGAAAAATCTCTCTAAGCGTAGGATACATCGTGGGTTGCTTAGATTGAGTTCTAGAACACTCTTTGAATATATTTGTATATCTACAGACTTGTGTTCTAGGGTGGGAATGCTTGACTATAACGCTCTTGGCTCTGTAGCATCTTGTGCATAATCTCCACACTTAATTTGATAGAAGATCTTGTATTTATAGTGTGGATTTGAATGTTACCGTTGGAGAGAATCACATTCAAATTCATACTATTCTTTGTAAGATTCTGCTGACTTTTTGGTGGTTGTCTTCCTCTCATTGGTCCACGTCAGCTGGATTCCAACGGCTATATTCCTCAGTTTCTTTGCTTCGGAACATTCAGGATATCTTGAGTATTGATTACATTCTTGAGTCTTGATATCTTGTGCCTTGATATCCTTTATCTTGATCTTGATATCTTGATCTTACGAGTCTTGATGTCTTTTGAGTCTTCAGAGATATACTGAGTCTTCATCTTGAGTCTTGATTCTCGATTTCATCTTGAGTCTTGATTCTCGATTTTCATCTGGAGTCTTGAAACTTGGTTTCATCTTTGAAACTTCAGTTTCTTCAGAAACTTACTGAGTCTTCAAAATCTTCAGAATCTATCCTGATCTATATCTGCAGACTATACATTGTGCAGATAACATCCTGAACACTCTAAAATTGAATCCTGACTCATCTATCAAGATTATCCTGAACATGTCATACTCAGGGGTTTTGGGATCTAATCAAAATCTTCTTTATTAAATTCATTTCCCAACAAATATCATTTAAAATTGAATTTGAGTTGTATAGTTCACGTACTCAAGACTTTGTTACAATTTTTAATTTTAAATTTTCCCTCCACATCTAGGTTTTTAATTTTTTTTTTAAAGTAATCAATTACAATAGTTCATTCGACCACAGGGCACATGGCAATATTTTTTCGTCTCACTGTAGATCGGAATCACCAAAAGAGGGGGACCACATGAGACTGCAACTCCATACCGCAATCGCATCGCAATCGAAACTGCAACCACCACAACAAGGGGAACATCACCCCACCACAAGGGGAACTACCACAAGAGTGAATAAAATTTCACTCCCCGTATCTCGAACCAAGGACCTCATGATCCTAGGAGGTGGAGCTCTCGTTCTAGGATTTTGCGTCTGATTGAGAGATTTTCTTCGATTTTTCTTTGTTTGTTTTTTTTTATTTTTATTTACGTCTCTTTTATTTTTTGTGTCGCATGTTTTGAAAGTTTTAGAATCTAGTTGAAACTTCTTTTTTGTTTTTCTTTTTCCGTGTACCTTTTATTTTTGTATTGCATGTCTTGAAGGTTTTAGAGTCTAATTGAATTTTGAGTGAGTTTTTTGTGCACCCAAGTGCACTGTGCATTCATGCAACTAAATGACCCATTTAAAAAAATATTTTACTCATTAAATATATTAGACATGTTCTGTGGATACGTCGGTAGGATTGGGGTGAGTACACGGATTTTAAATCCGTACACCAGTTGCACATGAGATTTTACCTTGAATTCATTGTTGATCGTATAAGCAATCATAGGGTAGGCTGACAGCTAGAGATGGAGGCACGTGTCCCATATTTGTGGCACGTGCCCCCATAGTTTTTTGTTTGTTTAGTATATATATATTATAATTTATTTATTATAAAAATTATAATTTCAAAAAAAAAATTATAGTGTAACAATGAGTCAGTCATGCAAATATTTAGTCTATAAAAATTTGTAAGTTTCAATTATAACATATTGAGTTGTTACTTGTTATATAGGAAGAACCTCTTAATATATTTTATATGAGTATGTCTTCAAGGAAACTTGTTCACAATATGAAATTTATATAATAAATTAATATTGTACTCTCTCCATCTCGGAAGACTTTGCACAAGAACTGTTTGGTTCGTATTTTAGCGAGCGAGATTTTTATTAGTATTTAAAATGATAAAATAATTTTAAGAAAAACATATTATAGAGGAAGAGTAAGATTATCACACCCCACCTTAAAAATCACTTTATTATTTTAAATACTAATAAATAACTCGTTCGGTAAAAAACACGAGTAAAAAAATTAGTGTGCAAAGTCTTGTGGGACATAGGGAGTAATACTTATCAAATGATATTATTACACTTATAAATAAACTAAAATCATAACATTGATTAAATGCTACAGGTATTAGTTTATAAGAGTAATAATATCAATTTCATAGCATTAACAAGTTTCACAGGAAAATTTGTGATTTATATTTGTATTTTTTCTGTGTCCTCATAATGAAAATTTTCTGGATCCATCCCTGCTGACAGCATGATATTTTGGATTCAGTGTGTGAGATTGTTTCAATTGTTCATGCCCTTTTTGGATGACATGTATTAAGAAATTAATATAAATAAATAAAATTAATTTTGCTTCTCTCTACAAGTTTTGACATTTAGATGAGATGATATTCTTTCATGATATTAAAATAAAAAACCTAGTTTCAAACCCCATTGAAAGCATCTTCACCATATTAAAAGCCTCTTCAACCCTCCACATGATGAAGTTCACAATCCAGATCACGGTGAGAGGATATCTCCACCCATAGTAAATTACACTAGTTGGGCCTTCCAATCCTTCCTGTGATTTTTTAAAAAAAAAGTAAAGATGAAATATATATCATTGAGCACAAGGGGTACTCAAAGCCCTGAAAAATACAAGTAAATCGCAATGACAATACAATGTTCACAATTTCTTAGGTAAGCAAACTAAAGGCTGACATTCCCAGTCATTAAGTGCCGCTGAAAAGGACAAAGGATGGTGAGATCGAATTCATTTCGAAGAGCTAAACTTGATCCCATCAACAATCCTATCCAACAGAATAATACTATTCTTGAAGATGATGTCATTCCTGAATTTCCAAAGTTTCCAAATTGTGCATTACCAAAGGAGATTCATGGCTTTCTTACTCAAACCGCAACGTCCATACTCAACAAATTTCATAAAATGGTTTTTGATAGAAGAAGAGTATAGAAGCCCTTTACCAAGCCAAGAGGAGATGGCACCCCAGATTGAAATAGCAAACGAACATGTAATCAACATATGCTAGGGACTTTCGGGACCTACATAGCACACTAGGCAAAGGTTGTTGCCACCATCAACAGATATGCCTCGTCTCCGTAAATTGTCATTGGTTGGGATTCTTTCAAGGATGACCTTCCAAGCAAAAGCTGAAATTTTGGAAGAAATCACTTTCCACCATAGCTTCGTCCAAGGGGAATCACGTGAATCCAGGGACGGACCTACACTGGGGCCAGGGGGGTCACTGGGCCCCCCTGGCCCCACTTGAACTTTATATTTATATATATTTATAATTAAGATACACCTGCATAAGACGGTCTCATAGTAAAACGAACATAAATTGTGTATTAATGTTTTAATATTTTGAAAGGATGGGTGTTATTTGTGTTAGGTTGTACTCTATATTATGTAAAAAATCGTCTCATACGAGTGTTTGTCTCTTTTAAACAAAGTACTATGTGCATCATGTTCACCGTACATCACTATTATTATTATTTGTAAAAATCAGCATCCTATAAATAAAATGTTGATCTTTAGGTGAGAAAGAGATAGCGAAATAGAGAAAGAAATATGCATAATTCACATTATATAATATAAAAATATTTAGTCCAAATAATTCTCGAAAATATATAAAAATTCGAAAGTGCATTTAGCTACACTATGTTATAAATTGGGCCCCCCTCGATGAAATTCCTGGGTCCGTCCCTGCGTGAATCCCTCTCGTTCGACGAGCTGACTATCAACCTGTACATCTCTCTTTGTCTTGAAGATGTCGTCCGAAGACCCGATCCATCGCCACGAATTTTGTTTGCCAACTTTAATTTTGTACCTACAAATGCAATTTCTACAACTCCAAAAATTCAAGAATTTAACTCACACTAAAAACCCAACATGATCCATCCCCCGGAAAACACTCACTGACCCTAGAGAACTTTTGAGAAGACAAATTATACAAATTTGGAAATCGATTTTTAAGACACACTTTCCTATCCACCCACGGATCCGACCAGAACTTGACAGATGACCCATTCCCCAATGAAAACTCAAGACTATTCCTAAACACAACACCGACATGACTTAACCATAACTCTACTAAATATCTCCACCACAATGACTGATTATGTGACACTATACTTCCCACTACTCCACAATTAATCGCCCCATATCTAGGCCTAAGTATATTAATCCACAAAGAGTTTTCTTCCGACACCCACCTCCACAACTATTTACATAACAAAGCCGAATTAAATTTTTTGACATCCCTCACACCCAACCCCCTTAAAGACTTACTCTTGCTAACCGACTTCCACTTTACCCATGCGATTTTCCGACTCGACACTTTGCGCCCCCCCCCCCCCAGAAAGTTCCTCTGAAAAGAGTTAAGGTTTTTATGATGCATTCAGGGGTTTTAAAGAACGAGAGATAGTATATTGGCAGCGCTGACAAAACTGATATTAACAATGTAACTCTTCCTCCCAGTGATATATTCTTCTTATCCCAACCTGATAACTTACGGAGAAATCGGTTCACAAGAGAGCTCCAAACTTCTTTTTTTCAAAAATTTGCACCAATTGGCAAACCCAGATATGTAAAAGGAAATATCCCAGCATTGCAGTTTATAAAATTCACAAAGGCAACCAGACGAGGCTCCTCGATGTTAATGCCATGCAAAGAACTCTTCTGGAAGTTAACTTTAATGCCTGAAGCAATCTCAAACAATCTGAGGACACCTTCCATAGTCTTCGTATTCTCAGCAGTGGCTTTCCCCATCAGGACCGTATCATCAACAAATTGTCAAAGACTTACTTGAACTTTATCCCTCCCAATCTCAAAGCTTTCAAAAGACCGAATTAGAACTGCTTTCCTCATCAAGAAACTGAGGCCTTAAGCCGCAATAAGGCATAGAAAAGGGGACAAAGGGTCACCTTGTCTAAGTCCTTTCTCTAATTGAAATTCCCTCGAAGGACTACCATTAACCAAAACTGACATTGTTGCAGACGAGAGACAACCTCGTATTCACTTCCTCCACTTCCAATTAAAGTTCATTCCACTCATCATGTCGTCAAGAAAATCCCAACGAACCGAGTCATAAGCTTTCTCAAAGTCGACCTTAAAGACGAGACCCTTCAGTTTTTCTCTCTTCGTAAAATCCACCGACTCATTAAGAATCAGAATGCTGTCTAAAATCTGCTTGTTGCCAACGAACGCACTCTGATTATCAGATATTACTATACCAATCCTTCCTATGATAGCGCACATTGAAAGGGGAGTATTAAAAAATTTAATAAAAATAATTAATTTTAAATCTCTATATATTTTATGGCTTTTAGATAAAATTAAATTCCTTTTTCAAAATGTGAACTCAATGACAATTGACTTATTTCTTTTTCTCAATTTTAGATCTAGTCGGGTATGTGGTTTGACTTTGGTTTTCGAAACTTTGTTTGTTAGAGTTTACGTAATTTTTAAATTTAAATAATAATTTTCGTTTTACTTAAGAAAATATTCAATCCGATAGAATTGTTTAGATCTTCTATTCCTATTTAAAATCCAACAAAATATGTTCCTTTGAAATAAATACTTGTTTCTTTTATCATTATTAATTATGAGAATGATTAATGATAATGACAATTAACTGAAAAGCTAGCCCGGTCCACCATTTTTTACTTGTTAAAATTAAAATCTATTTATTTATTTACACCTTTTCATGTGCTTAGGTTTGAAGGAAAAAGATCGAGTCCAACTCATTATTGACAACTCAATCGACTGATGTCTTATTATTATTACTAGTATATCACCCGTGCATTACACGGTTTGTAAGTATAAAATGAACATAATATAAAATGTATTTATTTTTGTGTTAAATAAATTATAAAAAAATATTTTGCTTATAATAATAATAATAAGAATCTTTTTTTTTCATTTTTTTTTATTTTTTTATTTAGATGCAACTCACGATTTATGAACATATTTTGCTTATGTAATCAGGCATGGGAAATGGGTGGCGCTCCAACTGCTTAAAAAATTTACATTGTTAAAAAATGCAATTTTAAAGGTATTTTTTTCTTACAATTTTAAATTATTTTCTTCTAAATCACTTTAATTGTCACATATTATCGTCTTCCCAATTCCCATTGCATGTCAAAATTTTCAAATTGTCCCCTTTAGTTACTCTAAACATGATAACATATAACTACACATGATTAAAATTAATCTCCTTAAGAAAGTCCAAGATTTTTAATAATTGTCTATAATTCTTATTAATGATCACACCAGAAGATATCATTAGTCAAAATTATCTTTCTAAGATGTTAAAGAGAGTCTACTATTTGATGATGACAGTGTCATTTCCGTAATCAACACTCTTTGTCCTAAGTTAGTCTCGATTAGTATTTTCTTTTAAAAATATGATTACCGAGCTTCATCACAACCAACCCAGTATCGTTTTACAATTCAAGGTCTAATGTCAATTGTACATGCAACTAATTCATAGTAATTAAACTCAATGATGAATCTACATGTCATATGTTGGGATCACGTGCCCCATACGTTTTTTTAAGTATATGTTATATATATTATAATTATTAGGAGTAATACTTATATTATATATATATAATGACTTAAATGAGTTTTTAAAAGTGTTATAATTAGTTAATCATGAAATATTTCATCTAAAAAAATTTGTAGATCTGTTATTTATATGCATCATCACTATTTAAAAAATCAAATATTTTCTAAGATAGTAATAGTATATAACTGTATATGCATAATCGTGATACTAAAAAATTAGAATTCACGTGAACCCGGGTTCACATGAAAATCTACTTGTTATATTATTTATTTTTGTGCCCCCGTCATGAAAGTTTTATAGATCCGTCCATGATTGGACTAATCAATTTAAATAGTATATCATATAAAAGATTCATACAAAAAAGTAAACAAATTGAGCTTTATCACAACCAACTTAGTGTCATTTTACAATTAAACTAATAACGTCAACTAATAGTTTAATTAAAAATGATTCAACTAACAATTTAAGTCTAATGCCAATAGCTCATGCAACAAATTTATGGTAATTGGACTAATCAATTTAAATCAAATATCATGTAATATTATCGTTAAAATAAGTATATAAATTATACATTTTCATATATACAATACTTCTCGTCTTTTTTAGATTGTTCAAAATCCAAAAAGTTCATCTTTTATCACATAATTAAAATAGCGATAAAGTAACTATACAGTTCATGTTACCCCTTACAAACATCACTAAATTACATCACATGTCACTAATAATTACATACAAAATTAACTTATTTTTTATCTTATTCATTAAAATTGAAAAAATATCCTTATCAAAAAGCTATTTTATTACCTTCAAATATTAATAAAGAATTTCCTCCAAAACCCGTGTCAAAATTAAGTGAGCAATCTAAAAAAAAAATGGAAGGAGTAACTGATCTTTTTAAAAATATATATATCTATATCAACTACAAAATATAATATTTTATATTAATAATCATTAATATGCCACTTTTAAAATTTTATGATAAATTTGTAATAATTTTTTGTTGAATTTTTTTCTTTTTTGGTATAATATTTTGTTATTATATATGTATAAATAGATTTAGTTCAAAATTTTGTAATAATTTTTTTGTTGAATTTTTTTTTCTTTTTTGGTATAATATTTTGTTATTATATATGTATAAATAGATCTAGTTCAAAAATTCAAAAATAATATTAATAATTTAGAAAATATTAAAAAAATAATTAATATATATGTGTGGTAGATATGGGGAATTGAACATTGTACTCTTGCATACAAAGAAAATAAAAAATAATTTTTATACCATTTGAGCTACATAAAATTTGTTAAGATGTTTAAAATTTTATTAGAAAATTATAACAATTTTTTGGCCCAACTTTTGACCCACATTTTGTTATTAGATATGTATATAGATTTTCTTTGGAAATTGATTAGTTGAAGCAATAAATATACAAATTATTTTATATTGTATCAGAAGCGAAGTATTTAATTACTGCTTTGTGATTTTTAATAACAAATCACTACAAGAAAATAAAAAACTGTCTACAGAATTTTCAACATGGTTATGAAATTTTCAACAAAAATAATTTCATTCTTACATAATGAGGATTGTCTAACACTTGCCTATAAAAATTTAAATTTTTAACAGACAAACAAATTACATACATGAAATTGATTGTAAATTTGTAATTTTCGTAGACAAACAAATTACCTGCAAAAATAATTTTTTAGGTAATTTGCTTACCTACGAGAATTATAAATGTATAGGTAATTTGCTAGTATATAATTTGTCTGCCAATTAGAATTTTTAAAATTAATAGACCAACTATAATAATTTGTTTACATATTAAAAATTTTAAAATTCGTAGGCAAATTATATACAATCCTAATTAATTAGTAACATAATTATTTTATTGCGAATTTATGTTGAAAAAATCTTCAAATAATTTTTTATTTTAGTGAATGCACCAAATGTATTTACTCGATTTTTTTAAAAGAAAATATATTCCATTAAAATTTGGAAACGGTTAGCATTAATTTATAAACGAAATATATATTTGCTCGATCTTATTATTTGAGTTTTTGTTCAGATTTTTGGTTTTGGCAAATAATAATTTAAATAAGAAATTATAATTTTAAAAGATTCAAGTTCCGCATGTTGATGTCCATCCAATAGTTATTAATTAAGCGTAGGTCTACAGTGAAATTTATTCATATTATAAAATTTATATTATTATATTTATAAATTAATATCATAATATATATCTGTTACTATTATTATATGTATAAATTGATATTATAATAGTAAACTGTTGTCAAGAAAATGTACATATTAAGTGGTATTTTGGAACTCTATTGAAATACTTCTTTTTTCAATAAGTTGGTCATACCCACTTAAAATAAAAGTGTTTTTCACTGTTCCAGAATTGTTTGGAAACAGACACTTAAATTAGTAACATTCGATCCACTCCAAATTAAATAATACTAGCAAAGTTAAAAATACGAGTAATCAGGGTCGAGGAAAATTAAAACCCCGTATGCATGAGTTTGATGTGAATTTTAATTTGAATATTTATTTATAAATAAAGAAACTCCAAATTCACTAATTATCTTCATTATTTTAACTTATTCACTAATACACATTTGGGCTTGGACAGCTGTTAAAAAAGTCCTTAGAGAGCGGTTATAACAGTTGTCCAAGTAACAGCTGTCCAAGCTTGGACAGCTATTAAAAAATCACTGTCCAAAAATTGGGCTTGGACAGCGGTTTTCAACCGCATTGCAAGAGGGGGGCTTGGACAGCGGTTAATAACCGCTGTCTAACTTTTTTATATATAATTTCGTTTATTATGTTAGATAGACAGCAGTTATTAACCGCTGTCCAATATTTTATTATTATTATTAATTTATATTTTAAAAATCCTATAATAAAACAATAAACCAAAACTTATATATACATCCAATACCATAAATCATAAACCAAAAATCCTATAATAAAACCATAAACCAAAACTTATACCACATATATATACCAAAACATCAAATAAATAAACATACACATCATGAAATAAATAAACATACAATCATAAACATACGTCCAATACACCAAAAACATGAAATATATATCATGACAAATATATAATTTAATTACATGCTACCATAATTTCAAACAACGATCACTCAATATCGTATGAATTTAAGAATCGATTGTAAAGGTACCCCGTCCAATCGTTTTTTCATTTCTCCAGTCTTTTCTTAGAGTAAGACTTGAGCTCACGTTCATAGACAAACTGCAAACAACGAATCAATCAATATAGTATGAATTTTTATTCAATCAATAATAATTTAAATAAATCGATAAATTGACTTACATTGAGAGGAATGTTCATTAGAGAAGCGCAGATTATATCTTCAATAAAGCACCACACAAAATGTCCACAATGTTCATTATCTCGTTCTTCTCGGAACTTTGTTGATTAACAATTATAATCACGTATTACAATTATGATTTCTTTCTATTAATTTGATAATTTACTAAATTAAATTTACCTTAATGTTAATCCGGTTCACTTTATTTAACTTAGATCTTGAACCTTGACTCGAAAGGCGACTCGATACATCATCATCATCACACTATTATTTTTATAATTAAAAAATAAAAATAGATTAAATATGCATAATTTTAAAAGTAAAACAAATCATTGTATAGAATATTAAAAATGAACTTACGCTTCCATATATGAAACGAGATTAGGGCGATTTGAATAAACTTCATCCTGAGCTGGGTCCATAAAATACACACTTAATGTATTCATGTGTATGGCGACCAAAGACCCAATGGTTCCTATATTATATTGAGAATATTAAAATTAGCGCAAATTTAGCATATATATGTGCAAATATTATAAACATGAATACAAATTTTAACGAAATGTTTATCACTCACCCCATATTTGTTGGCCAAAAAATGAGATGATCGCTCCCAGTTTGATTCAACATATGATTAACTAACCCATCCATGGTCTGTACCCTATCACCCAATATGCAAGACACCTGGGGGGAGACGAAGGAATACATTTCACTTGCTCGGACATTTCTAGAGAGATATACCGTACTCAAATATCTTTAACCAACATATATACGCTAATTAATATTTAAAAAGAAAATTAAACTATACAGAAAGTGAATATTGAGAATTAGTAAACACATACCTGAGGTAAAGGGCTATGGTGGTTGCACTCAACGACTCGTCATTCAAGACTTGGCAAGATATGTTCCTCATTCGATTTAATTCTTGGAAAGTATTCTGATGAAAGTGAGCAAGCATGGGAACTGTGACGATCTCGAAAGCATTAGACGATATCATCCGGTGCACCCTAGACTGTACATAATCATCGTGATCTAAGTCTCCAGTTATGGGATAACCAGAAATTAGCGCAGTGGAGTCCCTCGTTCTCCCCCTCTGACTGTCTACGACACCCCTCGATTTCTCTTTAGCCTTTTGTGGTGATTTATTCTGAGGCATTTGTGGTGTCGGCAGATTCTATAATTAATTTATAATATTATTTAGAACCACAAATAAGATAATGAACTTTAATAACATATATTTTACCCTCATGGTGCTAGAGACCAAGTTGCTCGGCCATTCGATGAAGTGCCCGACCGTTGTTCCGACTGTGACGGCTTCATCGATTGGTTTTGGCACCGCTGAATCCTCTTGTAATATTACGGGTACATCGAGTGTGACCCTCACGAAATCAGGGGTGATGGGATGACCATGAATCATTCCATGGGAGCTGTGCAACGTTCATGTGGCCACCAACCGATCGGGATCCTCCAAATAAAGGTAGCAAAAAGTCGTTGGCTGTTCGAATAAGATATTTAGTTAGAAAATTTTAATACACTAGTCTTTAATTAAAACAAATGTGAGACATGCATATCTGATACCTGAGAGACGTTTTGAAGTGCCTCAATAAAGTCGTCCCTAGGGTTAGCTGAAAACATAGCAGTAGCGACACTATGTTCACAGCTTGCTCCACTCGACGACATTCCGTGGCTCGTTCTTCTCTCGGACCTCAAACGTTCCACATCTTTAGACAACTTGACAACCTGTTCCGTTAGTATACCCACAATATTCATGGCTTGAAGACCAGGTGTCATCGCTAACGATGTCTTCGTCACGCCATAACCGACACTCCGTAAGCGGTCGGGATGCTCCTGGCGACCTATAGCCCGTCCAAACAGATCATCAGGGCCGATAATGCTGATGTCGTCGGGCGTCATGGTCTGAGATAGACGCTCCTGAATCACAAAAATAAAAGATTATTATTTTAATTATTTGTTTATAAATAATAGTTTGCAATTGAAAGATAAATTAATGGATAGATTATCACTTCTTCGATGATGCGCTGTGCACTGGGATCGTGAATATTCCCGTCTCGACCCTTTCTGATAGTCTGAAATAAGTCGAAACGGGTAACAATAGGCTCACTCTCTCCAGTTTTTCTTCTTTCTTCTTTCTACGATAGTGGTGAACGTGTCTCTTTATTAGATATATTAAAAGTGAATATATAAAAAAAATTAAAAGTTAGGATTTTGATCTCACCATATTTTCTCTTATTCGTGCATAACCTTTGTTCGAGCCACGATATCGCGCCTCCATCGACTTGGCTTGATCGCGATTTTTATTACTTCGATTCTACAGTATAATAGAAATATGATAAACACTGAAAAACTATATGCATTAGAAATTGAGGAAATGACATTGATCAATTTTACCTGAAAATCATCCTCCATAGCTCTGCTCACAAACTCCTCCCAGTATGGAGCCACCATAGGGCTATTCTGATACGCCGGAGGCGGACTAGTCGAGTAAAGATCAGTTTCCGGATCTCGTGTGTTACTTCTCAACTAAGTCCGAAAATTCTTGGCCATTACTCCAGCTTGTGACAATATTTGCTTCTTCTTTGTGTGGTCAAGACCTCTGAATGTAGTCTATACGCATATAACATAACAATTTAGTAAATTTAAGGGTCATACTACAACTTTCAATAAATATATAATTAACATACCGTAAGTTCGTCCCATATTCTTTCCTTCAAAGGAGTCAGTTTGGGGCTACGTCAGTCCTTGGCTTGCAGCACGATAGGGATCACGCTCCTGACTGCAGCTCCAATGTAGAAGGACAACGACTCACTCTCTTTTCCTATTGCCTGTCCAAACTCATTGAACGATAACTGCAATAACATAGTATTTAATTATGTTCAACGATCAATCAATATATTTATCGATTTCAAACTGTTCAATTGTAATAAAATTACCTGAAGTGTTTTCCTCTTGCTACGAGCTCTCTTAATAGATGACATGGTGACTATACCCCGAGTGCGCTTCTCCGCGGAGCTGCTAGTGGTGGTGGGAGCATCAGTGTCACACTCTCTCAAGTCATCAGGATGATGTCGATCATATGAACCATGATCATATGCGCCATGATCTCCATCAGAATATCCATCATCATCTCCATCATCTCCGGGATATGGCAAACGAGACATGATCCTGTAAAGCAGAAGAAACAACATTTAATAAACAAAAAACAAACAATATTCAAAACTATGCTTAAATCCTCACACAAGCATATTATCAAACACCTTGAGTGCATCAATTGTTCATATCTAAATTAGCATAAAAAATCAAGCCAAGCCACACAATATATATTCATCTCTAACACTAACAACATTAATCCTAATAAATTAACACTAATTTATGTTTAAATCCTCACACAAGCATATTATCAAACACCTTGAGTGCATCAAACACCAATATATATACAACAATATACATACACCAATACATACAACATGATATATATACACCAATATACATACACCATCCATACAATTAAACAAAGCCACTAACAACAATTAAACAAAGCCACACAATATATATATATATATATATATATATATATAAACAATTAACAATATATAAATCAAGCATCAATTGTTCATCTAACAACAATTAATCTTAACAAATTAGCTAATTAATCAAACCAAACACAATTATATAAACATTTAATCCTAATATATATATACATACTAACATATATATACATATACACAATATTAATTCAATATATATATATATATATATATACTAACATATATATACATATACACAATATTAATTCAATATATATATATATACTAACATATATATACATACATATATATATATAGAAAAGAAAAATTACCTATGGAAGGAGAAAGCTAGGCGGCGGCGGCGGGGGTAGGGGAACTTGGCAACAAGGCTACGGCGGCGGCGGTAAGGGAGGATGCGCGGCGGATGGTTCGATTTGGGGGAGAGGGAGGAGGAGGCTAGGGCTTCTGGTTCGCGATTTGGAGCTAATGGGAAGGCGGCGGCGGCGGTGGAAGGGAAGAACGTGCGGCGGAGTTCGATTTAGGGTAGAGGAAGGAGGCCGGACTTCAATATCAGCTGCAGGTTTAATTCACGATTTGGGAAAAATTTCCTTTGGTTCGCGATTTGGGTGTATATATATTAATTATCCGACCTCTTTGGGCCGTTAGATTCCGAACCATTGTCCAAACTATCTTTTTTGGACAGCGGTTCAAAACCGCTGTCTAAAACATTTGCACAGTGGTTCTAAACCGCTTTCTAAGTGTTGTACTTGGACAGTAGTTTTGAACCGCTGTCTATTTTTTTATTATTTTTTTTAATTAAAACCGCTCTTCAAGCTGTAGCTTGGAGAGATGTTTGAAAAAAGTGCTATCCAAGTGCAACTGTGCAAGCTTAAATGTGTAGTAGTGATATTTTAGCTCTGATTAATAATATTTATTTAACTATTTATGTCTAAAGTTTCTATACTCGAGGTCTCTATAAGGTGAAGATACCTTATTATTATTGATTTGATCGTCTCGCTATCGATCGGAATCATAATTGTACCAACAACGATAACACAATCAACACAAAAGGGAGACCACCAACTGCAACAACATCACCACAACAAAAGGTGGATCACAATCCCACCATAACGAGAACGCAACCACCCCAAGAAGGGGACCATAACCCCATCATAAGGAGGACCGCTATAAGAGATAATAAATTTTCTCTTCATGTCTCGAACCCATGACCCCGAGATCTTGAGTAATGGATCTCTAATCATCTGAGCAATTCACATTTGGCATTATACGTAGGCCCCCTTTGGTTCGCGGGATTGATCGAGATAGACTAAGATTATGATTTTAATCCCAACTAATCCACCGTTTGGTTTGTGGGATGAGAACTCGTGATATACTTCAAGTCTGAATAGAAAATGTATTAAATCCCTCCATGGAGAGATATGTCAATCTCATGTTAAAGGTGGGATAGAATATATTCTAAATGCAATATTACAAATTGTCCTTCTATTGTTTGAATATATTCACAAGAATGAAGTAATGGTTGTTTCAATTCAATTTAAGGTTATTTGTGACATTTTAATAAGTATCACATCTAATCCCTCAATCTAATCCTACAATCCAAACACATATTTTGATTCAAACAAATTCAGTCCAATCAATTCATTCTCACTCAATCCTATCACACCTAATAAATTCAGTCCCATAAACCAAACGTCCCGGTGGTGAACTTTGGATTCGTTTAATCCGTCGGTTGATTAAAAAATGACGCTGAAAGCCAATTAATTTTATAATTAATTAAAGTCACCAAGATTAAGACAGTTTTCAATCATGCAAACGTTAACCTAATTACACTCATTAAAGAAAGTCAAACATGACTCACATCTTGTACACATTCGAGAACTGATCATAATAGTATATTTGAAATTGAATCCTTTATCTAATAAAGCAGAATCACCTCATCTTTATAAAGTTTTATTTCAAATTTTAAGAATTTAATGAAAAGTTATTTATGATAGTTTAATATTTAAATTTTAACGATTCGTTTTTTTAGAATAATTTCAGTTTTTTAAATAATTTATAAATTTAACTTACATCTAAACCATCAATTATATATTTAATTTTTAATCTGACACATTCGTCTATTGTAGATTAGGGTTAATACTAGCAATGTATACCATGTACACGTGGGATTGAGAATAATATTTATATGATTAATTTTAGATTAAACAATTCAAACATTTAATTAGTTTGATTAATTCAATAATAGAAATAATTTTTCTTTTATAATATTGTATGCATATTTTCATTCATTTTTTATTCTATATTATAAATTATGTAGTATGTATTCAATATAATGTATCTAGGGGTGGACGGTACGACATACCGAAAATTTTCTCGTCATACCGTTACCGTACCGAAATTTTCGATACCAAAAAATATCATACCGTTATCGTATCGAAAATTCGGTATACCGAAATTTTCGGTATGTCAATATTACATACCGATACCGTACCAAAATTTCAGTATATACCGGTATACCAAAATATTTTTGGTATACCGGAAATATATTTCGGTATACCGGTATATTTTTTCGATATACCGGAATTTTTTCCGGTATACCGAAAATATTTCGGTATTTCGGTATACCAAAATTTTCTATATTTTCATACCGTTAGTACCATACCGTACCGAAAATTTCGGTATACCGAAAAGTTCGATAAAATCGATATTTTTCAGTACGGTAAGTGCGGTATACCGGTATTTTCGGTATTTCCTCTACCCCTAAATGTATCTATGTAAAGAAAAATGATGGATGAAGGAAGATGTAGACTTTGAGATATATATATATATATATATATATATATATATATATATATATAATCCCTCCGTCCTAATTTTGATTGGTCATTTTCCGTAAATAGCCGTCTTTATTTTGTTTGGTCATTTCTTAAAAAGAAAATAAAAAATACTATTTAATATTATTATTTTCCTCCACCAAACCCACTTTACACCATTTAATACTATTATTTCCCTTCACTTTACCCATTTTACACCATTAATACTATTACTTTTCACTTTTTTTAATCTCCGTGTCTACAGTATTTGACCAATCAAAATTAGGACGGAGGGAGTATATGGTATTTATAATTTAAAACAAATTATATATTCAATATATAATTCTGACTTTAGTTCATTTATTTATTTTCTAACCGAAATAATGCAATATATATATATATATATATATTATATGTTGATTTTTAACTTGTGTTCTAGTATACTACCATCGAATCTTGTGTTGTGTTATTTAATTTTTCAAGTTTTGTTGTAATAAATGGTCATGTGCCTTTAAAAAAAGTTTAATTAAAAATGTCAAATAATTTCCATTTTTTTTTACCCAAATTGAACCGAAAAATTTGATTCCGTTAAGATCGATTATGTAGTCAAATGGTTCGATTTCGATTTATGACCATAAATATTTCGGTTATTTCAATTTTGCTATTTCCATTCGATTGGGTCACCGAATAACCAAATGCTCAACCCTAAATGCATATACATATATGGGTGGAGGAAATACCGGAAATACCGGAATACCGCATTTACCTTACCGAAAAATATCAATTTTATCAAAAATTTTGGTATACCGAAATTTTCGGTACGACAAAAAATTTCGGTACGGTAACGGTATGAAAATTAAAAAAAATTCAGTATTCGCTATATATTTCGGTATATCGAAAAAAATTTCGGTATACTGGAAAAATGTTCGGTGTACCGAAAATATTTTCAGTATACCAAAAATATTTCGGTATATATCGAAATATCAACACGGTATCGGTATGTAATATTGACATTCCGAAAATTTTGGTATACCGAAATTTCGGTACGACAACGGTATGTATTTTTTGGTATCGAAAATTTCGGTACAATATACGCTATGACGAAAAAAATTCGATATGCCGTACCGATCCACCCCTATATACATAATAATAATACTTAAAAAAAATAAAAAAAAATCTACGTAAACTCCGATTGAGAAAAATTTCTGATCAGTAATCATACACTACCAACATTAACTATACATTTTAATTTCAATAGGCACATTATGCTTTTATGAAACATCGTCTTGCGAGTTACATGGAATTTTTAAATTTTGTTTTGCCCATCCAGTTTTTATATTCGTTAAGAAAAATTGAAATACTATTGGTTGCAAAAATAATTGTAAATTTAAATTTGATTGACGGATTAATATATTGATTTCGTTTACTAGAAAAAAAAATACAAAATTGAAAATATAAAAAGAATAATAAATATAAAGTCCTTATTTAATGATTGTAATTAAAACTATCAAATTTAATGACATATAATTAAAAATAATAATAATAATTTGTAGAACTAATAATTATTTTAAAGAGATCCACACATGTACATATAGGAGAATACAATTTGTGCATTATACATTGTACCACGTTATGCTGATTAGTATCCACTATTAGCAGCGTGATCCACTGACTGTCACTTTATTTATGTAATAATAGTATCTTTTTTTTTTTTTTTAAACAATATTAGCTGAGATGGCCATTGGATTATGTACTTATGAACATTTTTTAGTGGACAATTAGCTAGTTAATTCTTTAATAAATCTATGTAAGTTTAGCTTAATTAACTGCGATGATTGTATATTAAAGGCCTAAAAAAATAGATAAACTCATAGTATAATCACCAATATTAATTTCTTACTAATTTCTAACCGACTTCCCACTTTACCCATGCGATTTTCAGACTCGACACTTTGCCCCCCAGAAAGTTCCTCTGAAAAGAGTTAAGGTTTTTATGATGCATTCAGGGTTTTAAAGAACGAGATATAGTATATTGGCAGCGCTGACAAAACTGATATTAACAATGTAACTCTTCCTCCCAGTGATATATTCTTCCTATCCCAACCTGATAACTTACGGCGAAATCGGTTCACAAGAGAGCTCCAAACTTTTTTTTTTGCCGAAAGTATGAAAACTTTTCTAGGACCATGTTAATTAAAACTTTGATTGATGTAACACAGGGAAATAATTAAGTGTAACTACTAGAGAAAATTATATATTAGGTAGCCAGCTAGGTAGAACGATAGCAACTTAATTATTTCTTTAATGAAGATTTTTAATTAATATATAATTTATTCATATATGTACGTACATACGCGTAAATGTGAATTTCTATAGATCCCTGCTACAAGTTTCACTTCCATATTCATTTTGGTAGCAACTCTCCTATTTATTCTTGAATATGAATTTCATATTTAGATATGAATTTAGAAATACACATATTTAGTTACTATTGGAATTTTTTAACACAATGATACTTACAATGTTGACGGAAATAAACAAAAACATGAAGTAAAAAAAAAAAAAAAAAGAAAATAGAGTCAAGGATATATCATTTGCTTGCAAAATAGATACGTCCCGGCTAGTGCTCACGGTTTGACGTAATGTTCCTAAAAGTAAAACAACTTCGTCTTTATACGAGCAACACCGCAACATATAAAACTCCACCAAACTGAATATAACGTAAAAATTGGACTGCACTCTATATGAATATGCAAATGAACATGAATGCATGTACTTTGGAAAAACTTTCTCGTTCGATCGATTTTTCGTTTTTCAACGTTGAAAATAAAATAATGCATGTAACCTATTTATAGGTATGTCCATATTGTGGGAGACACAATTGCATTTTAATTGGGGCTCATAATGACAATTCATGTCATTCATTAAAATTATTTCTGTTTTGAAACGACTTCACTAATGACACTTAATGTTATCATGTAACGTCTGATGTTACAATCTGATTTGAAACATCAATGAATCTGGACGTCCAGGACGTCTACATTCGTTGTGTTTCAAACTCAAATTCGTGGGCTGAATTAATTCAACATGGGATAATTAATACTCATAATTTTCACACTAACCAACAACACTTTAATAATTAAAGTGTATTGTAACGTCTCAACTTTGTGATTTAATTTCTCTCTCACCGAAATTCAGTTTTGAGTTTATGAATACAATACGATTATCTACTTTGAGATTAAATCGATCATATTCCGTTTAATTTTTCAAAAATTAAACTTTAAACCCTCATTTAATTGGTCAAATACATGAAGTGTCCAACACTCTTATTAAATACCAATTAAATTCCAATAAATTTAATTAATTAGTTCAAAACATTTTTTTCCCAACATCTACTTATATATATAAAGCCAGCTACGAAATGATTGTTTTTCATTCATGAAAATATATATGAAATTAAGAAAATACAATCAATAAAATCAATCATGAGATCCATGAAAGTTATATATAGATGATAGATCAAATCATTATGATGTGTATGAAATCATTATGGTAAAACTTTCTTATTACTCTTTCATAATCACATACATCACACTGTCTACAAGCTCAGTAAAAATATAGTAGTTTACGATGATGGAGAAAAATGATGTCAAACATTATAAAATTACCTCATTAAACTACGTTTTAATTCAACTTTTCTCGTGGAAACTTTCATTTTTTGGCTTTAATAATACCGAAGGATATCACGAGACAGTATAACAACTAATTTTTTGAATACAAGCTATTTTTTGCAAAATATACAACTTTATGCATTGCAGTCGGTTATAAAGAAATTACTTCCTCCCGCTTATTATAAGTTGGGAAAAAAAAGAAAAATATAAACCTTGGATGAAAAATATAAAATGGGTATATTTCTTTTTTTCTTATAGGGATGAGTATAAACCTTTTTTTTTGTTATAAGATTGGGTATATTTGCCCTCTTCACACACACACACATATATATATATATAATTACATTCTATTTTGGGGAGTCAAATGATTATCCCACCAACCTTTAAATTGACCAATAAAATCAACAGTAATAACTTGTGCAGTACTAATATCACTATATATATATATATATATATATATATAATATATATATTATAATTCAGCATTCGGTCCAAGGACCAACTAATAAGAGACCATAACCCACCATCCACTGTGGACTGACCTATTTCAATAATTGATCGCATCTTAAGAGTTTCGAAATTGAAACCTAGTGAGGAGCGCACTCATAAGTCCCAAGTCTTTATCACTAGGCCAAAGAGTTTTTCTTATAATATTTATGTTAGATACAATTTGCATTCGTTTTAATAAATTAGTTACAATACAATTAAGTTACAAAATATGAGAATATATTTCACTTTTTAAAAAGAATTATAATGCTAAGTTCACATAATATTAAGTAGAAAATTATAATATATCTAAATCTAAATAAAATTAGACATAATATTTATATCACGTACAGAAGAAAAAGACCTCACGTACAGAAAAAAAAAGGCTAGGTCTTGTATGCATCAAGGTGCACCGTGCACTCATAGTTTATTTTAGAAACATGCGACTTGTTATACTTAAAAATGCAATTATTTTTCCATATTAATAGTTGCACGCTTCAGTGTAAATAAGTTGCACTTTTTAATATAACAAGTCGTATATTTCTAAAATATACTATGAGTGTACGGTGCACCTGAGTGTACATGAAACCCACTTAAAAAAATTGAAAAATTAACCCAAAAAAAAAAAAAACCAATACGAAGTGAAAAACCCCTTATCAACTAATTTTGAATCACCCTCTATTTATATTTTAAAATTCTATGAAAAATTATTTATGGTAATACGTACTCCATAATTTATACTTGTTTCAATTCCTTTGTAGATGTCATTCTGAATTTTTCCAGATAAATTACAAATATTTTCTTATGTCAATACTAATTTAAATTTATGATAATTAAATTATTTTTAAAAATATTACTATTGGTTTTTTTTTTGCGCAATTACTATTGGTTGAAAACTCACAAAACACATTTGTAATAAAATTAAAACTTTAAATGATCATAAAAAATAATTATTAGAAATATATATGAGATAATTAAGAGGAAAAATGTCAAAACGACATATATTATGTAAATAATATAAAAGAATATAATAAAATCTAATTTGAATGAGAGAGAATAATTTATAATAAGAAATGAATGAAAATATGCACATATAATTTTAAAAATAAAAATTATGTCTATAATTAAATTAATTAAATATTTAAAATATTTAATTTAAAAATAAATAATATAAAAAATATTTTCAATCCTGCCTTACGGAAGTTACGTGTTAATAGCATTTAATTTTTTTAAAAAGGTGCATTTGCCCAAGTAAACAGTAAGTACTAAGTGTGGCAATTTGAGTAAGGATTTGCCTCAGCTTTGGAGGAGGTCTTTTAGCCCAATTTTGTGTTGTCTCCCATGATTGGAGATGGTCTAAACGATGACAGCTTTTTTCATTTTTATATAAAATTTGAAATTGGACTTTCTATTTGAATTAAATAATTGTTGATTTTTTTAAAAAGAAAAACTCACAGTCACTACTTGAGAAAATATTTATATTCTCTATCTTCCAATTATATTGGCTTGTTTAACTTTTTATAAAGATTAAGAAGTTGTATTAAAAAAGTAAGAGTAGGTCTAGTGTGTATAAAATTGTCATAAATCAATCATCTACATCCTAAACACTAAATAATGAACCCTAAATTATAATATTTTTGGGCCGGGTGAACCATGAAGTGAACCATGTGTCATACCTTCAAAAATTTGGTTGTAAATTAAAGTTTTTTCATATATAAAAATTTGCATACTAGACTTTATCAAAAAAGTAATGTTCTTTTATGATAGAACTCTAAATTCGATTTTTTTTTTCATTTTTGGCCCCATCGAATATATACGTGTCCCAGAATGATTCCAATATATTACATTTTTTAGTAGGTTTAGTGTGAAAATTTCCATTTATGAAAATCTATAAAATTGTCATAAATCAATCATCTACACCATAAACACTAAATAATGAATCATAAATTATGATATATTTCGAATTTGAATTGTAAATTAAATTTCAATTTTGTCTTACCTTCACCAATTACAGAATTTGGTTGTAAATTAAAGTTTTTTCATGTGGGTAAATTTTCATACTAGACGTTTGTCTACATTTTTTATCCCATATGATTTTCTAACTTGCAAAAGTTATCACACTGTCATACAATTTCTGTTAGCCCGCACTACAAATTTGATCTCAAACGTTCCAAATCATATTTCCAGGCCATAATAATGAACAAAATATTAGTCAAATGATTCGCAGACAATTTAGTAAACAAAACAAGAGTTTTCCGGGATAATTATATTTTTTAATTATATAACGGTGGGCCATGGAAACTAAATTCAAGATTACTCTTAATTGAAAGCCTATATTATAGGCTTTAATTTAAACATTAATAATTCAGTAGTCTAGTTCAATAGACTTGTTTTGCTTTTTAAAAGCCTGATTTTGAGTTTTGAAGTTTAAAACTCGTTTTAGTTTGAGTTTTTAAAAATTTCGTCGTACATAACCTATAAAATTTATTGATAATTTTTTTTTTGAAATCACATTTAATAAATAATATAAATAATATATAATATTAAATCTTACCCAATTCAAAACAAACACGGATTTAAAATTCCCTAAATTTCTAAAAACCTTGAATTTTCAAAAATCGATTTTTAAGTCACTTATAATTAAAAACAAACATCACGTGAATGATTGGTGCTTGCATTTGTTGAATTGTGCATCCGAGATTATAAGTAAGTTTCGATACACAGTTTTTTTATTCAATACCCTTGTGCTCACCTTTAATATTATTTATCTTGACCTTTCAAAATAAACGAAAGCAGTACCACCTCGAATTAAAAAGCATGTTGTTTTATTGTTATATTTTACTTGTTGATCAGATTTTTTCGTAAAAACGTGATAATATGTTTTCAAGAAACAACGTCATTTATCGAATTGAAAAAAAAATCAAAATAAGTGTGTGTTTCGTAAATTTTATGATTAAGTTGGCTAATGTAAAAAATTAATTACTATTATTGTGACCATTAAATTGACTCATTATTAGGAGACAATTTGTATTAATTACGCTTCGACCTGACAACACGAAGCGTAATTCATACAAACCGTCTATTTATAAGACCGTCTATTATAGTATATTTTTGTTTTGAAACGACCTCATAAATAGACAAACTCTACCTTTGTTTTGAGGCGTAACTCTTCACTTTGTATGAAACAGTCTCATAAGTAGAAAGACAAGAGTGGTGGGAGTGGCGGCAATCGAGTTAGGTCCTAATAATATTTGGATTTGAATTGAATCTTAAGATGAGGTCCCTTCGTCTCCAAATTATTCTCTCGTTTTCCATCCATCAATTCGCTTGTCCTTTTTGTTTTCCCTCTTTTGGTATTCAAATATGTATTTGGAAAACATGCTTATATTATAAAAAAGTAAATGATAATTAAAGAAATAAACCAACAATTTGTATATCATTTATAAATTGAAATTAAAAAAATATATATATACATATAATAATAATAATATCATAAAACATGTTCGAAGTTATTATTATTATTATTTCAAGCTAATAAAAATATAATAACAATCAATTAAAATTTACTTATTTGATGGTGAACTGGTTATATTAGACCTTTAATTTTTTAAAATCAAATTGAAAAATACTCCATAAAAAAAACAAAACAAAGAATAAGTACAGTCACAGTTCAATTTTTTATAGGCCAATCATACATAAATACTGTCGGTGATAGTGAATCGTAGAACACTTATCTCTCAACACCAACTGGGGTGCAACTTATAGCCACCAAAGAAAACAGGGGTCTTCACTCTAAGGTACAAAATTCATGGAAAGATTACTCTAAGGTACATTGTGCAAAAATAAGTTTGCACTTTAGTATCTAGTTTGAACTACAGTGTAAACTTGTTTTTGCACAATGTACCTTAGAGTAATCTTCCCATGAATTGTGTACCTTAGAGTAATTTTCCCAAGAAAACAGATAGTGGAGCCTAGCCATAATGACGTGAGATCAAAATTGAACAACCATGAATTTTGGCCTTAAGTTCGTAACGTTTCGTAACCTACCTGAACATCACTCAGGTTCTGACCTTGCATGGGAAAAACTATCAAGTTTTATTAGTAAACCGTTATACGTTTTTAAATTAAAAAAAAATAAAACGTGCACAAAATCGAGGCAAAAGTTCGCTTGTACGAATGCCACACTTCCTCATTTCACATTTTCCTATATGAGATATAAATTCTTTACTTATTCCCTTTCCAACTTTCCCATTTATTGATTACAATATTTTATTGAAAATATAATTTTTCATTCACCCCAAAATAGGCTCCATTTTCCAACATTTGTGACAGAAAAATATTTTAGGGAAAATATTTTTTTCTGTTATTAGGTTGATTCTAAAGATCCTGTTTTAAAAAAAAAATTAATGGTGTGTCATGACAGGAAAAAATTAGTAGGTTTCATAACTCCGGTAATGTAATACATTAAATTAAACTTCATAAATTAAATTATGTTTTTTTTAAATATATATGGTAAAAAAATGAGTCCTTAAATTCTTTAAACAAGTTGAATCTACCGATTCGTTGACAAGGAGTAACCTTGTAGAGAAAATAGTCATTTTAGTAATTTTTAAAAATTAAGTTTAATTATTCATATTTTAGATGCAAATCATTCAAGCTAAAAAGAAAAAAAGCAATAGAAGTTATTTTTGGAGTGCGAATTCGAAAATTCCTAAAAGCGGACGCAGAAAAGAAGTAATCAGGTGGAGCGGGTGCACGTGGCATAAAGTGGAGGCGCAGACGCTCCCTTTCCAATTTGTCAAAAACACTACTACAGCTCACCTTCTATCCTGTCGCGGTGTCGCCCACTGCCAATTTCTCATTTCCAACTTTTATACACAATAACACCATTTTCTGGCAATATGTAGAAAATTACAAAATTGACATGTATACAATCCAACATAAATTAACATCAAATCCTTTTAAATTATTAAAACATTATGCTTATATTAAGTCACGTCTCATTGTGAGACTGTCTCATTCAAGTGTGCTTCATTCTTATAAAGCATAAAGTTGTAACTGAAAATTCTTTCCGATTCGTAAGAACACCCCTAATCCTGTTTGAAGATCGGTCTGGGTTTAATATAATTCATATCAGTGGCGTATCTAAGATTTAAAACTTGTGGATATATTTGAGTAGAATTTAAAATTTGGGGTACATTTGAATATTTTTTTTTCTAATTATATATAATAAAATACAATTTTATTTTTTTAACACAAGGTATAAAGATGGGTACATTTCATTTTGGGGGTACGATTGTACCCCCATGTACCCCTCTCCGTCCGCCACTGATTCATATATAATTGATGACAAACTTTTATATACGATTATGCCCATACCCACCTCATCCTACCCATTATGCCGAAAAGTTGCGAAATTTTTACGGGTAAAAAAGGGTCAAATTTTTTTTTTCAAAAAAATTGCGCAGAGACAAAACTAAAACCTTGCTCCCAGGTCTATGTTATTATAAGGACAAACATGTAACTAGGTGGCTTAGCCCACCTGGCCACTGGGCTCCTCAATTGAGTGGGAGACCCAGGTTCGATTCCCTTTGGGAACGAATTGGAGTTATGGGGGTTATAAGGTGGCTTGGTGAATTTGAGGAGTGTTTTGGGATGCTTGGTGTATTAACAATTAACTTTGTCCGATCAAAAAAAAAAGGACAAACATGTGTCGTTGTAGGTATAAGTATATGTTATTGTAAGGACAAGTAACACATACTTGTCAATTTATTTTTATAATAATAATAATATATGTAAGATATTGAAAATTATACACACACAAATATTTTAGTGTGTGAACAAAAGGACACTCCCCCTATTTCATATTCTCCCCCCTCTGTTTTATCTGTTTTTTTCTTTTGACATGTGACCAACTGTCTTAAATGAAGATCCGAACATCATATTGCACCATTAAATTAGTAAAATTATTATTTTTTCCATCATCACTTAGTAATACATATCTACCCTTATATTACACATATTTGTCTTTATAGTATCACAAATTCGGAGCGAGTTTCCCTGTTTTCCTTTTGCTTGATTTGTTTTGAAAAATTCCCCTTGACTCGGTTAAACTCGAATCTACAAGTTTTTAGTTCCTTCCTAATTGCACTAATATTGTACAAAAATTTACTCACAATTAATACAATTAATAGATAGTTTATTAAGGTATGATTAAACATTGAAAGAATAAAGTTGTCCAATTTTTTTATTTTTTTTCACATGTCGTAACTTTTAAATATATTATACGTTGAAGTTGATTAGATAACCATGTTAAATTTTAAATGGTTGATTATCAACCAATCAAGTAATGGTATAAGGTAGAGGACCTAGAGGTGGTGAGGGTTTTAAATATTGATATTAGGTACATCTTTAATTTATGTTTATGTTTGAGTATATTCCTTGCTTCCATTAAGAAAAGATCGGCTAATCAATTTTATTAATCTAATCCTCAATTAAAATTAGAACATTAAATTCCGATGGTTTGCCTATCTGAATCTTCTTTTCGTACTTTTTTTTTATCCTATATTATTATTAAGTACTTTGCCCGTTTCATGAATTTTGTGGCTTTTGGCCTATTGCATGAAATTAAAGAATATATATATATATATTTACAAATATACCATTCTTAATTGAGCATTTAAATAAAGAATATTAATTAATTATAGGAGTTTTATCAATCCAGGACCTGAAAGATGGTAAATCTATCAATTTAAGACCTGAAAGATTTTTTTCTATCGATTCAAGGCATGAAAGATATAAAACTATCAATCCAGGGCCTAAAAAATAGAAACTATCAATTCGAGGCTTATAAATTTTAAAACCATGTTTGACACTAAACTCTAAATCCTGAACAATAAACCCTAAACCCTAAACGTTGAACCCTAAACCTTGAACCATGAACCCTAAACCCCCTGAACCGTAAACCTTTAACCGTAAACCCTAAAAATAAAAAAAAACAAGAACATGAAATAAGGACATGAAATATATGTGTCAAACATGGTCTTAAAATTTATAAGCCTCAAATTGATAGTTTCTATTTTTCAGGCTCTGGATTGATAGTTTTCTATATTTCAAGTCTTGAATCGATAGAAAAAATATTTCAGGCCTTAAATTGATAGATTTACCATATTTCAGGCCCTGAATTGACATTTTTCCTTAATTGTAGATATATTTTACTCTTCTTTATTAAGTGTATATTTGCAAACTCTACCCCATGAATATATATATATATATATATATATATATATATATATATATATATATATATATATATTTTTTTTTTAAGCTATGTCTAACATCTTTTAAAAATTAATGTTTCCTAATCACTTTTTAAAATTTGTAAACAATCCCTAATTCTAGGAAAGTGGGGTGATTGCAAATTAAAAAGAAATTTAAAAAGATATTGATTGAATGCTATATTGGTAAAATAGGAGTGACGTGAAAAAAATTCTAAAATAATATACATTTTAAAATAATAAATAAGCTCAAAAAATATAATCTGCATCACGAATTCTTTATAGTTTATACCATTTTAATATTTTTTATTACGTATAATAAATAACATGTATAAACAATCAATAATAACAATAAAAGACAATAACTTGTATAGATGGTGTATAATTTATCACAATTAACACTCATCTCTCCCAAAGTATTAATGCACCAATTTCCAAATTACATACTGTCTCTTCGTGAGACTGTCTCACACAAGAGTGTCTCTAATTAAAATAATGATGAAACGTTGAAATGGATTAGTTGGTATTGATTGCATTATGCACGACATCATGTTGAGTCACATAATAATTTATTGTCACTTTCGAGTTTTCATTTTAAAAAAATGCCACCTAAAATAATTTGGCAAAATATATGCGGAACAAATTTCACACAAAAAGTTCGTAAAATTAATTAAATAATACCCCATCTGTTCCAATCTTAACTGAATTCTTTCCATTTAAAGTGTCATAATCTTAACTGCACATTTCCTTAAATGGAAATACTCACTTTATCACATAAAATACTAATAAATAACTATTTCTACCCCCAATTACCCATTACTTTATCACTTTATCATATAAAATACTAATAAGCAACTCTTTCTACCCCAATACTTTATCACTTTATCATTTTTTCTTAAAAACCGAGTACACAGTAATCCACCGATTAAAATTGAGACGAAGAAAATATAATTTATATTATTAAAAAATATTAGTCGTGATAAATAAAAAATATAACTTAAATATAATATTGCTTATAATACTGAACAACAACATGAGTATTGTTACTAATATCTATGGAGACTTTCATTATAAAATAACATTAGTCATGATAATCGAAAAAATCGGGTCTGTAAATATAAAATTAATTTCATGATAAATAAATTTATAGTAAACCTATTCAAATATTTTTTGAACCTAAATATTTTTTTTCTTTGTGCGAACCTTGTCAGGTTCGCAGGAAAAGAAAGATATTTAGATCCATAATTGTGACAATTTTCCAAATAAAAACGTGAAAGCGACATTTTGTCAAATTTTCCCATTTTAGTTAATGTGAATATTAAATAAAGACAAAAGAACAAAAAGACAAATAAATCATTTTCATATTCACATTAAATAAAGAAAAAAATATAAAAAAACAAATGAATATGGGTTCAACTATTTAAAGTGACACCTACCGCAGGATACTACTTAACGCTCCAAAACAAACCACCCACACTTCACCACTACACCACCACCGCTTCACCACCACAAAAAATTCTCCCACCTGCAAAAACACGCACTACACACACCGACTTACCTTCACCGGATCCTAATTTAATCCGCCGGAATCACGAATTCGCAGCATTGCCGCTGGTGAGTGAGAAAGCTCGAATCGATTGGTCTTCCGTTACATTTGAAGTTTGTTTACTTTGTTTTTATGTAGTCAATGGCGTCATTCAATTGATAACGTTTGCTTGGTTTTCTGTGCACCGCGTGAATCAGTTACTTACTTACTTCCTTTTGTTCTTATGCGGAAGCTGTATCTCCTTTTCACTTTTCGTTCTGCTTGTTTTTTCATTCATTTTCCCCAATTTTACGCGGATGTTGCTTTGGTGTTTTGTGTTTTGAGGTTGTTTCCTATTTTCTCGATTTTTTTCAGGATTTTCAGAGGTTTGTTCTGTTTTCATGATAAATTTCGATTACATTTGCGATTAGTAACGAGTTATTGATGCGGATTTTTGTTAGATTTTTCTTGAGTTCTAATTTTTTAAAATATCTTGAGGTAAATGGATTATATTATATTCATTGTGGATGTACATTTGCTGCAGTAGATTGGATTGTGCGCTTATTTGTGTCCTTTTTATTTTTTTTGGGAAGAAAATTGATGAAGTCTATTTACTTCTTTTGTTTGTTTTGTGGAAATGGAAATTTAAAGTATTGCAAGTTGCTAAGGGTTGAAACCACATTTAGAGTTTATGAATATATATTTGGGGATCTTGTGCACTAATCAAAGAAAGATGATGGCTTAGCCATTGTGATTTTTTGCAGATTTATCATTCATTTCATTAAAATAAATATACTTTGCTTTGAATTCTTGATGAATGATAATATCAAACCAGATGCATCTTTTTGAAATAGTATATTACTTTCAAGGTTGTATTCTATATTTTAATAGCTTGTAGGATGTCATTATCATGGTGTATTTTGATTGATTCTGGTGGCCTGTCATTTTCTTTATTCCCTCATTGGATTACTTTAATTATTTAGGACATTTGCATGCCTTAATGCTTTGATCATTATTGTTCCAAAATCTACATTGAAGATCTTCTAGAATATCATCAAATTTATCCATGATATCTGGCATGTTATGACTTCTCAGATTTCAAATTTCTGTGGTTGATTGTAAAAAGATCTTTTTTCAGATTTCAAGTTCCCTCTAATTGTTTGTCAACCTGAGATTACAAATCTTTTTGTAAAGATTTTTATGGTATTTTGGTTATTAAGTTAACAGGTCTGCAAATTCGGAAAGCTTTTTTGTAGTTTTTATATCAAGGCTCACACTGTATGCATTTACTTTCAAATATGGCTCTTCTAGACATTGTCTGCAAGAAAATTTCTGTTGACTCCCTTCATTTATAAATCTGTAATTTGCAGCTTGGTATTTTATTTTGCCCATACTCAGTTTGGCTGGTAAAGTAACTTTTTTTGTTTTGAGGAAACGCTGGTAAAGTAACTTTTGTACTATATCACTATTGAGGCATATGATAAATTTCCAATATTTTCCTTGTTCCCCAATTTTTAGCCAATTAAAATTATGCTGATAAGAAATCATGTGACCTTGTTGAAAAATTTAAATAGCCATATGCAATGCTCGTATAAAGAGTGTGACCATGTGACCTTGTTGAAAAATTTAAATAGCCATTTGCAATGCTCGTATAAAGAGTGTGATGAATGATGGTTAATGTTGATTCACAGCTAGTGTGATATATTGAGCTGCAAAGTTAATATGTTACTTCATAAGCAGATTGAAATTCTAATTTGTGCCCTTCACAGTAGACAAATTATTTGGTGCATTTTGCAATTTAATGTTAGTTTTTCCTTGAGACTTGAAGATTAATTTTCAACCCTTGTTTGCATCAACAGCCTTCGATGGATAAAAGGAGTTGGCCATGGAAGAAAAAATCATCTTCTGATAAGCAACCGACTGAGAAAGCAAATGCTTCAGATATTGGTGCTTCTCAAGTAGACAAGGTTTGGTCATAGCATCATGATTCTCCCATTATTTCTGTGAAAACTTCCTTCACTCTAATTAGAACACAAATGGGTTGTTACATTGTTGTAATATCTTGAATATATCCTACTGCTGCTGCAGGGTAAACTGGATAACGACAATAAAAAACCAAAGTATGTTCAAATTTCAATTGAATCATATACACATCTAACTGGATTGGAGGACCAAGTGAAGTCCTATGAAGAACAAGTTCAGGGCTTAGAGGATGAAGTTAATGAACTGAATGAGAAGTTATCTGAAGCTCATTCAGAAATTACTACTCAAGAAAACCTGGTGAAACAACATGCTAAAGTTGCTGAAGAAGCCGTTTCAGGTTGCTATTAATATATCTTTTGTTTCTGAAAATATATTTGGAACTTTATTATGAAAAACTGTTTGTATAGGTTGGGAAAAGGCTGAAGCAGAAGCTGCAACATTAAAAAATCATTTGGAATCCGTCACACTCCTAAAGCTTAGTGCTGAAGATCGTGGGTCCCATTTGGACGATGCTCTCAAGGAATGCATGAAGCAGATACGCAATTTGAAGGAAGAACATGCTAAAAAATTAGACGAAGTTGTTCATAACAAAAACAGAGTCTTCGACAGGATGAAGGTTGACCTGGAAGCACAAATTGACAATTTGGAACAAGAATTGCGAATGTTGGCATCAGACAATGATGCACTATCAAGGTCTTTGCATGAACGATCTAACATGCTGGTTAAACTAAGTGAAGAAAAATCAAAAGCAGAAGCTGAGATAGAACGTATGAAGAACAACATAGAGTCGTATGAAAAAGAAGTGAACTCACTCAAATATGAGGTCCATCTCGCTAGGAAGGAGGTGGAAATTCGCAATGAGGAAAAGAACATGTGCGTGCGCTCTGCTGATGTGGCAAACAAGCAGCACCTTGATGGGGTTAAGAAAATTGCAAAGCTTGAAGCAGAGTGTCAGAGATTACGGGGCCTAGTTCGGAAGAAATTACCAGGTCCTGCTGCAATGGCACAAATGAAAATTGAAGTTGAAAATATGGGCAGAGCTTATGGAGATTCCCATTCAAGGAGGTCTCGACCTCCTACTACACACTTATCCCTGCCTGAAGTCTCATTCGACAGTTTACTGAAGTATCAGAAAGAGAATGAGATACTTACAGAACGTTTACTAGCAATGGATGAAGAAACGAGGATGTTGAAGGAAGCATTGGTAAGGAGAAACAGTGATTTGCAAACTTCTAGGAGTATATGTGCTCAAACAGCTTCCAAGCTTCAAAGTTTAGAAGTCCAACAAGCTAATGGGGAATGGAGAAATCCTCATGTAGTTAATGATGGTCAAACAGCTAGCAGTCCACAAAGTGTCATCTTTTCTGAAGATGGAAATGATGATAATATAAGTTGTGTTGGTTCATGCACTACGTTGGCACTTTCTGATCTCTCCTATCTCCAGAAGGACAAGAATATTGATACACCGAATAAATCTGAGAAAAGTAGTCACGTCGACCTTATGGATGATTTTCTGGAGATGGAGAAATTAGCATACCAGTCCAACGAATCAGATCCAGCCGATCAACATGGAGGCCCAGTCGAAGATGTCATGAACACAGACTCCCAATCCAAGAAACGGGATGCTTTGCAACCTCAAGAACCCTCAGAGAAAGAGGCATCTGCTGAGAGTCATCTCCCACTAATATTTGTGAAGCTCGAATCAGAAATATCTAGGGTGCTTGAGTCAATGTCTGAAGATAAAGATATGGAAAAA
Source organism: Stenogyne calaminthoides (assembly GCA_037126765.1). Lineage (NCBI taxonomy): Eukaryota > Viridiplantae > Streptophyta > Magnoliopsida > Lamiales > Lamiaceae > Stenogyne > Stenogyne calaminthoides. The sequence goes on from JBBCBC010000005.1 coordinate 41,874,993, forward strand.
GTTATGGTTGATGTTAGAAATGTTATGCTTGATACTTTGCATCACCACTCAGAGAAAGGTGTTACTGAGGCAGCTCATTGTTCCGACAATGTGGAAACCATCAACCAAGAATTGGAAGTTGCCATCTTTGACATCTTCAATTTTGCAACAATGCTTGGTAAAGAGGCTAAGATTGTCCCAGGAAAATCTCCCGATGGAGATGGACTAAATAAAAGCGTCGATATGTTCACTGCCAAATATATCGAAGCTACTAAGAGTGAGATTAATCTGCCTGATTTTGTTCTCGACGTTTCCCATGTGTTAAGTAAAGCAAGTGAGCTGCACTTCAATGTCCTGGGATTTAGAATGGAAACCAGCAGTTCTGATTGTATAGACAAGATTGCATTACCAGAGAATAAGGGTATAATGGACTTATCAGGAGAGAGGTATACAGATGGCTGTTTCCACTTTTCTGATCCCGATACCCCAGGTGATGGGAATCTTGTTCCAACCTCGGAATCCACATGGAAATGTACTTTGGAGGAGTTTGAACAATTGAAAATGGATAAGGATAATTTGGCTACAGAAGTTTCTAGATGCACGGAAAGAATTGAGAGCACTGAGTCTCAGTTGCTAGCAACAGAAGAGCTTCTTGCTGATGTTAAGTCACAATTAGCATCAGCTCTGAAATCGAACAGCTTGGCTGAGACACAGCTCAAGTGCATGGCTGAGTCATACAAATCACTTGAAAAACGGGAAGAGGACTTACAAACTGAAGTTAATCTTCTTCAAGGGAAAATAGAGAAATTGGATCATGACCTGCAAGAGGAGAGAAGAAATCATCAAGATGCAGTTTCCAGATGCAATGATCTTCTGGAGCAGTTGCAGAGGTAGTGATAAGTTTCTCTCTTCTTTAATAATCTTTTTACTCAACTCTATGAAAAGGATATTTATGTTGTTCATATACACCTGAGGACTCTTCTTCTTCGTCTTCCACTCCATTTTTCTTTCACATTTTGTGAATAGATTTCAGATATTTATGAGATATCCTTTTACAGATTTTGTGAATAGATTTCAGTAAGTATGAGGAAGGTATCTATGAGATACATGCCTGAAAACTCTTCTTCTTTTTGTTCCCCCTTTTCTCTTACAAGTAACAATTGAGTGCACTAGTTGCACCGTGCTGTTGATGCACAACTAATACTGTTCAGTAAAGCAACTAATTCTGACCAGTTAATATCTTTTAGTAAAACAACTAATACCATTTGAAAATGCACTTGAGTTGTACGACGCAACTGGTGCATAGAAGTATATTGGCTTTTCTAACACAAAAGACCACTTATGCTATAGCTTGATTTTGCATTGAAACTTACGAAGCCATTTCACTTCAGATATGTACAAGCTTATAATTCTATCCAGTTGAGCACAAAATATTTTAGTAATTAAGAATTTTTTGTGCCTCATGTCTCAGAGTTATTATAATTCTAAAACCTCCTGAGAATTAATTCTTCTGATAGCTTCTTCGTTGCTCATCCCATGCTTCCCAAACAGAAACTATATGTTTTCTATGTATCTGCTTTTATTTACTTAAAAATTGTTCCAGAGGTTATTGACAAATTATTTGATTTTGTTATGATTTATATCCAGGGTTTATGTTATCTCAAACCCTCAACTCAGTTTGCCTTGTTGTTCCCATTTCAGGATTGAAAATCGTGAAGCAGCTGATATTGATGACAGGGCTAACAAGGTGAGAATTATATAATTATATTGGCTTTCTAGTAGTGAAGTTGATACAATTACTATTAACCTTGTTTAAAAAGTACTAATACACCTGCTGCCAAAACCTTACCTAAAATGTGTTCCCTATAGCTGTTTTCCTAAAACTTGAATGAAATGGTGCCAAGAGTGTCGCTAAGTCGTCGATCTAATCTCTATCAAGTTGCAAGCGTAAGTTAATTGCTTCAGTTTTGTTTTCAATGAGGAATTGTATCAAGATATTACTTCAATCTCTTTTGGTGTCTACAACTGCTAATTCTTGTGGGCTCGGGTGTAAATGAGCCGAGTTGAGTAGTGTCAAGCTCGAATTCTACTCGATTAGAAAACTCGAAATTCAAAACTCGATTGAGCTCGAATCAGCTCGACTCGATAACTTACGTAACATTATTCATTCTGTTTTATTTTATTTTATCTACAATTAGAGTGTATTTGTAAATAATTAACATATTATAGGTAAAATCATAAAAATTATGTGAGATCTATTAGGCTCGCAAGCTTGTTGAGCCCAGAATTACTGAGCTCGAACTCGATCTCGAGAACTGATCAAATAACTCGAGTTCGAGCTCTGGCTCGATTAAATTCGAGTCAATTTCGAGTTTTTCAGAGTCGAGCACGAGTAGATTATGAGCCAGCTCGACTCAGTTACACTCCTATTCTTGCATTAAGGTTATAACTCTAGTGAATTGCTTGGTACACGTGTTATAGAAATAATTTTTTTACCTTGAGAACATTTAAAAAAAGAGCACACTTGCATGAGACTGTCTCATGGTGAGACGGGGCATAAGTTGGACATTGACTCTTTAACACTTTGGGAAGGGTGGGTGTGATTTGTGCTAGGTTGTACCCCGTCTCATGCATGAGACCGTCTCATTCGAGTTTTTGTCTTAAAAAAAAAGATTATGTTTTGCGTTTTGTTGGCTTTAACAGATATAGCTGTTTACTAAAATCTTTCCAATTTAATCTGTTAAGGGGGAGGAGATAGCTGCTGCTACTGAAAAGCTGGCAGAGTGTCAAGAAACCATTTTTCTTCTTGGTAAGCAGTTGAAAGCTCTGCGTCCCCACTCAGATTCTCTCGCTTCACATAGAATCGAGGAAGAAGCAATGATAAATAACATGAATTTTCAAGATCACTCATCAGAAATCTACACAGCCACTTCTTTTCATTTGCATAGAGCGGGGTCAGAGTCTCCCTCCGATTTGTTCAGTGCCCAATGCAGTCCACCGTACTATGAGACGAACAAATCGATCTACAGGAAACACCGGCCCAGCAAGTCGATCTCCTCGTCGGCCTCTTCCACCCCCACGCCGGAGAAACAGTCTCGTGGAATTAGCAGATTCTTTTCGTCGAAAGGAAAGATTGCCAAGTGAGTCCTGCATTTGAATAGTGGTATGTTGTTGTTTCATAGTGTTGCTGCCTGGCTCAACCAATTTAAGTGTTTTGTAAATAAAAATGATGTACTCTTTTACTGTTTACAGCCATGTTTATACATATAACTCGTGTTTATGACATGGGAGGGTTATTGAGAAGGGGTTTGTTCACCAATGTGGCTTTGATTGAAGGCGAAATTTTTTATGCTGCGGTTGCACTTTACAAAAAGTTTCGGCTCATTTACAAAATGGAAGAGAAAAAAGTATTAGTTCATACAATGAAAAGTATTAGTTCATACCATGAAAAGTATTAGTTCAAACAAAAGAATGTATTGATTTGTAGACTGAAATTGTAGCATCTACGGAACGCCGTAGCTCGTAAAAACGTTTGCAGGTCATTCAAGAGACTAGGAGAAAGCATCAACTACTTTGGGGAATATTGTATGAACAAAAGACAACCACAGTACTGTACATATACAGTGTCATAATTAAAAAACAAATAAAAAAAATCTGCAAAGTAAACAACTCAATAAATTGCATAAACTTTCCCACACATATATATGATATATCCACTCCCAACCTCATCTTTATTTCATGTTCGGACCATGGTTCATTTTTCAATAAGCTATCTAGACAAGGAATCATCATTGTATGTAATAATTTTTCATTAAAAAAAAATCCCAGAAAGGGACTACATATGATAAAATGAAAGTTTAAGATTAAATAGTCAACTAGTTAAAGCATACAATAATCGTCATTAAATAGTCAACTAGTTAACGCATACAACATGAATGCACAGTGCATCCTGGTATACATGAGACCTATTAATTTAATAATACATTGTAACATGTGGTATGATATTACAAAACCATAAAGAACTGCGATGATAATTTTTAACATGCATAGTTATAAAATTTTCAATAAAAATAATTTTATCTTTGAATAGTAAGGATTGCTTATGATTTTTCTATAATTTTTTTAAATCATGTTGACACATTTTTATTTCTCAAATTACATACAAATAAATTGATCGGAATTGCGTATAAACAAATTTACCTATAAATTACATTTTCGTAGGAATTTTACTGGTAGGTACTGTGAGAAACCATGAAGATATGTCTATATGATTACAAAAATTTATAGGGAAGTCGTCGACAATCCTCACTATTTAAGAACGAAATTATTTTTGTTAAAAATCATGTATAGTCATGTTATCAAATTTGGTAGACTTTAAAAAAAAAAAAAAAATACTCGCAGAGTTATAATTAACATAGAAAATTTCCACAATGTCACATCTTATTCAATAAAACTATTATAAGTATAATCAACGTTATTTAGGATCAAATATATAGCTGAATATATACTTTTAAATGCACTGTGAAAAAATATCAACGATAGTAAAATAAAAACGTGTCCCTAAGTTAGCAACACAATTTTGTCCTCCCCCCACCCCACCCCACATCGATCCTCCAAATTAAATAATATATATCTACACACTCTATATATAATGTAACCTCTCTCATTTATTCTTACCACAATCATATAGCTTTCCAATAATCTATCATAGTCCATCACTTTTATTTCCAAATACTTTCAATTACAATATTAATTCTCCTTCTTCAAAAAAATGGGGATCAAAAACTCAAACAAAATGTCACAAAAAGAAGTGATCATGCAGGTTATGAAGAGGTGCACCAAATTAGGGAAGAAACTACTTCCACTAGGCGTGCCCAAGGGACATTTCGTAGTGTACGTGGGCGAAAACAGGAGCAGATACATCATTCCAATTTTGTATTTGAGCAAACCCGAATTCCAGAGCCTATTACAACAAGCTGAAGAAGAATTCGGGTTCGATCATCATAACATGGGCCTCAATATTCCATGTGATGAACAGGTTTTTCACGAGTGTCTAGTATCAATGCTTAATTAATTAATTAGTCGTAATAATTAGATGATTAATTCTTCGGTTGTCTATCATTTTGTATCACGCGTATATTGATGATGTCGATACGTACGGTATCCATTTCATTAAGGCTGAAATGCAATTTAGGGTTTGAGTTGAAAAAATATGTATAGTCTATGTAAGAGCTAGCATTAATAGTTGTGTACGTACGTGCTTTACATTTTTCTCCTTTTTTTTTTCTTTTTTTTTTTGAGCGCTATTTTGTGCTTTAATTAGTAGTATATTAAATGTAAAATTTCCATTTTATCATGTATGCTACCCCCCATGTGGGTTTTTTCAAATATAAATTATTATGTATTTAATGATGATTATAGATAGCTCATTTATATGATTTTCGGATCATCTTAATTTCGTGAAATTGTGACTCTCATTGGTTTTATCATTGATGATGTCAATATGTGCAATATCCATGACATTAATGCGGGATGAAATTAGAATACAATTTAATTAGGGTTTGAATTGGAAATATATATTCTAAGATCACTAAAAATTGTGCTTTCAAAAAAAAAAAAATCACTAAAAATTGTTGAATGATTTAAGCAGTAGTCTAGTAAATGTAAAATTTATTTGTAATTCTAACTTTGGAGGACACCTCGCCCTCTGAATTAAGTGCATCAATGGAATATTTGGTTGTTCAAATATATATATATATATATTATAAAATTTTAATTCTCTCATATATATATATACACACTCTAGCCTCTCTGAGATTTTTATTATGATTCCATATCTATATAGCTGATTGAACACCATGAAATTAAGATGAGGTTGGGAACTTGGGATTGGATAATATATATGTGTGGGAAAGTATATGTTATTAATTTATTGAGTTGTTTGGAGTTTGTAGAATATGATTTTTGAAAATTATGACACTGTATATATATTGTAGCTGTCTTTTGTTCACATTCCCCAAAAATCGAAATATGTTTGGAGAATTTTGAGTCACCTTGGTGCTCTCACTCAAGACTTTGGATTTGATCATTATAACATAGGCCTCTAGTCTAGTATTAATGCTTGAGTTTTAAAAGTCTCTTTGGTGCGTAATTTTTTCCTTTTCTCTAAATTTTTCCAAGATATATTTAAAAAGACAAAGTATAAGGTGAACAAGTTTCACACAAGAATATGTGAAGTTAGTTAAAGAATGTGATTTATATTACTAAAGGGTATTAGTAGTGATAATTGAAGGGTGTGACTTTTTACTATAAAGGGCATTACTCGTAATATAGAAGGGTGTGACTTATATTACAGCTGAGAGTATTAGTAGTGATAACTGAAGGGTGTGATTTATATTACAAAAGGGTATTGCTCGTGATAATTGAAGGGTCATGCCTATAAAAAAGGAACCCGTTTTACGATGAACAAATTTCACAACATACCAACTCATTTAAAACTATCATTTTAGTCCTAAAATTATGTACATTGCTTAATAAGTATCCAATTTTTGCCAAGCGTGGTTATTTTTGGCACATGTTTAGGATAGTTTGTGAGGTGAAAGTTACATAGCAAAAAATGAGGTTTTTTGGAAAGAAATAAACGTAATTGAGCAATGTACAAAGTTACGAAATTAAAATAATTTTTTTTAACTATTTTGGAACGATTTTGCGAAAAAAGGTAAAATTTACGGGATAAAAAATGTATGGCTAGGTTTTGTATGCACCAAGTGCACTGTGCATTTCATAATGTATTTTAAAAATTTATAATTTATTGCACTGAAATTTACGACTTGTTATAGTACTAAAACGCGACAAGGAGGATAACAGGTAGGAGACGGCGATGACGCACTGCAAGAAGCTATAATAACATGATTGTTTTCATTAAATATCAATTTTATTTTATTTTTTTATAAATGAGGGTTAAAATTATAAAATTATATATACTTTGAACTCGCTGCCTCTCACTCTAATGTGTCTTTCAATTGCCTTTGGGCTATGTTACTCATTCATTAAATTCTCACTTCTAATAAATATATATTTTATGTATTTTTATTCTTAAATGCAAATAATTGAAAAACAAACATGAACACACGAGAGATCGGTTTTGAACCCGGGACCTCTCGATTACAAAGCCCTAATGTGTTCTAGAGTTGTCATTAGACTAGGTGACTAATTAATTAAATTTTTACTCCTAATAAATAAGCATCATATATTATCTATTGTATTTTTAATGAAGGATTATGCCCTCGCTATTAGCGAGGATTATTATGGTTTGCTTGTTAAAGTTTTAATGAGGAAAAATCTATAGCTCGTTAACACCCTCGTTAGCAACAAAAAATCTAAAATCTCTCATTAGTTCTGAGGGTTATAAAAACCCTCTTTAAAACCATTGTTAACTTATATCACTACAAAAAAAAAGATTTTGACACATGTAAAAGTGTTATAATTGAACACCTATTATAACACTTCATCTATTCTCACATTGATTTTTTGTGTGGTCTATACTTGTGTGAAGTTAGGGTAAATGAATTTTAACACACCGAAAAGTGTTAAGATTGGTTAAATTTTAACACACCTTAAGATGTTATAATTGATTAGATATTGACACACTCAAAAGTGTTAAGATAGATCCCCTATTTACAATTTAAAAGTGTTAAGATTGGTTGGATATAAACACACTAAAAAGTGTTAAAATAGGTTGGATATTAACACATTTTTAATGTTAAGATAGGTTGGATATTAATACACTTTTAGTGTTATAATAGATTGGATTTTAACACACTAAAAAATGTTAAAATAGGTTAGGTAATGACACACCACAAAATGTTAAGATAAGTTATATATTAACACACTTTTTAGAGTTAAGATAGTTTTAATATTAACACATTAAAATTTGTGTAGAAATATTAGATATTAACACACTTTAAAGATATTAAGAAATATTCTATATTAACACACATAAAGATGTCAATATAGATTTAATATAAACACACTTAATAGTGTTAAGATATATTGATTTTAATTACACTTTTCTATGTGCTTAAAATAATTTCCGAATCAATTTAATATAATTAATATTATTTTTCCTTGAATGTAATGACTTTAAATATGAAAATAAATTAACAAACTTATTTAATAGGAAATATGCATATTTCAACATGTAGAAATCAAGTACTCATGAACATTAAATATCAAATGTACAATGAAGTAGTAAATACAATCAAGTTTGCTTCTTAAAAACTAGTCTAGGAAGACTTTCAGGCGATGTTGAACTTTGAGGCTACTGTGAATACATCTTTCCTGTTGTGACTTTAGCTCAACCATTTGATTATTCAGTTCATAATTTTTTGTTTGTTGCTCCAACATTTTACGTTTGTATGAGTTGCGGCCTGGAACCTCCCCCCATACATCTGATGCAAAAACAATGCCAAACATACGAACATAGACTGGTTTGTCTAAGCCAGTTACTTGAGCAAATATGTCCTTCGGGCCAACAAAATCAGTAGAGCCTTCAGGGAGTTGATTCGTCAGTTCTTTCATCGATTCCTATAAAATGTCAAGTAGTACGATCTTTTAGAGTATTTTCACAAGACAATGTAGGATAAATACTTAAAATGCATAGATATATAAATATATATAAAATATTTTGATTATTTTGATCTAAACTTACTAAATACTTGGCAATTTCAATAGAGGGAGATTCGTTAGTAGGAGCATCACACACTTCAAATATTTCAGAAGGAAATGGGGCACGACCTTTTTCCTTGATCTAAGAATAAATTTATTTTTTGTAAATTATGCAGTATAAAAATTATTTATAACTAGAGAACAATTCTAAAAAAACAATCAAATAGCAAAGAAAATCAATTTTCTTGATGAGTGAAAATTGTCTTCTATGTAATTGGAGATATACTGAAGTACATGTGAATATGAAATTAATTAGGAGTTGAACAAAAATTCTGAACTCTATGATTTGGTTACCAAGAATTAATCAAGGAAGAGTGTATAATTATTGCACCTTTGTTTTGTTAATAAAGCAAAATATATTAAAAGCAGGCATAAGAAATGCCTAGATGTTACAAGTCCAAACTAAAACAGCCTAAACAAGATTACAACATACATATTTTAGGTTCACTCAACCAATCACTATATGCATAAATTGAAGAAATACAATTTTTAGTACCTAACTAGAGCCACAAAAACTTTGATTCTCATGACAGTGTCAACTTTGATTCTCATGACAATTTCAAGAATTGAAATCAAGTAGTGCGCATAACTAAGAAAAATAGAAACAAGATAGGAAAACACGCAACAATCTCATGTTCCATTGCCTAAAGCAAAAAAATGTGCCCTCTGTTAATAAATAAACAAACTCCACACTCACTTCTCACAAAATATCTATAACACAATACACATTTCATTTCTCAGTTCTTAAGACGTTGAATGCTTAACTAGCCAATTAATCACCTGGTCATGTTGGTAGAGTTCTTGCAAGAGATCATAAGGAAGCATACCTCCATATATTTGATTGTTTTAAACCCATTTGATCAGTCAGTACTTGCTTGGACGGGGTTTGAGACTTGTCAATCTTGTTTCCCAAAACCAGAACAAAAACATAGAAAATTCAGAGAATTAATAATCTAACCTGCAGTCAATTGGATGGTAAATCAAATGAACAAGATTAAGAAAAAGCTCCCAGTAAATAAATAAAACGAACAAGATTAAGTAAGAAGTGTAAATCAAGTAAGAAGAAACTAACTATTGCAAGTTATAGTTGAGGACTTGCAATTACCACATAGGAAACAACCAAAAGATATCAACAATGCAAAAAATTTATAAGATTAAGAGGCATATTTACAACAACAGAACTCGTGAAATAATAGTTGAGATTAAGGGTCAACTCAAAACTTTCAGAAGACATACGAACGAAAAACATAACAAGAAAAATGGGATGCAAAGTTTCTCATATCTTAACCACCCCTTCAGTAGTAGGGAAACTAGCTCCCTTCAAAAATCAAAAAGGAAAATAATATAATAATCACTCCAGGTGTCACGGATATTGAGAGTAGAATGAGAAATCTTAGTTCATTGCTCCAGATAGAAAATCAAGCACATTTCAGGGTGCAAAATATTGTGTAGAGACAATATTGATTTTTTTAAAGAAATTATTTAGACGATTCTAATTCATCCAATCAGCCAAAACAACCAATTCTAAATGAGGAAATGAAGAGACCATTTGAATATAGAATTACCTCTTCCTAAGAAGATTTGCTTTTTCTTCGACAACAGAGAGATAACTTAAGAATTCGCTCAAAATAGCTTCACATAATTGAGAAGATGCAACAAGAATCTTTCTGGTAGTGCCATAGGCTGCTTTCCTTACGTCCCAAATTGGATGGCATATAAAAAAACAAGATAACTGAAATAATTGACCATTGCAATATTAAAAAGAAAGAATGAAATGTCATAATAATCACCTGCATAAATCCCCCTTTAGAAAAGTCTCCTATAGCGTGCAGCATAGTGGAAGTCAACTACATATAAAGGTCCAAAATTTGGTTATCTTGTCAGGGTTCTAAGTATGGAACTTACTTTTGGGGTTATATAAGATACATCAATTTATTCATATTATGCACAGAATAAAAGGAAAACACAAAATTGCTGTAAATTCCAAACAGAAAACGGAACTGCGAACAAGAGTTCTCGCAAAATGCATTATACATGAACAAACTTGTCAAAACCTCCTTCAATATTGAGTTTATAATTATAGAAATCTGACTTTTCCTTCTCTGAATTCTACAAAAGAATTTTGTGAACTTCTGAATGTAATTGAAGAACAATTATATAAGCACACTAGATTCCCCAAAGAAAACCATCCATGTGGACTTATACATTCACCTTCTGTTCGTAACTAGGATAACATTTGATCTTGTAAATTGGATTGCTCACAAATTATAATCATATTTTGATATTCGTGTGTAAGCAATAATATTAAAACATGTTTCATCATGTATTGTGGATATGTATATATCTTATTTTGTCTACTTGAACACACAGGCATTTCATCGAACACATCACAAATATATAGACAAACACAATATATCAGGTTAGAACAGTAGTTTGTAAATAATGAACAAAGAAATTAAATATCAATAATTCAAAATCACCAATAGACATGAATTAATCTTAATCATATGATTGATAAAGAAAATATATGAAAAACAGAGATCCAAATACAAGAAGAACATCGACTAACACGTAGATCAATAATCTTGATCTAGGATGGTCTTTCTTTTGCCCATACAATTACAAGGAACTGCAACAAGACGCGGACATAGACGAACAAGAGAAAGAACGAGCAAGATAAATTGTTTTCAAAATTAACTTACAGAATTTCTAGGAGCATATATTGACGTGGGAATGGAAACCACTGAAAAATAAGGAATTGAGTCTTCTCTCGCTAAATTTTCGCCCGCGGCCGACACTTGAAAATTTTGAAGCCCAATTTTTTATCTACTCCCTCCAATTCCCTGAAGAAACTGAGGAATCAAATCCCTAATCTAAATGAATTGTTTCAGAATTAATTTACAGATTTTTAGGAGCATATCATGACTTGAGAAAGGAAACCGCTGAAAATATGGAATGAAATCTTCTCCCACTAACTTTTACCCGACAACTTGAAAATTTTGAAGTCCAATTTTTATTTACTCCCTCGCGGAAAAACTAAGGAATGAACTCCTGAATGATTCTAGGAAAGATATATATATCACGTAAATGTGCTTCTAAGTAATACTTCTTGATTCCGTAATAATTATACAACTTTACAAGTTAATATAATTTAATTTTCTTAATATTTTTTTTAGGATGATATGACATATACTATTATATATTGTTTTAGATTTTTAATAATTGTATATATCGGAAAAAAATTAGAAATATGCATGGGCGGACGCAAGAATGTAGTGCAGCAAAAAAGAACCGATAAAAAAAATATAAAATAAATTAATTTATTAATAATTTGAATTGCAATTGATGATGACTGTTTGCTAAATTGTCATTCATCCATTCTTCACCGTGTTTAATTTTTACACTACAAGAAAATAGAGAATTGACTTTTCTAACATGGCTATGTAGCAAATAATTTCGTCCTTAAATACCTTATAAATTCCCTATGAATTTTTAATATTAAACATAGGGCGTGGATTCGAGAGGTTCAGAAAAGGATGGTCGGAGGTAATATTCGGTTTAGACAAAGTCTAGTATGAAAATTTGAATACATGAAAAAACTTTTATTTACAAACAAATTCTGTATATGGTGAAGGTAAGACAAAGTCGAGTGGTTCATGGTTCACTCGGCCCGAGTGGTTCATGGTTCACCCGGCCCGAATAGGTCATAATTTAGGGTTCATTATTTAGTATTTAGGGTGTAGATGGTTCACCCGACCCGAATAGGTCATGATTTAGGGCGATTTTATAGTTTTTCATACATGAAAATTTTCACATTAGACCTACTCTTCGGTTTATAGGAGGATGCCGCCCACTAAGAGGCCCATATGGTCGGATGCAATATATGGTGTGACAGAGGGTAGGAAGATTACTCACCATTACTTTTGGCTAATTGCATTTGTTGTGGAGAAATGTTGTGTTAAATTTATTGTGTAAGAAAAATGAGAAACTTTGAAGGCAAAACATACACCAATTTGTTTTTATTGAAGTCAATTGGAAGAATAGAAATTATTTAAATTAAGTTGGATTGATTTAGAGAAGTTGAGTTGAGGTTTGTGAAGATTTCATGAGAAAACTTTTTCATTGATAGACATCATCACGTCTAAGGAAAAAAAAGAGAGGAAAAAATATTTCAGAGTTAAGCGTGATCATGCCTAACTCCAAAACAACTTATGTGAAATTTCAGCAATTAGCAAGAAAAAAAGAAAACTCAAAGAAATGCACCTCAATTGTTAAATTGCTATGAAATAGTATTATGTCTTACACTTGATAATATTACTTGTTTACATATAATAGTATGACATTCAAAAGAGTAATCTTTGAATATTATTTTAGTTAGAAAAAACAATTCATCACTTTAATAATTCAAAACTTCTCTCCACTTGCCTTGATCCTCTAGCTGTAAATTAAGAATGAATAATACAACTATTTTGCACTTCTTTCCTAGTTTTTTTTTTCAAGAATTTTTCTTACTTTATCAGTATTCTCCCTTAAATTGAAAAACTACGAAAATGGTGAATATGCAGAGATAACAAAATTTCAATTTGCATATTATATAATGATAATCTCTCATCTGAGCATAAAATTTACCTAAATTTAGATTACCATTCTCCACGGTCTCTCAATCTTGACAAAAGGTAACTCTAGGAAGATGAATATACCAGCATAATTAGAGGAAACCAAAAAATAAACAACTTTTTTTTACCTCAAATAAAAAACGCTAATACATAGTAATAATTAGTCTAATTCCATATATAAATATATATATGTATGATGCAGTAAGCTCAAATACTTGCTATATAAATTATCAAGCAACATAAAGTACAAACTAACAAGTACCAAACTGAAACCGATCAAAATACAAACAACCAAACCTCTAATACCAAACTGAAACCGATCAAAGTACAAAACCAAAACAGCTATACTAAAAATGCCATGCAGCCGGTAATGTAAAACCAACAAATACCAAACTGCATACCAACTAAAACCAAACATAGTAGCTGTCTAGGGTGGCTTATCCAGCTGATCAAAATCCCTTGAGGCAACAATATTCATAGTATCAGCCATATTGGAGGATCCCTGCATATTATATAATATATCACAACAAGTTACTCAACCTGCATCTAATCTTTTCTATCATTCATAAATTAATGAGAGCACTTTTAAAACACCAAGAAAGCCTTAATTTTCATTAATACCAGAACATCAAATCATAAAATCCCCTGTTTTCATTGATACCAAAAATAAATGAGAATACATTAAAACCCAATCGACTGTCAAGTAAAAAATCTTAAAAAACTGAGATAATACAATCAACTGATGATCATAAAATTGCCCCTGCAAACCAAACAAAGAATTACCTATTTTCCTCGCAAAGGTAAACATTTTCCATTCTCCACGTCTTTAAATTACTGAGAACAGTAAAAGGAAAAGGGTAATTATAAAATTTGAAGCATTAAAAACAATGCAATGTCTTATGAGATTCGACAATGATTTTATCACAACTCAAAAAAAAAGATTCAGTAACAAAATGGAATAAAAATTATGGAGGATAACAAATTAGATCTTATGTGGTGTGAAACTGAATTTCAAGCAGAAATATCATTTCGACTCCTTATGTATCTTCGCGAACCCATCTTACTTCTTCACTCTCATTGCCATCTATAGGATTGCATAAGTTGCTTTGTAAGATAATGATGACTTCCTCACAATAGAATGGAGAACTGTTGCTAACTACTAAGTTGCACAATTTTTTAGTATCCTAACTCTTAAGAAAATCTTAATGCACACTTTCCTGAAATCTGCCATGTAATTCAATTCATTATTGTTCTTGTCCAAGTATTTTAAGTGTGCAGAACAAAAAATCTAGCTATAATAAAGGATTTCTGCTATCACATTCTGTATTTTACTTCTATCTTCAAATTATTGCAGCATGGTTTATCTCAACCCAAATATAGAGTAGTATTAATGTAACAACACTACCATCAAAATGTGAGAGATGAGCCGAGCAGTACTAATATTTCAAGTTGCACATATGCTATGAGCTAATTTCATTTGTTTAAACTTAATAATTAAAAAAAAAAAAAAATGCTCTGCTCCAAAATTAGGAAATTGTTTGCATTCTTTAATCCAAGAAAACCAAAGAATATCATACAATTAGTAAGATACCTCTTTATGGTATAGATATATGACAATTAATTTAAAATATTTAAATGAAATATACAAGATTAAAGATGATCAAAGCAGGTGATCAAAGAAAATATACTTTTGTATTCAAAGATGAAATCAAAAAAAAAATAATAATAACAAACCATAGACCGTGCATAATTGATTAAATTTACTCCTAAACTTTTTCCTTTGCAACTTTTCTGTTCAATTATAAATTTGAATAACCAAATATATACTACTCATTTATACTTTGTTATACAAACAAACAGACTATATATACAAGCCAACTATAAAAATATACAGATCTGCAATTAGCAATCCACCCTCCATTCAAGTGTGGTTAAAGTATTCAGATGTCAGATAAGCAACAGAACTCTCAAATTTCACCCAAGAACTAATCTAGGTAGCTTCTTAAAGAGAGAAAAAATACAAGCACAGAAAAACAAAATAAAGAAATGAGGTGCAAAGAAAATTAAACAATATTTACTAGTTTGAATAAATAATATGTATGAAATCAACATAAGTTTTGAAACTGAAGCTAAATAATTTCAGTCATGAAGGTTCTCCAAAACAGTGGCATATTTAGCAAACAATCTACTATTATCATGCAAACACATCATTCATCGATTACTAATGCTCTGCATATACAATGGAAGCACAAACCAATCAGTATCAAGATGCTAAATTCTATAGGATCATTGGAGACAAGGCAATCCAATCCTATTAGAAATTCTCAGTAGCCCAACATTTATATACATCTCATGCTAATCAATTTATAAAAATGATATTAAGTTAAGATTAAACGAGGATGGCAGAACCAGTGGACTAAGTATAAAATAAAAAGAAATTGAGTAGACAAAAAATGAGGATGGAAGCATACCGGACGTAGAGGCAACCCAAACGATCTAAGAGAACAATCGAACCTTGATACAATTGGGGAATTAGGGATTTCGTGGGATTTCTCCCACCACAGTAGATTGAACCTTTTCTATTAGGTTATGCGCGGCTATTCAATTGGGGAATTAGTGTTTCGCCGGAATTCTTTTCTTCTTTAATTTGTTGAACGGGTTTGCGCCTTTGCGGGAGTTTTCAATTGTGTTTTAGTGTTGTATTAGGCTACGATTTTATGTAGTATTTTGTTGAAATGTTCATATGACTCTCAATAGTGTTGTAATATAGTTAGTATTAATACATTTAATTTTGAGATGATTAGCCAATCACCGTTAATTAGGTGATGGAAAGAGATTACCATTAATAAAAGCGGATTACAACCAAATTGGCTAATTATAAGGAGAGATTACAATACAAGAGATATATACCAAAAATATCTACAAAATTTAAATTCAAACGTAATTATCATTTAATTACTCTATTACCCCCTTCAAGCGTTGCGAGGGGTGAAGACCTACGCAGAGCTTGGACCGAAGAAACTCAAAAGCAGGCCGAGGGAGACCCTTGGTGAAGATATCTGCCAACTGTAGATGTGACGGAACGAAACGGGTCGAGATCTTCCCCGAAGAAACTAACTCCCGAACAAAATGATAATCCAGGTCAATGTGTTTTGCTCGCTTATGAGCAACTGGATTCTGACTCAAGAATATGGCGCTTTTGTTATCACACATCAAATGTGGGCGATCAGGTGGAAGTGCTTTGAGTTCCCGAAGTAAATTGGTTAGCCAAACCAATTTCTGCAGCTGCATTGGCCATAGCCCGATATTCAGACTCACAACTAGAACGTGCAACGGTGGGCCGTTTCTTGGCACTCCAAGAGACCAAGTTTCCTCCAAGAAAGATAGAGTATCCATAAGTAGAATGACGAGTCTCAATGCAACGAGCCCTATCAGCATCTGAATATCCAACAATAGAGAGATCAGGGCGGCGAACAAAGGATAGGCTGAAATGAATTGAGCCCTTGACATATCGAAGTATCCGTTTGACGGCCGAGAAGTGATCATCAGTGGGAGCATGGGGAAACTGACTTACATGATTGACCGCAAACGAAAGATCAGGTCGAGTGATAGTCAAATACTGGAGGGCACCAACGAGAGAACGATAGAGTGTAGGATCATGAAATGGATGACCATCTGTAACAAGAGTTTCACCGGCAGCAAATGGTGTACTGATCGGTTTAAACTCCAACAAATTAGCTCTCTCAAGAATATCATGTGCATACTTAGCTTGGCCAATAAAAATCCCAGTGGAGGTATATGAAATTTCTAAACCAAGGAAGTAATTGAGTTTGCCCAAGTCCTTAATCGAGAACTCCCGGTGAGTACGATCGATGAATTTCCGAAGAGCAGATTCATCATTACCTGTCACAATAATATCATCGACGTATAGTAATAAATAAAGAACCGTGGTACCTCGATGGAAGTAGAACAAAGAGGAGTCAGATCGACTCTGGCAGAACCCGAGACTCAATAGAAATGTACTGAACCGCTGAAATCAAGCAAGAGGGGCTTGTTTCAGACCGTAGAGAGCCTTCTTCAAGCAACAAACGTGATCAGGAAATTGGGGATCTACAAAACCTGGAGGTTGTGCCATAAACACGGGTTTCTCGAGAATGCCATTGAGAAATGCCTTTTTAACGTCCAACTGATGAAGAGGCCAATTTCGATAAACAGAAATGGCGAGAATAACACGGACCGTAGAAGCCTTGACCACTGGACTAAAGGTATGATGAAAGTCAGTGCCCGGTATTTGAGTAAAGCCTTGTGCAACGAGGCGAGCTTTGTGACGTTCAACAAACCCGTCTGCATGAAACTTCGTACGAAAAACCCATTTAGAGCCAACAATATGTGTTAATAGGTACCAATAATTAGTATTAACATACAAATTAACACACCTTATAATATAGATGTAATTATAAATCATTTATCACCATATCAATTTTATAGTGTGTTAAAAGGGATGTTGTAATAGCCCATTTTTTTTGTAGTGTTAAAAGCTCTCGTTAAAGCCCTCATTAAGTAACATTTTTTTATAGAGCCGATTGATGGAAGAATTAATGGAAGGAACGTGTTATTTGTGAAAGAAGAGAAAGCGACAATTGGGGTCGAGTCGCGAAAATAGCGGTGGGTGAGGAAGCAACAGCGAGATGAATGGAAGGAAGGAACATGCAGTTGTGAAATTAAATAAGACAAGACAAATTAGGGTAAGTGACAATATTATATTATTATTGTTAAATTTTTTTAATGAGTTTATAAATCATTTGAGTGCCTGGCCATATCTCATAAATAAAACTATATGTGTACATGTAAATTGAAATTTTGACGGGGCCATGCACGTACATGGCTCCACCAAGACTTTGCAGAAATAATATTTGGCAACTACAACACTGTTTGTGGTTGTCTTTTGTTCACTCTCATATATAAATTTTGATAATACCAAAAATTTCAGTACAAATTTGGGTTATGTTACATGAATCAATAATAGAATTATATATATATATATAGTCATGCAAGTTCAAGAAGTCCATCTATGGATTGAAGCAAGCATCCCGTGCTTGGAACCAATGTTTTGATCATGTTATAAACTCTTACGGTTTTGATCAAAACGAATTCGAGAGTTGTGTGTATAGAAAGCGTATCGGATGTCTATAATGAAATATTCACATCGGTCTAATACAGATTAGGCTTTGCACAGCTGTTAAAAAACCCCCTTAGACAACGGTTATAAAGGTTGTCCAAGTGACAACTGTCCAAGTTCAGACAGCTGTTAAAAAATCGTTCTCCAAGAATGGAGCTTAGACAGCGGTTCTCAACCGCTGTACAAGAACGAAGCTTAAACAACGATTTTCAACCGCTATACAAAATTGAAGTTTCAGGCGATTTTTTTTATTCAAATTTTTGTTCAAATTTTTTTTTAATATATATATATATATATATATATATATATATATATATATATATATATATATTTAATTTTATTTATAATATTGAACAGCGGTTTAACCACTGTCCAAGACCTCAATTTTTTTTTTAATTTTTTTATATTTTAAAAATCCTTTTTATACAAAATCAAAAAAGCAAAACCTATACCACTATAATATATATACGTTCAACACCAAAATATCAAATAAATAAACATACACATCAATTAAATACACCAAAAACATGAATCAAATATATAAGTTAATTACATGCTACCAAAAGTTATTATAATATAGAATGCAAGAATCGATTGTAAAAATACCCCGTCCAATCTCTTTTCCATTTCTCCATTCTTTTGTTGGAGTAAGAATGGAGCGGACGTTCATAGACAAACTGCAAACAACGATCAATCAATATAGTTAGATAGTATGAATTTTTATTCAATCAATAATAATTTAAATAAATCGATAAATCGATTTTCATCATAAGGAATGGACGTTCGAGAAGTGCGGATTATATCTTCAATGTAGCAGCACACAAAATGTCCACAGTGGTTACCATCTTGCTGTCTCGGAACCTGTTGATTAGCAGTTATAATCAAGTATTACAATTATGATTATTTTCTATTAATTTGATAAATTTCTAAAGTAAATTCACCTTAATATTTGTCCAGTTCACTTTATTGAAAGATCTTGAGCCTTGACTCGGAAGGCGATTCCGATACATCGTCATCACACTATTATTACTAGTTTTTGCCCGTGCATTATGAAACGTTAGACTTGAATTATATTATTTTTTAATATTTTTAACTAATCATGAACCTCATGAAATATTAATTAATCATAAATATGTTAGAAAAAAAAATCTTGATTTTATATTGTGTAAAAGGTGAAGACCTATGTTCTCTTTTTGTAGGCGAAAAATAACGATGAGTACATAATTTTTAATTCTTAAATGTAACCTTTTTTTTTTTTTGATTTAAACTTCCATGCATGCTAACTTTCTATTTAAATGAAACGTAAACTATCAAGATGAGGAAAAATAATACGATAATTTTCTGAACAGGAGTTTGAGCAATAACAACAAAAATAGGCTCATAATGTCTAGAAACGTGGTGAGATCATCTAGAGAGGAGCAATGACTTTGTATCCTAGTTCAGCAGCCTCTTTTTCATTATCATCAATAAGAAAAATGGACATGCAATGGAGCAATGTATTTTTTCTAATACAGGAGATAAAAGAAAAAAAATACCTCTTGATATTGATTTATACTCCCTCAGTCCCGTTATAAATTTCTCATTTTTTTGAGTGTTTTAATAATAATGTGAGTAATGAGTGGATTAGTGAATGAATTTTTTTGTAATATTGTGAGAAAAGAGATGATAAAAATTATGAGTAATAGAGTTACTTTCTCCATTTATGAAAGAGAACTTATAATGGGACAGATAAAAAAATAAATGGAGTTTTATCAATTCAGGGCCTGAAAGATTGTAAATCTATCAATTTAAGACTTGAATAATTTTTCCTATTGATTCAAGGCTTGGAAGATAGAAAACTATCATTTCAGGACCTAAAAGATAAAAGCTATCAATTCGAGGCTTATACATTTTACGGTCATGTTTGTCACTAAACCCTAAACCCTGAACCGTAAATGCTAAACCCTAAACCTTGAACCCTAAACTCTAAGACCTAAACCCTAAAAATAAAAAAAATGACATGAAATTTAAGTGTCAAACATTACCTTAAAATATGTGAGCCTCAAATTGATAATTTCTATCTTTCAAACCCTTAATTGATAATTTTCTATCTTCCCGGCCTTGAATCAATATGAAAAATTAATGGATTTATCATCTTTTAAGTCCTTAATTGACATTTTTCTAAAAAATAAAGTGAGAAACTTATAGTGGAACAGATGGAGTAATTATTATTTCCCTAATATAAATTTTGAAATACAATAAGGAACAAATAAGGAGCTTGAACATACTTACACAAAATAAAGACATTTCAAAAGCCTATTGTCCATTTTCCTAAAATTTCAAATAGCTAATTATTAAATAGAAGTTGCAAATTTACATTTATAGTCAGAATTTGATTAGCTTCAGGCAGCAACTGAATAAACATGAATTAAATAGAAGGGAACTCTTCAGAAAAATCTTTTCCAGGAAAAAAAAAAAGAAGGGAAAACCTAACCAAAATAAAAATAAAAACCCTAACCACTTCTAGAGAGTTAAAAGAGAAACATACGAAGGTTTAACTGTGACCACGATATGAATCCTCAAAAAAAATAAAAAAATAAACTACATAAAATTGAGACAATGAGAGAACAATTTGGACGATAGGTGTCATCAATAACAATAAAAAAAAAATTCAAGTTACTTTTCATTGAATAAGATCGAATGACAAAAATTTACTACATTGTACATGATTTCATCGGTGCACCAGTTCTGCATATCTGTAAGCATTTTTCCTCGTCTTATAAATTTGAAACACTATAACCCGCAAAGTAGTCAAATTTATTGTGGGAGAGAGACGTATATATCTTGATCAAGCATTAGTCGAAAATTGTAGTTTGATAAGCTAACCATTCATAAATATTAGAGCCTCATAAGTGAATCATAAAAACAAAACAAAAATGAAAAACCGTGAGTGCCATTATTTCATTTACCTTGTGGAATAGCCCCAACTTCAGCGAACTAAACAAAATCTCTAAATCAAGAAATCATTACTTCAAGACCCAAGATGAGATTAGAATTAGCACGTTTAGCTTATAAATCTATGTAATATAAGTGAAGATCGTGCAGGTTTACCTGCAATGGTGATAAAGAGGGTGCATATTTCCCAACTGCTAATCTATTTTGTGGTTTCCAGGTCTGCCAAGATTATGAATTTTCCAAAACCTGCAAGAAATTGAGATAATGAGGAAGAATATCATAAAGTGGCACATAAAATAAAGTGATAATCGGAAATAGCATCTGGAAATGACATCAAGAAGATTATAGGGGATTGAGAAATCGCAGTTTTCTGCAGAAAAATTAGCTGCAATTTACATCAGTAAACATAGTTCATTAGATTTTATGGGAAAATCCTTGCGTTCCACCTGTCTTATGTTTCACAAACCACCACTATATTTAATAAATTTTGAAAAGATGAAAGGATAAATGATCATCTCACAAAAATTGACTCAATAACATATAAGTGATGCCCTAGATAGTTATTCTAGGGACTATCTAACAATTTAGTAATCACTAAGTAGCACATGCTGATGTCACAATTAATTTAAATCAACTTTGGCTATTTTTACTATCAGGAACTTGCATCTACAAAAATTAAAAAGGGTTCAGAAATAAGTTATCTATTTGCACCAACATGCTCAATTACAATACTTGCATCCCTAGATATCTCGCTGACTTGATTCCACTTCCCAAAACCAATTTTCAGGAATGTAAGTTGATCACACTTCATGCTACTAAGTTATAATATTGAACGACTTATTTTCCTTCGACCATATAAAATTGTGTCAAAAGTTCGAGATTGTTCTTGGGCTGAAACTCTACCGTGTAGAAGAGAAACATAAAGAGATAATGGAACAACTTAAGTACATAACAAAATCAATCTATCATTAAATATATACTATTCTTTTACAGATTTAAATACCTACAAATTTTAAAAAATACCTGAACTGTTTGAGCTCAGCTTTTCAGTCACAAAAGGGAGGAGCGACCTCGGTCGAAGGAGTTGGAAAAGGCTAATGAGGCACATGAGAGGAAGAACTGTCAAACACAGAAGGTACATAAGAGAAGAACTGAAAGATTTAATCTAGGGGTGTAAAACCAACCATGAGGATGCAATTTTCATCATAAGAGTCTGGCCTTTATCCTTTGCTTGACGTGCAGCCATCTCAATCGAACTTACAATATCACCCAATATTAGCTGTAGGAAATTAATGCTTATATAATTTGTTATAGAATACTTATAAATGGATGGATGAATCCGTTACATTTATGATGATCTTCACCTCACTCTCAAAACAGCCAATATCAGTTATTACAACATCTATCCCTGTATACTCAACCATGAAAGCGCTAATGTTATTTTCATTGCCATGGGAACATTCTACCCGTATTATTCATCAGATTGAAAAAACATGATGAAGAATTAAATGAATTGGTTAATTCTGCATAATTCCTATAAGTTCATCTTGTGGTGAATGCACAACAATTACAAAATCATCAGTTAGATAGTAACCGTCGAATCACAGTCACTAATTTATGATTCTGTATATTCGTCACAAAAGGTAGTCTTAGACCGAATACCCTCACTTGATTGTAAATAATTATAAAGCAGAACTCCTTTAGCAAGAAATTACTAAAAACCGTACTTGTAAGAATGAATGTAATACAAATGCAATCAGATTTAATAAAGACAATGCAAAATAAAAATAAAAATCAGCCCATATTAAAAAATGCATCAGAATCAAATCTAACTCACAGTATTACTCACATATACGGATATACCACACTTAGAATGAGAAGTTTTGTCTAACAAAGAAGAGGTGCATACCTCCACTTCTAGCATAAGAAGAAACTCCTACGGTCGAATAGTCAAACTGTTTAGCTGCCTCTACTGTGGCCCCTCTCTTCTGACCTGAAGCCACAATGTATATGACATAATAGGGTAGAAGGTTGAAGCATATAAAATCTTGTTCTGAATCATAAAACATATAGAATATCAGGAGACGAAAACTCATAATTTAGAATATTGGAACCAAATAAACAAATGCTATCCATGATTAACATTTTTAAATGTTTTATCAAAAATGGGAATAATAATATTGGCATAAGGCGCATTTTGATGTGTTTTTAGTTCCACTAAAATATCAAACAAAACATAATATCATATAAAACCGATGACATATATTTTTTTCCCTCGGCTAAAATAATACAAAAACTAAAAAATTAAAACGAATCGACATCTAAATACTAACTGTATTAACATCCGGAGTTTGATTTACAACCCCATTGTCCGACACAGATGTCATAATTAAGCGAGGAGTCATTCTCTGACCCTTCTTGCAATGTTTAAGGTGATTGAGGGGCAGAACATAGGCAACTCTCAACAGATATTCATCTACAATAATATAGCTATATGTGCACATACATAGCTCTGATTTAAGGAAAAAGGTAAGCATTTTAAAAGACTCATTCTTAGTTCCATTGTTGTCAGCAAATTATTCTTTCTCTGATAAACTTTAATGATGCATCTGTAAGTTTGAATATAGGTAAAGAACCACATGTTTGCACTAATCCTTGATCACTATACAAACACTACTCCTTATCAGATAAACAGAAACACAATTTTATCTGAGTTAAGCATATATTTATTATATACATAACACCGAATAAAAGTTCAGATGGGAGTCATTTCCCAGTATGGCAGAAAATTCTCAGCATTATTTAGGTGTGCAGTAAAGCACGAAAGACAACAAAGACAGAATCATCTAACTCAAGAAAGCAAGAATCCAAAATTCTTTCTCTAATTCATTGGTGAAATTAAGAACAATGGGCTCTTAAAGAATATCAAACTATACCTGAGAATTACCACCATGATCCTCTTCATCCTCATAATCTTGAACAATACCTATTGCAAGAATTAAATTGGTGTCAATCTTCGTACATAAATAACTACTCAAAACAATTAGAAATTAATATTGCATTATACAAACAGGAATCTATGGCAGCATATCATAATTCCATTAAATAATTAAAAATCTCTCTAGATTAAAAGGCGAATATTGAGAAGAACAACCATTTTCAGCAAATGCAATTGGGAACTCAGCGACGACACCCGAAACCCCTGAAACCAAGATTCTTTATTCGTTGAAGAAATCGCCGAATGGACACCTCAGGAACTCTTGAAACCCAACAGGCGGATAATAGGGTAGTGGAGGAATTATGATGGAAGAAATTATGTAGCTTCGCGATCATTGCTTGATACGAAGGAAAAGAAGGGACAAATTAATCTATGGGTGTATTTATTTTGAAGAGGAGCAGACGCCGGTTTCAACTATTATTTCTTCAGTTTTCTCTCAACAAAGAATAGGAGCAGATGCCGGTTTCAAGTTTCAGCCTTTTGGGGTTCTTTTCTTTATGAACGAAGGTTCTTCAGTTTCGACATGGCGTATTAATTACTAATTGCTAAGAGAATAAACGAATATCCTAATTTTATGTCCACGTGGCTGAAGAGTAGGAGTGACACTTGGCAGGTTGTTAAGGTGGCCACTTGTCAAAAACAGGTGAAATGTTTTCTCCTTTTATATAATAAGATTATAATTAAAAAATAAAAATAGATTACATATGCATAATTTTAAAAGTAAAACAGATCATTATATTAGAATATTAAAAATTAACTTACACTTCCATATATGACATGAGATCAGGGCGATTTGAAACAATTCCATCCGCAGTTGGGTCCATAAAATACACAAATAATGTATTCGTGTTTATGACGATCAACACCCAATGGTTCCTATATTATATTAATAATATTAAAATTAACTGCATGTTTATATGAATACAAATTTTAACGAAATATTTATTGTACTCACCCCACATTTGTTGGCCAAAAAACGAAATGGTCTCTCCCAGTATAATTCAACATATGTGCAACCATCCCCTCCATGGACTGTGTCCTATCACCCAAGAAGCAACACACTTGGGGGGAGACGAAGGAATACATTGCACCTGCCTCGGCATCTCTGGAGAGATATACCTCACCCAAATATCTTTAACCAACATACGCCAAATAATATTTAATAAGAACATTAAACTATATAGGAAGTAAACACTGAGAATTAGTAAACACATACCTGAGGTAAAAAGTAATGGTAGTTGCACTCAACCACTGGTCGTGCAAGACTTCAATCACATGCTCCCGTTCGATCAATTCATCAAAAGCACTCCGATGAAAGTGAGCAAGCATGGGAACTGTGACGACATTGAAAGTAGGGGACATTACCAGCATGTTCACCGTAGTCTGTAGAGTGATGTCGTGATTTAAGTCTCCTGGCAAGGGATAACCAAATATCCATCTACGCGCACCAGCAGCGGAGTCCCTCGTTCTCTTCCTCTGACTGTCTACGACACCCCTTGATTTCTGTTTAGCCTTTTGTGGAGTCGGCAGTTTCTACAATCAATTTGCAACATTATTTAGAACGATAAATAAGATAATAAACTTTAATAACATATATTTTACCTTCTTGGTGAGAGAGACCAAGTTGTTCAGCCATTCGAGGAAGTGCCCGATCGTTGTTCCGATTGTGACGGCATCATCTATTGGTTTTGGCACCGGTGAATCTGCTTGTCCGACTACGGGTACATTGAGCGTGACCCTCACGAAACCAGGAGTGAGGGGACGACCATGAATCATTCCATTGGAGCTATTGTGCAACATTCCTGTGGCCACCAACTGAGTAAGATCCTCCAAATAAAGGTAGCAAAAGGTCGGTGGCTGTTCGAAGAAGATATTTAGTTAGAAAATTTTAATATACTAGTCTTTAATTAAAACAAATGCGAGACACATCTGATACCTGAGAGACGTTTTGAAGTGGATCATCGAAGTCGTCCCTAGTATCAGTGGAAAACATAGCATCATCAACACAATTTTAACAGCTTGCTCCACTCGACGACACCCCGTGACTCGATCTTCTCTGAGAACTCAAAAGTTCCACCTGTTTAGCCAACATGGCAACCTGATCCGAAAGTCTACCCACCATATCCATGTTGGGATTATACTGGAAAGTATGTTTTTACTTTGTATAATCAGACTGAATTTCAGACTTATTTACTGAAATAAATTGTTTATCACTGATGCTTTAAATATCATCGAATGTTACATATATTTACTGCATAACTGTTCAATAAATAGTACATGTTACATTGTAGTTAATTTAGTGATGCCGTAGAAAGGCGACGCGGGCGAGCGATGCGAGGAGCCGGCTGGCGATCTTTGTCGAGGCGACGCGGCGACGCCGAGATCTTGTGACGGCGGCGCCGCCGAGGACGCCGTGGGCGGCGTGGGCGGCTTTTGACACAACACGGACGCCACTCGACACGGCCGGGGGAGTGCTAGGCGGGCACTCCGACCCGCGAGCTGGTCGATGACGTGGCTTGACAAGGCGTTTTTTTTAAACGGTCAAGTGGGAGCTTTTCGAGACGAACGATGAAGGCTATGAAGACGATTTCTCAAGATCAAGACATGACAAAAATTAACCATGACAATTGGATAAATGTGCCAAATATGTTTAATTTTTTGTCTTGATGTTTATGCATTATTTTATGCTTATTTAAATTGTGTTTAAATTTGTGATGCATGAGAAAATGTTTTGAAAAATCTCACTTTCAAAAATTACTAAGTATGCTTAAACAATTAATTGACAATTTTATTCCGGATAATAAAATTGAATTAATTTTGACCTCCATGATTTATTTATTTGTGAATTCTTTTGGAGAAATTCCCCCCACGGGACGGTCAAAAGATAGCTTTCACATGAATAAATTCCAAATGGATGATTGTGGATTATTACTAGTGGCATTTATGACCCCCCCACGAGGCTCGATCAAAGCGAAATAATAATTTCAGTATTTAATCATGGTTATTACTTAGGTATAAAATTGATATGCATATACTTTCCTCAAGTCCCCTGTCAATTTTATATTGGTCAAGTGGGAGCCAACTATTAATCTGGATATTAAAGGTTTTATGAATTTCTTGTTTGTAACTCGCTTGAATGTGTTTAAATAATGACCCACCCCACGTGGCTTATTTAAACTGTTTTGAGATGTTGGCTGATGCATGTTCATATTTTTTTGAGATTTTAATATGAAACATGTGATAGAACCTTGTGATATATTTGTGCTTATGCATATTATTATTTATTTCGACCAAAGATGTCGTAACTTTTTAATCCACTGCTATTATACTTAAAGTCAATAGAATAAGTATGGAAACTATATTGATTGGAAACGAAAAATTATAATTGTCTTAACTGTATAAAAGCACAAGTGGATTCTTGACACACCAAAATCAGATGAGCCAACTGACGAGTCAAAAATGCGGGACTCGTCAGATCACTTTGCGAGAGATGTCGTCGCTGAAAATGGTGGAGGGCAAACCCGTAAGGGATTACGTCCTCAAAATTGATGGCCCATCTGAACAAACTTGAGGTTCTGAGTACATATTATAATCTGGAGACTCAGATGAATTTGGTACTTCACTCTCCGCCCAAAAGTTTCTGAGCATTTTGGCCTCGCTAGCTGATTTGTTGCAAGCTTTGGTCTCGGCAGAGATGTTGATGGGGCACCAAACTCAAGCTTTGACGGCAAGTGGTCCGTCTTCATTTTCTAGGCCAAGGGAAGGCAAGAAGAAGAAGATGACCAAAAGCCATAAGCAATAAAACTCAACTGTTGCCAAGGGCAATGGTAAGATGAGGAATGCTTGTGGTGTCAAGGAAAATCCAAAGAGGAAGTGCTTAAGCTGCGGTGAAAGAGGACAATGGAGGTTTGCCTGTTCCAAACCCAAAAAGGGATGGAAGGAAAGGTAATTCTCACGCACTAGTTGTTGAAACTTGTTTAGCGGCGTATACTTCTCATTCGTGGGTAGTTGATACGGGATCTGCTGACCATGTATGTTTCATGTTACGGGGTCCCAGCTGACCCGACAACTTAGTGGGAGTGAGACCCTCATCATACTGGGCGATGCTATGAGAGTGGCAGCTGAAGCAATGGGAGAAGTGCACCTTTCTTTTGAAGACAAAGTTTTAATTTTAAGAGATTTTCTTTATGTTCCCAGTTTTAGAAAGAATTCACTTTCAGTTTCTAAAATTCTGTTAATGGATACTTAGTTTCTTCTAATAAGAATGACATCATTTCTTGAAATGATGAGTGTATCTGTTACGGGACATTGGTCGAATAATCTTTATACAATTAACTGTGCACACCACTCACGAAACGCATCCTATAACACATCAACTGTTTCCGATAAAAGAAAACGTTCATCAGACGTGAACGAGACACTTCTATGGCATCTAAGATTGGGACATATTAATCCAAAGAGGATCCAAAGGTTGGTGAAAGACGGTTCACTGGAGTCTCTCCAAGTTGAACTAATTCCAACCTACGAATCATGTTTGGAGGGTAAAATGACCAAGAGGGCATTCGGAGCCAAGGGGAATAGAGTCAAAGAAGTGTTAGAAATCGTTCACACAGACGTATGTGGTCCAATGTCAACCACAGCAAGAGGAGGTTATGAGTATTTCGTCACTTTTATTGATGACTACTCAAGGTACAGTTATATTTTCCTTATGAAGCATAAATCTGAGACCTTTGAGAAATTCAAAGAATTTAAGGCTCAAGCAGAGAATCATAGGGAAAAACGTATCAAGTCTCTACGATCCGATCTTGGAGGCGAGTACCTCAACGATGAGTTTTTGAACTACTTATCAGATGAAGGGATTGTATCCCAGCTTCCTCAACAAAACGGGGTTGCAGAGCGAAGAAACATAACTCTTTTAGAAATGGTTAAATCAATGATGTGTTATGCGGATCTTCCCAAGTCGTTCTGGGGTCATGCCTTGGAAACAGCGGCGTACATCTGAACTTGGTGCCATCCAAATCTGTTCTCAAAACTCCCAAAGAATTGTGGACCAGGCGCAAGCCCAGTTTGAGACACATGAGAATTTGGGGGTGTCCGGCCTACGTGTTGGACAAGGAAGCCGGGAAATTGGATCCTCGATCAGAATTAAGGCTGTTTATAGGATACCCCGAGGGAACAAAAGGGTGTATGTTCTATGGTCCTGAAGATCAAAAGGTGGTAATAAGCACCCACTTTAGATTTTTGGAGGAAGACTATATGAACGAAAGAAGACCCAGAAGTGAGATTACCTTAAGTGAGCTAAGGGGGCTAACCTCATTGCCAACTGTACAAGATGATATACAAAATGACACGCTTTTACAACCAGAACCTCATCTTAGTGGGAGGGTTGTAAGACAGCCCGAGAGATTCATGGGGATAGGAGAGTCCTCAGACTTGATTCCCGGACAAGACGAATCAGACCCATGGACATATGATGAGGCAATCCAAGACAAGGATGCTGTTTCTTGGCAAAAGGCAATGAAAGCAGAAATGAGTTCTATGGATCATAACAGAGTGTGGGAGCTAGTCGAACCACTTAATGGGGTCAAACCCATTGGTTGCAAGTGGGTGTACAAGAGAAAAAGGGGATCGGACGGGAAGGTGGAAACCTTCAAGGCAAGGATTGTGGCGAAAGGTTATACTCAGAAAGAAGGGATCGACTATGAGGAAACCTTGTCACCTGTAGCAATGCTCAAGTCCATCCGGATTCTCTTGTCGATTGTTGCACATCTCGATTTTGAAATCTAGCAAATGGATGTCAAGACAGCTTTCCTTAACGGAAGTCTTGATGAAGAAATCTATATGCAACAACCCCAAGGCTTCATTGAAAAGGGCCAAAACACCTAGTTTGTAAGCTCATGAAGAAAATTTACGGACTCAAACAGGCATCCAGAGCTTGGAACCAATGTTTTGATCATGTTATAAAGTCTTATGGGTTTGATCAAAACGAGTTCGAAAGTTGTGTGTACAAAAAGCGTGTCGGAACTGCATTGGTATTCTTAGTACTATACGTAGACGACATTTTGCTCATCGGGAATGATGTAAAGGTGTTATCAGACGTAAGGGCATGGCTTTCAAAACAGTTTGATATGAAGGACTTAGGGGAAGCCGGGCACATCCTTGGGATCAAGATCACTCGAGATCGTAAGAAAAGGATGATAGGCTTATTGCAAGCTTCATACATAGACACTGTCTTGAAACGATTCAGCATGCAGGATTCCAAGAAAGGCTTCGTACCTTTCAGACATGGAATCTATCTATCCAAGGAAATTTGCCCTAAGACACAAAAGGAGATAGATGACATGAAAGGCATTCCTTATGCTTCGGCTGTTGGAAGCCTTATGTATGCAATGCTGTGCACGAGACCAGATATCTGCTTTGCCGTTGGCATGGTGGCAAGATATCAAAGTAACCCGGGGAAAGAACATTGGACGGCAGTTAAAAACATTCTGAAGTATCTGAAAAGAACTCAAGATAGAATGTTGGTTTATCAGTCAGATAGTCTAATCCCCATCGCTACACGGACTCGGATTTCCAATCAGACATAGATTCCAGAAACTATCTGCCTCAGTTAGTGTGCTTTCATTTGGGAAGTGTAGCCATGAAATGGACGAGTGTGAAGCAGAAATGCATCACTGACTCAGCCATGGAAGCCGAGTAAGTAGCTGCTTGTGAAGCAGTGAAGGAACCAATTTGGCTCTAGACCTTCTTAGTGGACTTGGATGGAATTCCGAATTTGTCTAGCAATATTTGCTAGGGGCAGTTGCAAATTCATGGGAACCAAGAGTCCACGAGTCAAACAAGCACACTGAAGGAAAGAAATCTTAGACGAGAAATCGTTAAGAGAGGAGATGTAGAGGTGGCAAAGATCGCGTCAGAAGACAACCTAGCTGATCCATTCACAAAGTGTCTGCCTCAGCATACATTCGAGAGACATGTGGAAGGAATGGGTGTCAAAACCGTTGCCAATCTGCTTTGAGTATAAGTGGGAGACATTATTAGGTTCGTGTAGGTGACATTAGTTGTCATGTATTAGGAACTACACGAGACATGTTGTAGTATACTTAAAAGCAGACTTTGAGTATAAGTGGGAGATTGTTGGGATTATACTGGAAAGTATGCTTTTACTTTGTATAATCAGACTGAATTTCAGATTTATTTACTGAAATAAATTGTTTATCACTGATGCTTTAAATATCATCGAATGTTACATATATTTACTACATAACTGTTCAATAAATAGTACTTGTTACATTGTAGTTAATTTAGTGATACCAGATCACAGAAGATTAAATTAATAGTTCCTTGTAACCAAAAGTACACCATTCACGACCTAGATGGAAATGAACAATCCATCAAAAAAGGTTGAAGTGTAAGGCTCAGATTGGTTTGTCTTGACCAAGAGATTACACTAGTGCATGTCTAGTGCACTGAAGAGGACCTACAAGAGGATAAATTCTTCAGAACTGAACTAGGAAGAATTAGACCTCAGTGGTTCGTTATTTCTTAATCTTCGTCCCTTAAATAGGATTGCGTGTGGTTAGTAACTATTGCTTTGACTTATTACGAGAAGAGAATCAATGAGATTCAATGCTCTATATCTTGGGCAATATTATTGGTCACGTCATCGCTAAGATTTAATACGGAGAATCGTGTGCAAGCACGCTTTGTTCGATTTGCCCCCTTGGGAGGTTCATAAGTTTTATCATACCAAATCTTGCAAGTGGAACTAGTTTCGGTATGGATAATAATGTTGAACCGTTTCTTTACTAAGGATAAAAGATATTAATTAATGGAAAGCTATTTCAGTGGCTTGAATTAATTAATGGGCTAGATAATCTTAAACACGGGAAATAATAACCGGGAGCCATATTAACTGTAATATGGGTTAAGATGGATAGTGCAATATTAATTATGTAGTGGGATTAATTAATATTTAGGGGCTTGAATAATATTGTGGCTCAATATTGATAATTCAAGATCCATTGGAAGGTCCAATCTTAATTCTCCTAAAGGCCCCTCAAGTATCCCAACATAAAGTCCAATAACTGAAAAAGGTGTTTAAAAATAAAATAAATTTTTTGTTATTTTTCCTAAATTTCAAAAAATAGTGAATAAAAGGGAGAAATATTTTCTTTGAATTTTGTTATGGAATGAAGATATGTATTCTTGGAATACAAGATTATCTCATTAAATTCAAGAAATCTCCCACTTGGTTATTTACTATGAAATTTCGAAAATTTTGAATAATTAAGGGAAAGAAAGATTTTCTTGAAAAGATATTATGGAAGATATGTATTCTTGCAATCAGGTATATCTCATAAATTCAAGAAGATCCAAATCTTGGAATCTTGATTATATTTTTCGAAATACACCATAACAAAGAGGAGTTGGGATTTTTATGGAATATTTTAATTATGGAGAAAAGAATATATGAGATATATTCAAGATTTCTTGGAGATCAAGAAAAAGATTTTCTTCCTCCTATTCCATGCAAAAATTTCGAGCACCTCCTCAAGTATAAATAGGGGATGAATGCTTCATCCCAGTGAACACTAAAAAATTGGTTTTTTCGGAAAAATATCAGCGTCGATAAAATATCAAATATTTTGAAACGTCGACAGATTGTGTATTTTTGAAAAACGTCAATTGTGAGTGTACAATTCCATGTCTTTGGAAAAATTAGTAAATCCACAAAGGTGGTGCAACAAATTTTATTTTCCCTTTTTGTTAATTGTTTTGCGAGCTTTCTTCCACCGGATTGTCGAGCAAGGACTAGGGAATAACTTGGGAAGGTTTTTTGGTGTGTTTTCATCGACGAGACCATTGCCGTTCCAAGAGGTAAGTTCACGTAAACTTCGTAGTAATTCGCATGCGTAGGATTTCGTGAACTGTTTATATGCATGATTTGTTGTTGAATTATTATTTGAATTAATATAGGATTAATTCATGCTAGGTAATAATTGTTAGAATTAAATTTGTATTTAAATATTCATCCGAATAGATCCGGGCAATTAATCCCCAACAATCCATGGCCGAAGACCAGGTGTGTCATCGCCAATGATGTCTTCGTCATCTTATATCCAAGACTCAGATCTGGCGGGATGCTCTTGACGACCTATAGCGTGTAAAGCGGATCATCGATCTGGATAATAATGCAGAGGTCGTCGGGCATCATGCTCGAGATATCGCGCTCCTGAATCACAAAAGATTATTATTTAATTATTTGTTTATAAATAATAGTTTGTAATTCAAAGATAAATTAATGGATAGATTACCTCTTCTACAATGATACGCTGTGTACTGAAATCAGGAATATTCCCGTCTCGAGTCTTTCTGGTAGCCTGAAATAACTGGAAACGTGTAACAACAGGCGCACTCTCTCCAGCTTTTATTTTTTCTTCTTTCTACGATATAGATGAACGTGTCCCTTTATTAGGTATATTAAAAGTGAATATATAAAAAAAATTAAAAGTTAGGATTTTGATCTCACCAAATCTTCCCTTATGCGTGCATAACCTTTGGAATATCCAAGATATCGTGCCTCCATTGTCTTAGCTTGTTCACGATTTTTCTTACTTTGATTCTACAGTGTAATAAAAATACGATAAACACTGAAAAACATTGTGCATTAGGAATAGAGGAAATGAGATTGATCAATTTTACCTGGAAATCCTCAGCCATAGCTCTACGCACAAACTCATCCCTGTACGGAGCCACCATAGGGCAATCCACATAGAGCTTAGGCAGCCTAGGCGAGTAATGATCAGTCGTAGGGTCTCGTGTGGATTTTCTCAGCCAAGACCAAAAAATCTTGGTCATTACCCCAGCTTGCATAAGTATTTGCCACTTCTTTGTATGGTCAAGGCCGAGGAATGTAGTCTATACGCATATAACATAACAATTTAGTAAATTTAGTAATAATACAACTTTCATAAGCATATAATTAACATACCACAAGCTCATCCCATAACACTTCCTTCAAATGAGTCAGTTTGTCGCTACGTCAGTCCTTGGTTGGCAGCACGATAGGGATAACTCTCCTGATTGCAGCCACAAGGTAGAAGGACAACTTCTCACTCTCTTTTCCTATCGGCTGCCCATACTCATTGAATGATAACTGCAATAACATAGTATTTAATTAGGTTCAACGATCAATCAATATAATTATAATTTCAACTGTTCAATTGTAATAAAATTACCTTAAGTGTTTTCCCCTTGCTACGAGCTCTCTTCAAAGAAGCCATCGTGACTATACCCCTCGTGCGCTTCTCCCCAGAGCTGCTAGTGGTGGAAGCATCAGTGTTACCCTGTCCCAAGTCATCTGTATGATGTCGATCATATGCGCCATCATCTCCATGATAATATCCATCATGATAATCTCCATCATCTCTATCATCTCCATCATCTCCGGGATAGGGCAAATAAGACATAATCCTGTAAAGCAGAAGAAACAACATTTAACAAACAAAAAAAACAACATTTAATAAAGCAGAAGAAACAACATTCAATAAAGTCGTACATTTCTTTTTAGCACTTATTTTTTCTTTTTCGTTTTTTGGTTGACTTTTCTCGTTCATGACCATAAATGTTAACAAGATCCGGATTGCCATATTCATCCTCATCTCTAATTATTCTCTGGTGCGGGCGTGGATTTGTAGGATCATCGAAAGAGGATACAGAAGGAGTGAAGTTCTGAATGTTGGGATAACATATGCCATGATTTATCTGTTGGGATTATACTGGAAAGTATGCTTTTACTTTGTATAATCAAACTGAATTTTGGTCTTATTTACTGAAATAAATTGTTTATCACTGATGCTTTAAATATCATCGAATGTTACATATATTTACTACATAACTGTTCAATAAATAGTACTTGTTACATTGTAGTTAATTTAGTGATACCAGATCACAGAAGATTAAATTAATAGTTCCTTGTAACCAAAAGTACACCATTCACGACCTAGATGGAAATGAACAATCCATCAAAAAAGGTTGAAGTGTAAGGCTCAGATTGGTTTGTCTTGACCAAGAGATTACACTAGTGCATGTCTAGTGCACTGAAGAGGACCTACAAGAGGATAAATTCTTCAGAACTGAACTAGGAAGAATTAGACCTCAGTGGTTCGTTATTTCTTAATCTTCGTCCCTTAAATAGGATTGCGTGTGGTTAGTAACTATTGCTTTGACTTATTACGAGAAGAGAATCAATGAGATTCAATGCTCTATATCTTGGGCAATATTATTGGTCACATGCGACTGCTAAGATTTAATACGGAGAATCGTGTGCAAGTACGCTTGTTCGATTTGCCCCCTTGGGAGGTTCATAAGTTTTATCATACCAAATCTTGCAAGTGGAACTAGTTTCCGGTATGGATAATAATGTTGAACCGTTCCTTTACCAAGGATAAAAGATATTAATTAATGGAAAGCTATTTCAGTGGCTTGAATTAATTAATGGGCTAGATAATCTTAAACACGGGAAATAATAACCGGGAGCCATATTAACAGTAATATGGGTTAAGATGGATAGTGCAATATTAATTATGTAGTGGAATTAATTAATATTTATGGGCTTGAATAATATTGTGGCTCAATATTGATAATTCAAGATCCATTGGAAGGTCCAATCTTAATTCTCCTAAAAGCCTCTCAAGTAGCCCAACATAAAGTCCAATAACTGGAAAATGTGTTTAAAAATAAAATAAATTTGTTGCCTAATTTTTCTATTAATTTCGAAAAATATAAATAAAAGGGGAGAAAGATTTTCTTTGAATTTTGTTATGGAATGAAGATATGTATTCTTGGAATACAAGATTATCTCATTAAATTCAAGAAATCTCCCACTTGGTTATTTACTATGAAATTTCGAAAATTTTGAATAATTAAGGGAAAGAAAGATTTTCTTGAAAAGATATTATGGAAGATATGTATTCTTGCAATACAGGTATATCTCATAAATTCAAGAAGATCCAAATCTTGGAATCTTGATCCTTATATTTTTCGAAATACACCATAACAAGAGGAGTTGGGATTTTTATGGAATATTTTAATTATGGAGAAAAGAATATATGAGATATATTCAAGATTTCTTGGAGATCAAGAAAAAGATTTTCTTCCTCCTATTCCATGCAAAAATTTCGAGCACCTCCTCAGTATAAATAGGGGATGAATGCTTCATCCCCAGGTGAACACAAAAATTGGTTTTTCGGAAAAATATCAGCGTCGATAAAATATCAAATATTTTGAAACGTCGACAGATTGTGTATTTTTGAAAAACGTCAATTGTGAGTGTACAATTCCATGTGCTGGAAAAATTAGTAAATCCACAAAGGTGGTGCAACAAATTTTATTTTCCCTTTTGTTAATTGTTTGCGAGCTTTCTTCCACCGGATTGTCGAGCAAGGACTAGGGAATACTTGGGAAGGTTTTTTGGTGTGTTTTCATCGACGAGACCATTGCCGTTCCAAGAGGTAAGTTCACGTAAACTCGTAGTAATTCCGCATGCGTAGGATTTACGTGAACTGTTTATATGCATGATTTGTTGTTGAATTATTATTTGAATTAATATAGGATTAATTCATGCTAGTAATAATTGTTAGAATTAAATTTGTATTTAAATATTCATCCCGAATAGATCCGGGCAATTAATCCCCAACAATCCATGGCCGCAAGACCAGGTGTCATCGCCAATGATGTCTTCGTCATGCTATATCCAGTACTCCGTATGCGGCCAGGATGCTCTTGACGACCTATAGCCCGTGCAAGCAGATCATCAGTACCGATAATGCAGAGGTCGTCGGGCATCATGCTCTGAGATATGCGCTCCTGAATCACAAAAGATTATTATTTAATTATTTGTTTATAAATAATAGTTTGTAATTCAAAGATAAATTAATGGATAGATTACCTCTTCTACAATGATACGTTGTGTACTGAAATCAGGAATATTCCCGTCTCGAGTCTTTCTGGTAGCCTGAAATAACTGGAAACGTGTAACAACAGGCGCACTCTCTCCAGCTTTTATTTTTTCTTCTTTCTACGATATAGATGAACGTGTCCCTTTATTAGGTATATTAAAAGTGAATATATAAAAAAAATTAAAAGTTAGGATTTTGATCTCACCAAATCTTCCCTTATGCGTGCATAACCTTTGGAATATCCAAGATATCGTGCCTCCATTGTCTTAGCTTGTTCACGATTTTTCTTACTTTGATTCTACAGTGTAATAAAAATACGATAAACACTGAAAAACATTGTGCATTAGGAATAGAGGAAATGAGATTGATCAATTTTACCTCTGGAAATCCTCAGCCATAGCTCTACGCACAAACTCATCCCTGTACGGAGCCACCATAGGGCAATCCACATAGAGCTTAGGCAGCCTAGGCGAGTAATGATCAGTCGTAGGGTCTCGTGTGGATTTTCTCAGCCAAGACCAAAAAATCTTGGTCATTACCCCAGCTTGCATAAGTATTTGCCACTTCTTTGTATGGTCAAG
Source organism: Stenogyne calaminthoides (assembly GCA_037126765.1). NCBI lineage: Eukaryota > Viridiplantae > Streptophyta > Magnoliopsida > Lamiales > Lamiaceae > Stenogyne > Stenogyne calaminthoides. The sequence continues at coordinate 41,912,969 of JBBCBC010000005.1, forward strand.
GCCGAGGAATGTAGTCTATACGCATATAACATAACAATTTAGTAAATTTAGTAATAATACAACTTTCATAAGCATATAATTAACATACCACAAGCTCATCCCATAACACTTCCTTCAAATGAGTCAGTTTGTCGCTACGTCAGTCCTTGGTTGGCAGCACGATAGGGATAACTCTCCTGATTGCAGCCACAAGGTAGAAGGACAACTTCTCACTCTCTTTTCCTATCGGCTGCCCATACTCATTGAATGATAACTGCAATAACATAGTATTTAATTAGGTTCAACGATCAATCAATATAATTATAATTTCAACTGTTCAATTGTAATAAAATTACCTTAAGTGTTTTCCCCTTGCTACGAGCTCTCTTCAAAGAAGCCATCGTGACTATACCCCTCGTGCGCTTCTCCCCAGAGCTGCTAGTGGTGGAAGCATCAGTGTTACCCTGTCCCAAGTCATCTGTATGATGTCGATCATATGCGCCATCATCTCCATGATAATATCCATCATGATAATCTCCATCATCTCTATCATCTCCATCATCTCAGGGATAGGGCAAATAAGACATAATCCTGTAAAGCAGAAGAAACAACATTTAACAAACAAAAAAAACAACATTTAATAAAGCAGAAGAAACAACATTCAATAAAGTCGTACATTTCTTTTTAGCACTTATTTTTTCTTTTTCGTTTTTTGGTTGACTTTTCTCGTTCATGACCATAAATGTTAACAAGATCCGGATTGCCATATTCATCCTCATCTCTAATTATTCTCTGGTGCGGGCGTGGATTTGTAGGATCATCGAAAGAGGATACAGAAGGAGTGAAGTTCTGAATGTTGGGATAACATATGCCATGATTTATCTGTTGGGATTATACTGGAAAGTATGCTTTTACTTTGTATAATCAAACTGAATTTTGGTCTTATTTACTGAAATAAATTGTTTATCACTGATGCTTTAAATATCATCGAATGTTACATATATTTACTGCATAACTGTTGAATAAATAGTACGTGTTACATTGTAGTTAATTTAGTGATACCAGATCACAGAAGATTAAATTAACAGTTCCTTGTAACCAAAAGTACACCATTCACGACCTAGATGGAAATGAACAATCCATCGTGAAAGGTTGAAGTGTAAGACTTAGATTGGCTTGTCTTGACCAAGAGATTACACTAGTGCATGTCTAGTGCACTGAAGAGGACCTACAGGAGGACAAATTCTTCAGAACTGAACTAGGAAGAATTAGACCTCAGTGGTTCGTTATTTCTTAATCTTCGTCCCTTAAATAGGATCGCGTGTGGTTAGTAACTATTGCTTTGACTTATTACGGGTAGAGAATCAATGAGATTCAATACTTTATATCTTGGGCAATATTATTGGTCACATGCGATTGCTAAGATTTAATACGGAAAATCGTGTGCAAGTACGCTTGTTCGATTTGCCCCCTTGGGAGGTTCATAAGTTTTATCATACCAAATCTTGCAAGTGGAACTAGTTTCCGGTATGGATAATAATGTTGAACCGTTCCTTTACCAAGGATAAAAGATATTAATTAATGGAAAGCTATTTCAGTGGCTTGAATTAATTAATGGGTTAGATAATCTTAAACACGAGAAATAATAACCGGGAGCCATATTAACAGTAATATGGGTTAAGATGGATAGTGCAATATTAATTATGTAGTGGAATTAATTAATATTTATGGGCTTGAATAATATTGTGGCTCAATATTGATAATTCAAGATCCATTGGAAGGTCCAATCTTAATTCTCCTAAAAGCCTCTCAAGTAGCCCAACATAAAGTCCAATAACTGGAAAATGTGTTTAAAAATAAAATAAATTTGTTGCCTAATTTTTCTATTAATTTCGAAAAATATAAATAAAAGGGGAGAAAGATTTTCTTTGAATTTTGTTATGGAATGAAGATATGTATTATTGAAATACAAGATTATCTCATTAAATTCAAGAAATCTCCCACTTAGTTATTTATATGTTAATTTTCAAAAATTTTGAAAGAATAAAGGAAAGAAAGATTTTCTTGTTTTTCTTGAAAAGATATTATGGAAGATATGTATTCTTGCAATACATGTATATCTCATAAATTCAAGAAGATCCAAATCTTGGAATCTTGATCCTTATTTTTCAAAAATTCCCATAACAAGAGGAGGTGGGATTTTTGTGGAATATTTTAATTATGGAGAAAAGAATATATGAGATATATTCAAGATTTCTTGGAGATCAAGAAAAAGATTTTCCCATATTATTTTTCCCCAAATTTTTGACTACCACCTCATCTATAAATAGGGAATGAATGTTTCATTCCCAAGTACAATTCCATGTGCTGAAAAAATTAGTAAATCCACAAAGGTGGTGCAACAAATTTTATTTTCCCTTTTGTTAATTGTTCGCGAGTTTCCTTCCACCGGATTGACGAGCAAGGACTAGGGAATACTTGGGAAGGCTTTTTGGTGTGTTTTTATCGACGAGACCATGGCCACTCCAAGAGGTTAGTTCACGTAAACCCGTAGTAATTCCGCATGCGTAGGACTTATGTGAATTGTTTATATGCATGATTTGTTGTTGAATTATTATTTGAATTAATATAGGATTAATTCATGCTAGTAATAATTGTTAGAATTAAATTTGTATTTAAATATTCATCCCGAATAGATCCGTGCAATTAATTCCCCAACATTATCGGGATGACCTCATAAACACAAATTTAAATTAACAATTATTACTAGCATGAATTAACCTAAGTAAATTCAAATAATAATTAATCCAACAACGACATGCAAATAATATTTCACGTAAAAGATCCTAGCATGCGGAATTTCTAGGATTTTACGTAAACGTATCCATTGGAGAGACGGTCTGAGACAGACAGGATCAAGTATCTGGATACCCACCAAAAGTCTTTCTCAAATATTCCCAAGTCCTCGTTCAATAACCCCGGTGGAAGGTTCTCCAATGAAAAATTTTTAAACAAAGGAAAATTAAATAATTGTTGCACCACCTTTGTGGATTTCTAATATTTCCAATACATGGAACTGTAGGGGATGAAGAGAATTCATCCCCTATTTATAGAGGTGGGTTGGACGAAAAAATGAGCAAAATTAAGGTTTGAAAAGATCTTTTGATCTTCAAGAAATCTTGAATATATCCCATATATTCTTCTTTCCTTGTGTATTTTTCCACAAAATCTCACACTCTTATTTAGCCTAATATTTTTTAAAATAATAGGGGATGTTTCAAGATTGGATCTTTCTTGAATTTATGAGATATTCTTGTATTCCTAGAATACATATCTTTTTCCATAAAATCTCTTCAAGAAAATCAAGAAAATCCTTCTTCCTATTATTCCTCCATAAATTTTCGAAAATCTCAATTAAAGAAACAAGGTGGGAGATTTCTTGAATTTATGGGATAATCTTGTATTCCAAGAATACTTATCTCCTTTCCATAAAGATCTTTTCAAGAAAATCCTTCTCCCTCTTTTCCTTCAATATTTTCGAAAAAAAACAAGGAAAATAAGCAACAATAATTAAATTTATTTTAAGCACCTTTTATTTATTGAACTTTAATTTGGGCTACTTGAGGGGCCTTTAGGAGATTTAAGATGGACCTTCCAATGGGCTTCTGAATTCCAATATTGAGCCACAATATAATTAAGTCCATTAATATTAATTAATACCACTATATAATTAATATTGCACTATCCAACTTAACCCATATTACGGCAATATGGCTCCCGGTTATTATTTCCCTTGTTTAAGATTATTTAATCCATTAATTAATTAAGCCACTGAAAAGCTTTATATTAATTAATATATCTATTCTTGGAGTAAGGACAACTTAGCTTTATTATCCATACCGGAAAATTAATTCCACTTGCAAGATTTGATATGATAAAGGTTCCGAGCCCACCAAGGGGACCAATCATGCAAGACATTGCAAGCACACGATTCTCTGTATTAATTTAGCAACTGTCGCGCAATTAATATTATTGCCCAAGATATAGGGTATCGAAGTCGCAATGATTCTCTTCCCATTTATAAGTCAAAGCAATAACTATTAATCACACACAATCCTTATTAAGTGACAGATTAAGAAATCAACAACCACTGAGGTCTAACTCTTCATCCCTTAAGTCAGTGCGAATGAGTTTATCCTCTCTGCAGGTCCGCTTCAGCGCATCGAATGCACTAGTGTAATCTGTTGGTCAAGACAAGCCAACCTGAGCCTTACACATCAACTTCTACCAATAGATTGTTTGGATCTATCTAAGTTGTGAAATACGCACTCGTTTACAAGGCACTTTTAACGTGATCTTCTGTGATCTGGTATCACCACGTTAACTACAATGTAACGTGTTCTATTATATGAACGGTTTGCAATAAATATATGTAACATTCAATCATATTTAAAGCAACAATGATAAATAATTTATTTCAGTAAATATGTGTAACAAATAAAATTGCACGAATTTAAAACAAGCATCAAGATAAAATAAATCAAGTTGGGCACATATATCCAACTGTCATGGTTTAAATTCCAAATCTTGATCTTGAGAAATCGTCTCTTCTTTTGCCTTCATCGTTCGTCTCGAAAGGCTCCCACGGAATCCGCAACAATTCTTCAAAGAATGTCCTCCATTTCGGGTTAGGACGAAGTCCGGAAAATGAGTAGCTCACGACACAGAACGCGAGTTGCATGTGCCTAGGCGCACGCCCCGGTCCGGGTCGGCCATCTCGCCCCGTCGCCCACAACCTTGCGCGCGCGAAGCATTGCCTGGACGCATCCGCGTCCAGGGTCCCTTGCCCCATCGCCCAGATCAGCCCGCACGCGTGCCCTGAGCGCGCCATGAGCGCGTGCGTCGCCCCACGACGCCAATCAGCCCCGTCCGCGATCTCCCGGTTGGTGCACGGGGTCGCTAGGCCTTCGGCCTAGCCCGCGTGCTCCGCCTTGGCTCACGTACGTCTGGGCACTTGGACGTCCGTATTTTAATCTCCATCTCCATCTTCGTTCACGATTCGGTTACAATTTATTTATAAAAAATAAACAAACCTAGATCTAGATTAGTCTATTACATTGAACAAATCAAACAAATTCTAATCTACTCGTGGATTTTCTCACGAGGCAAAATGAATTCGAACGAATTGAATTAAAAAATAACAATTTATTTGCATGTAAATAAGCACATTAAAATACCATGATAATTGGATACCTGCAAAACAGATCTAACAATTCTACTATCCAATTTCAATTTTAATGAACAACTATTTAAATTACAATTTAAAAGATCGAGAGAAGCAAGCAGGCTCGATACCGCTTGTTGGGATAACATATGCCAGGATCTATCGGGATGACCTCATAAACACAAATTTAAATTAACAATTATTACTAGCATGAATTAACCTAAGTGAATTCAAATAATAATTAATCCAACAACGACATGCAAATAATATTTCACGTAAAAGATCCTAGCATGTGGAATTTCTAGGAGTTTACGTAAACGCACTCGTTGGAGAGACGATCTGAGACAGATAGGATCAAGTATCTGGATACCCACCAAAAGTCATTCTTAAGTATTCCCAAGTCCTCGTTCAATAACCCCGGTGGAAGGTTCTCCAATGAACAATTTATAAACAAAGGAAAATTAAATAATTGTTGCACCACCTTTGTGGATTTCTAATATTTTCAACACATGAAACTGTAGGGGATGAAGAGAATTCATCCCCTATTTATAGAGGGGGGGTTGGACCAAAAAATGAGCAAAATTAGGGTTATGAAAGATCTTTTCTTGATCTTCAAGAAATCTTGAATATATCTCATATATTCTTCTTTCCATGTGTATTTTTCCACAAAATCTCACACCCTTATTTAGCCTAATATTTTCGAAAATGATAGGGGATGTTTCAAGATTGGATTTTTCTTGAATTTATGAGATATTCTTCTATTCCTAGAATACACATCTTTTTCCATAAAATCTCTTCAAGAAAATCAAGAAAATCCTTCTTCCTATTATTCCTCCATAAATTTTCGAAAATCTCAATTAAAGAAACAAGGTGGGAGATTTCTTGAATTTATGGGATAATCTTGTATTCCAAGAATACTTATCTCTTTTCCATAAAGATCTTTTCAAGAAAATCCTTCTCCCTCTTTTCCTTCAATATTTTCGAAAAAAAAAACAAGGAAAATAAACAACAATAATTTAATTTATTTTAAGCACCTTTTATTTATTGAACTTTAATTTGGGCTACTTGAGGGACCTTTAGAAGAATTAAGATGGACCTTTCAATAGGCTTCTGAATTCTAATATTGAGCCACAATATAATTCAGCCCATTAATATTAATTAATACCACTATATAATTAATATTGCACTTTCCAACTTAACCCATATTACAGTAATATGGCTCCCGATTATTATTTCTCGTGTTTAAGATTATTTAGTCCATTAATTAATTAAGCCACTAAAAAGCTTTATATTAATTAATATCTTTATCCTTGGAGTAAGGACAACTCAGCTTTATTATCCATACCGGAAAATTAATTCCACTTGCAAGATTTGGTATGATAAATGTTCCGAGCCCACCAAGGGGACCATTCACGCAAGACATTGCAAGCACACGATTCTCTGTATTAATTTTACAACTTTCGTGCAATTAATATTATTGCCCAAGATATAGGGTATCGAAGTCGCAATGATTCTCTTCCCATTTATAAGTCAAAGCAATAACTACTAATCATACACAGTCCTTATTAAGTGACAGATTAAGAAATCAACAACCACTGAGGTCTAACTCTTCATCCCTTAAGTCAGTGAGAATGAGTTTATCCCTCTCGCAGTCCGCTTCAAATAAGATCGAATCTCAAGTGTAATCTCTTGGTCAAAACAAGTCAATCTGAGCCTTACACATCAACTTCTACCAATAGATTGTTCGGATCTATCTAAGTTGTGAAACACGCACTCGTTTACAAGACCTTTATTAACTTCGATCTTACGTGATCCCCAGATCACCACGTTAACTACAATGTAACGCGTGTTATTATATGAACGGTTTGCAATAAATATATGTAACATTCAATCATATTTAAAGCAACATTGATAAATAATTTATTTCAGTAAATAAGTGTTTAATACATTGGTTATACTTTCACGCATATTTTTCAAATGAATGAACGATCGGTTTATGGATTTAGATTACCCGTGTTGTGAGGATGATTTTGGTGTATGGGATGGATGCAACGACGAAGGTCACCGACGGCCGGTTTCTGGCGGTGGTGTTTCGGCGGAGCCGCCTGAGAAGGTGGGAGGAAGGAAGTGAGATGTAAAGCTTTGATTTGTGTAGGTTAATTTTTGAGTAATTAAGAACTTGATTGTTTATGATGTAGAGGATGAAGGGGGTGGAGATGACTTTCTACTTTCTCCATGGTTATGGTGGCATAGGCTTTGAAGGTGGGGAGGAAGATGACTGTTAGTGTGAGGAACAAATTCTGCAGAGCTTCATTAAGGGAAGAAAGAGAAATGGGATGATTTGTTCTTACCAAGACCCTTCTTTTATAGATGGAAAAGTATGAATGAATAGGAAATTTTGTATACCTATTATGTATATACTATGCAAAATATCAGTATGTATAATTAGTAGATGAATGTATTATACCTTCAAATAATTATTGAATTATGTCAAGTATTGCATATAATATGAGAGTTGTAGGCTTACAGCTTAGCTCTATAGTTTAATTTTGTGTTTTTGCATTCCTCCATATATTATGGGCTGGTTATTTTATTCTTATGGGCTTATATTATTTTCACAGTGTTTAGGAAGTGTTGGTCTTAGGCCTTTCTCATTATTTATAATAAGATGAGAAGAGCCCATATTTTTATTAATCTATTAAGAAAGGAAGAAAGGCCCGGCCCAACTACATATTATGTGTACATTTAAGCTCAAGGAAAACTAATGATTTGAGCTTTTAAAGTTAGTACTACAAGAAAATGTTATCCAATTAAAATATGCATACGTTTTATTGAGTTGTTTTGTAAGCTCGATAAAATAAGTTATTAATTTATTCGACTTCTTCAATTTTAATTTCCGACAATTTATTAAATTATAATCAAACCTTATACTTTCATTTTATATCATTGTTAGGTGCTAGGAGTGCTTTCAGGATCCAAATAGCTCGTTCCAATTCCCTGAAAAAATATACTTCTTTGAAAATCAAAAGCTTGGTCAGCAAAATAATTAAATAGAAATTTCAAATGAATATTTAAAAATATAAATATGTATGAAATGGTTTGGGGTATTACACGAATAACCCTCTGGTACTTTCACATCTTTAAGTGTCTGAAGTAACACTTTTCTCTCATTGTTGGACAAGGTGTGCGCAGCAAGAGGTAAGAACGGTGCTCGCCTTTCTCTAGGCACATGTTTTAGTTCTGCTCTTATTCCCATATCAATCATATCCATTCTTGCATTGTAACCATCCTTGGACTTCTTATCAGCTAGCAGAGTATTGAGCAAGCTGACACAAACGTTCTTCTCAACGTGCATTAGATCAATGAAGTGTCTAACATACAACTCTTTCCAATAGGGCTATTGAAAGAAAATTGATTCCTTCTTCCAACCGCTAGTGGGGACACTCTTTACGAAGTGTTTTCCGTACTGTGTGTTGATATTCTTCATCTCATTCAATACACCTGAACCTGACAATAAACGTAGTGCTTCATCTTTCTCGATTGTGCCATCGAATGCATCGGTCATTGTTCTGTACTTATGCGTTGGGTCCAACCACCTGTTATGTCCCATATAAACGGTCTTCCTACAATGACTAAAGCGAATGTGATGTGTCTTCTTGGTACAACAAGGACATGCATCGGCCCCCTTCACACTATATCCAGATAGATTCCCGTAAGCGGGAAAGTCATTGATAGTTCCAAACAACATGACTTCAACTTGAAATTCTCCTTTCTACAAGCATCATACACATCGACACCCTCATCCCACAGGAGTTTCAAGTCCTCTATCAAAGGAGCCAGATATACATTTATGTCGTTACCAGGTTGTTTGGGTCATGATATCAACATAAACAACATCATGTAAGTGTGCTTCATGCACAACTCGGGTGAAAGGTTATAAACTAACATAATCACTGGCCATGTACTGTGGTTGGTACTTTGGATACCGAACGGATTCATTCCGTCAGTTGAGAGTGCTAGACGCAAGTGTCGTGGCTCGTTGCCAAATTCTGGATGCCTGACATCGAATGTCTTCCACTGGGGTGAATCAGCAGGGTGTCTTAGCATTTCATCTTTGATCCTATCATCATGATGTCAAGTTAAATGTCTAGCATCCACAGCGCTACTATACATTCTCCTGAATCTTGGTATTATTGGAAAGTACCACATCACCTTCGCGGGAGATATATTTTTCTTATATCGCTTCTCCCCACACTTGGGACATTCATCGAGGTCTACATACTCCTTCCGAAATAAGATACAATCACCCGGACAATCATGAATTTTCTGATGTGTTAACCCGATGGACTTGAGTATTTGTTTAGCATCATATGATCTCATAGGCAGTACATTTTCATCAAGCAATAGACCACTAACTGCTTCCAGCATATTTGTGAAGCACACATCGGACAACTGGTGAGCTGCTTTTAGGTTGAACAATATCAACACAGCTGACAGTTTTGTTGCCTTCTTACACCAGGGCCAAAGGGGTAATCCAACGTCATCCCTTAACTTCTCTGACATATAAGGGTGATCTCGCAGATCATCGTCATCCCCACTCGATGCATCAACACTCGGTACATCTCCGAAATTATCCGCATCCACTGTATCTTCAAACCTAAAGTTAGTTCCTAGGTTGCTTGAGCTACATCCATCTCTTCTCTCACCATGAGATGTCCAAACAGTATATGTTTTATCAATACCGTGAAACATCAAGTGGTCGAACAAACTTTCTCGACCACTAACGGTTTTTCCATTCATACATTTCCAACACGGACATGGAATGTACCGATGGTCTGTGCAGTGTCTAATTCCATGATTACAAAATTCTTCCACCCCATTCCTATACTCCTCTAATAATCGATCTGTTCGAACCCACTTTCGATCCATATAGAACTAGAGATGCCTATAGGAAAGACAATATGAAGTGCTTCTCAAGACAATGTATTCTAATGTATTAAACCTAGAAGTATCCCAACCTAATGTATAAAACAATCATTATTTTTATTGAAGGTTATTTCGTAACAAAACAAATGCATACACTTTTAAAGAACTTGACATTAGCATCTCTTAACCCGTAATTACCAATTACTTACTTCTTATGGAATAGAAAATGTATGATATTTATATACTATCATTATGATTCTTGTTTGAACCTTCCTACAACATTTTTAGTTTTGTACAGGTAAGGTACAAAGTGTATTATGATTAATCTTATTAGCCATTTTGGTCACATAATCACCACTCTAAACACAACTTTTTTATCTTCTTGTTTTAATTGCAAATTGCTAATGTTTAGCTACATTTACTTCTTATATCCTATCCATTTAAACTATTTTCACTCTACTAACACTTGTGTGAACTTGGTTTCCATGAAATCCTTCCAATTTTTGACATATTCACAAAATGAGTCTAACAAAACCTTGCATATAGAATGTGGGAGTACCTAAGGTTTGTATATTGCATGTACCTAAGGTTTTGTTGCTTCTCAAGACAATGTATCCTAATGTACCATCAATCATCTAAAGCAACACACTATCCATTCACCAAATCATCAAATCAATAACCCAAATATATCCTAATGTATTAATCCTAATTATGCTTAAATCCTCACACAAGCATATGATCAAACACCTGAAGTGCATCAATTGTTCATCTCTAAATTAGCATAAAAAATCACCAACCAACTCAAAAATATATGAATTCACATCTTAATCCACACAACTACTCACAAGAGCATTCAAAACATTTGCAATTAGACATCCCAAAAACTAAATTAAACAACCTATTCACATCTAAAGCAAGGGCAAAAAAGAAAACTCAAAAACTATATAAACAACCTATTCTTACCGTGAGAAAGGGCGGACGGCGCGCGGCAAGGGCGTGACGGCGGCGGCGTCGAACAGTGGCGGCGTCAGCGACATCTGGCGGTGGTGGCATCAGCGGCGGCATGCAAGATGGAGGGGGAGGTCGCGCGACGGAGGCTTTGGGAGAAAACGCGTACTGAATAAGCGGTAGAGGCTTCTGTACGTATATGAAAAAGGAAAAACGATTGGACAACGTTTATAAACCGCTGTCCAAAGCTAATATGGAATGCGGTTAAAAACCTCTCTCCAAGTGATACTTTAGAGAACAGTTATTAACCGCTGTCCAAAATTAACTTTGGAGAGCAGTTAATAATTTTTTTTTAAAAATATTTTGTGTGAAACCGCACTCCAAAATTAACTTTGGAGTGCGGTTATTAAAAAGGGTTGTCCAAATGAAGCTGTCCAAGTTTAAATGTATAGTAGTATGTAGACGGTTAATCACATGCCCAAACCATTGTAAATGATGCGTTTACATCCATCTTCTCTTCAATTGATGCAATACCTAACAAATAATGAATTTATCTGTCTCATTCTATATCTCCTGATTTTACCACATGCCCAACGGATCAAACGTATTTATGTCACAAACTTTTTGTGTATGTGAGTTCTCTTGGGTGCTAGCATTTCCATCTTATATAATAAGGTTGGTCTTATGATAATTTGATAAAACTTTCTTTTCAATCGTAGTGACATCTATGTAATAAAAACCAAATCATAAAATAAAGATAAATAGGAATTAAAAAAGAACAAATTTATAAAAAAATTTAAATTTATACTAAATAGATTATAAAATAATTATAAATTTTGGATTAATAAATTATAAAATAATTTATGTAAAATCTGAAAATTACACTAAAAAAGAACAAATTAGTTTTTTTTGGACCAAATCTGCAATTATTTTTGGATCAGATTTGCAATTAACGACACGTGTGATTCACTTGCATTAGAAATGGACAGAAAATCTTATGAGACCAAATTTGTCGAAAAAATGACCACTTTGCAGTTGGACCAATGTCTTGGAACAAAAATGCAGTTTATCCAATTTTAATGTAAAATAATTGTATTTAATTCTTTTTTTTTTTTTTTTGTGTGTTGAGAAATCACCACCCGCCAACCACCACCAAATCGATGTTGCAGGACTTCAAAGCCATTGTCGTATCACAATAAGGTGGAAGACGGGTGTGGGTGGAGTGATTTATTTATTAAATTTAACAAAAAAAATGATCATTTTGTAATTGATCCAATCTCTTGGGACCAAAGTGTAATTTACGAATTTTAATGTAAAATAATTATATTTAATTTTTTTTGTGTTGAGGGATCACTGCCCCACCACCAAACCTCTGCCGCTAATGTCGGATCACCTTAAGGTGGAGTGATTTATTTTAAATTTTATTTAAATATATTATTTAAGCATAACTTAATAGGTGTTAGAAAAATAAATTGAGGTGTTAATATTTTTATTCTTTCAACTTACAGTCTCTGAAGAGAGGAAAATTTTATAAGCGATTTAAAATCTTATTTTATCTCATACTTTTCACGGGTTAAGAGCAGGAGTAAAAATAGGTCAGACCAAACTAGGTTTTGTTGAAAGATATGAGTCTGATATATAGTTGCTACGCTCAAGTCTGACCCGTTATCTATGACATACTTTTTAATTGGCCCAAGTCTGGCCTCTTTAATAAAAGAGTTGAGCCTGAAAGCCAATTTAAAGCCTTTTTCAGCTCATTTCACCTTATGTATAAATTTTAAAAATAATTATCTTAATATTTTGAATATAAAATATGTTTATTTTGTTCTATTTTTAACCAGATTTAAGGTTTATTGAGGTTAAGTTTGTTTAGTTGAATAAATTGTTTAAATATATATTATTATATATTATTCATTGTATGACTTTATGCATACAAAAAAAACATATAATATTTTATTGGATATTATACATATGTACAGAGTTAAACAAGTCGATTTATTGAACTTAAAAGGCTTTTGAAAAAGTTCAAACCTGGCCAGTATAAATAAATAGACTTCTAAAAGATCAAACATAAATCTATCTTGTTTGTCAAAAAAATCGAGCGAATCGAGTTTTAGTAGACCCCTATTTAATAGTCTGACTAGAGATGTTAGTTCGGGCCGGGTTAAACCCTGTTATATGTAGGGTAGGGCCCAATAATTATAGACCCGTTTAAAATCGGGTCTTTTTTGCCCGAACCGATTAGCCCGCGGGCTAAACGGGCTAGCCCTCCTGTTAACCGGGCCAGCTCGCCGACCCGCATATTTTATAACACCATGAAAAGTTCAACTGCTCACATGCCTCCACCATGTAATTATATTCTTAATTATCTATGGGTGAGAAAAAGTAATTGCTCTCAACAATTTCAATGCTTATTCATTTACTCCATCCGGCCCAATATGATTGCAACACACAAATTGGACCGTAAACTAAGTAAAGTGGGATAAAGTGGGTTTGAGTGGAATAAAATAAGGGTGTTGTGAGTGTATTAATATTATGTTTGTTTTCATTTTGGGAGTGTTGCAGTAATGTTGGGACGTCCAAATAAGACAAGTGTTGCAGTAATCACGGGACGGAGGGAGTAATTTATTTGAATGATGCAATTTGTATATTGATTAGTTATCAACTCATATGTTTGACGTTCTTTTTGGCTTTTTTGTGCATCTTCGTTATTGTGCTTCAACAGAGTGGGGATAAGAGCTTGTTGTTTGATAATTTAATTGTATTTGCAAGCAGTTATTGTAAGTAAAGATTACACCGGAGATGACTGAAAAATAATTAAAATAATAAACAAATAAAATTGATCCTCGTGAAATTCACAATTTTCTTAAAATGAAATACGTCCCTCACTTTCGGTGCTAGTGATCTTTAAGAACGTCCGTTTCCCAAGATACAACAATTACAACAGAATATTTAGCACGAATATCCTGTTCTAGCGAACTGAAAATCGTCTGACTTACACCACCGGAGAACCAACGAAAGAGCAGAGAAATATGTATTTAGCTGAGTACTGGAATAGTGTTCGTATGATTATCTCAAACTCGTGTCTTTTTTCACAATGCTTGGACTGCTCTTTATATAGAACTCCAAGAACCGAAATTGCTGGATGGATTTGATGAGCCATAAACATGGCTGACCAAAACTGCCCAAAATTCAAATCCGAATTTGAATTCTAATGTAACTCCTCTTTGCACTGAATTCTGCTTCAGAAACTGCCATGCAAAATAAAAATTTCGAAACTACTATGAATTTAAACAGTTACATGCACATGCTGAAAAAATAATAGGAAATAAATTTGAGGCAAAAAATCATTTTGCCGGTACGCCAACAAACGTTTTGCCCACCCCTAATTACAAGGAATTTTATAAGCAAGTTTAAATTTTATTTTACAAACACTTTTACCATTTATAAGTTTAGTGAAACATCCTCTCATTGGTGAAGCAAAAGGAATGTATACAGATAGTAAGTGAGGTGCTCCAAAATGAATAGATTTTGTTGAAGCTGGCTTCCATTTCCGGACCTTTTTGTCGACCTTGTTTGTAGCACAAATCCCCCTATATACTATATACTATATACTAATAGGGAGTTTTTCTTTTGTGATGTGTCAACTCCACATTGATTTAATCTATGTGTCATTCTATGAGAAGTTTGATGGACATGTCATTAAAAAAAATCATATGTGTCATTCTATTTCAATACATCCTAAACAAAATCTAGATTTTTTGTTTAGGCATCTCACGCCATTCTTTCCGCCTCCATTGTCCCACCGTTCCCTTCTCATCGTCTGCCTTCTGTCATGCCTTTCTCTATGCCAGTCTTCCGCATCTCGCCTCTCAGTTCTCTCGCCGTTGTTAGCAGTCTCAATTTCTGAATCAGTTTGCTTAGTTTAAACTTTCTGTTTTTATTACTTTTTATGTTAGAGGTTCATTCACTTCCCCTTATACGTGTTTTCATTAAGTGAATAAAAAAATTGTGTTTTCATTATACGTGTCTTGATTTAAGATTAACTATTATACAAATTAATTACATCTATATTAATTTATATTTTACTTTATAATACAAAATTTATATTATAATATTGTTATAATAATTTGTCATACAAAGTAAATGTTAAAATTTATATTAACTAAGTTAAAAGAAATTTTTAATATTATAACTTAAATTTTTTAATTTATTTAAAATTCCGTGTAATACACGGGTTCTACACTAGTGTAGCAAAATATATGTGGGACCAAATTGTATCAAGTGCGGGACCCTTCGTATAAAAACAATTCAATACCAATCACAATCCATCTTATTTTGAGAAAGAAATCAATTTGTTTAACGTGTTAAATTGGAAATTCGGCCGCTGCAAAAAAAAAAAAAAACTCATTTAACCGGGATATTAACGTGGGAACGCCCTCGTTAAATTGATTAAACGATGAAATTAACGAGGACGAATAATCTTTGATAATTTTCTCCTCGCTAAAATTTAATGAGGGCAGTCATAGACCTTCGGTATTAACAAGGACAGATGCGCTGCAAATATTAACGAGGACAAAACTGTCAATGCCCTTTCAGTTTTAACGAGGGCGAAACTGCCCACGCTAGCAGAGGTCAAACTCAAGACCTCTTGTGGCAAGTGAGCTAACATTTCCGTTAGGCTAGATGATTCATTTATTAAATTCTCACTTTTAATAAATATATATCATATATTTTCTATATTTTTAACGAGGGAAGACTATTATGATGCTTGTTAAAGCCCTCGACCATAACGAAGGAAATTTTATTGTTCGTTAACGCTCTCGTTAATAACAAGGGCACTGAAATCCCCCATTAATTTCGAGGGTTATATCCTCTTTAAAGCACTTGATATTAACGAGAGATTTTATAGCCTCATTAATACCTTCATTAATTTTTTATTTTTTATTTTTTATAGTGATAGCCCATTTAAATCAAGAGCATGTTTCTTATCCACCACTAAATATGCTAGGGACGTTGATAATGGTGGGGGCCATGGCCCCTCCCCCTCCCAACTTTTTTCCTCAATCTATATACTCCCTCAATCCCATGAGAATTTGAACACTGAAAATGACAAGCGAACCAAGTAAAGTGGATTTTAGTGGGTTTGAGTGAAATAAAATAAGGGTGTTGTAAGTGTATTAATATTATGTTTGTTTTCATTTTGAGAATGTTCAAGTAATGTTGGGACGTCTAAATAAGACAAGTGTTCAAGTAATCGCGGGACGGAGGGAGTATAATATATATGTAATTATGTCAAAATAGTGGTAGAGGGCGAGAGTTTTGAAGAGACTAATAAATTAAGCTTTAGATTAGATTAATAAAATGGACAGCTAGCATACATTATATGATATACACTAGTTCTTATATTTATTATGTATTAATTTTAATTTTTTCGGTTTAATAATTTTTTATTCAGACATAATCGTGAAATGGTCTCACGGTATAATGGAGTATAACTTGAACATTGACGATTGAACAATTTAAAAGAAAAGATTAATTTATATTATTTGTTGGGAAATTTGTATTAAGTTTTGATGGAAGTTCCAAAACAGTTTGTAATAGGACCAGTCAGACCTGTTAGCTGACTGATGATTTAGAATCAGGTTAGGATGATCAGCTGAAATGTATAGACAGCTGATGTACAAGATAGGTCACATATTGAGGGGGAACTCAATATGTATAGGTCAGGTCAGAAGATCAGAAGACCAGGTCAGACCAGAATATCAGAAGACCAGGTCAGGCCAGAAGACCAGATGAGGTCAGAAGACAAGTCAAGACAGAAGACTAGACAAGTCAAAAGACCAGACGAAGTCAGATGATCAGGTGAAGATATGAAAACTCAAGTTCAGAAGACCTGAAGATCAGATGACTACCAGAAGATCAAGACCAGAAGACCTACATCAGCTGAGTCTGCTAGTTGAGCTAAGACAACTTGCACCAGAAGACTCTATCAGCTAGACTGATCAGTTTTTTCTGATCAGGTCAGCTCACACCAGGTGTTAACTGATGCTACACCAGATCATACATACTATCAGGGCAAGAAGAATGTCAACTTGAGTTGGTAGAACAAACACTGAAAAGGTGTACCTGTTAACCAATGAGAGCACGACACGTACGGAGCTGACAACGCGGGATTCAGCGCTGCATAAGTCAAACGGCTATAAAGGACAACTATTCACGCTTTCGGCCATGTCGTTCCTGAAGCACGTCACATCAATCCTGCAACCTACCAAATATAGCCTGAAATTCAAATTGCTCTTCAACGACTCTTTGATTTCGAGGTCTATAAATATGGGATTGCTCTTCATAGTGAAGACACGTAAATTATCATCAAGCTCAAGCTATAGCAAAATTTCCGCACGAAGAACAATAAATTCAAGTTGGACTAACACAATAAACTAAGCTCAGTTGGTTAAGTTGGTGCCCCTTGTGATAGGGAAGAGTGGACGTAGGACTGGTTGTCCGAACCACTATAAAATTTTATGTGTATTTACTTGCTCTAAACTGCTTTACACAACTGCTCACAACTTGGTTTAAACTGCATACATATTCTGAGTTAGGATCAGTCTGCACCAAGCAACTGATCTGATTAGCTTGACAATTTAGTCAGCTGATTGAAAACAGACTTTAGAATCTGATTTGATAAAACTGGTTTTTAACACGGGTATAAACTAGCTTCCGCACATCAGTTAAACTGATAGACACCGAACTGATCTGCCAACAGGCGATCAGTAAGTTGGATATCAGTCCAAACTGATTCACTCGCACTTTGATCAGGCAACCTGCCATCACACCTGATCTTGCACGAAAAAGTTTTCAGAAGTCTATTCACTCCTCCCCTCTAGACTTCTGCCCTCACAAAACCCGTTCGGGACCTACAAGTGGTATCAGAGTAGTGGTTCTATGGACCACTGGCTTTGAATATCATCGGTTCTTGAGGAAGAACCTTTGTGGTCACTTGAACAGATCTTGAAAAACCGTTTTTAAAAAATTCATCTGTTTTCAAAACTCACCAAGCATGGATAATACATCTGGTATGTATCATGATCTACCCAAGTTTTCTATTGATGAGTATGCAGATTGGGTCATACTCATGAGCAATCATCTGGGAGCTATAAGCAGCAGAATGATGGAAGTTCTTGAACAAGGACCTATCATTATCTATCACAACAACCCAGCTGAAGGTGGTGATCCAGATTTTCCAGTTGGCGCTCGGATCAGAAAGAGCCCATCTCTGATGGATGCTGAAGAAAGAAAGCTGTCAAATCTGGATACGGTTGCAAGACATATCACATGAAGACGATGGATAAGATCACAAGAGAAAAGATCAAATATCTCAAGACTGTGAAGTAGATGTGGGATACTCTAGCTGAGATATGCGAAGGAAATGAACAGATAAAAAATAGTAGATTACAGGCCGAAGTGGTTAAGTTCGAGAAACTCAAGATGTTGCCTAATGAGACAATCAACGAGCTAGATGGAAGGATTACCATGTCAATCTACAAGCTGGGAGAGTTAGGACGTGAAATGACTGACAAGGATATCAACTACAAGATTCTGAGATCTTTAACGAAGAAATGGGATATGAAGGTCACGGTGATCAAGGACTGCCAGGATATAGCGAAGATGAAGCTGAGCAGTTTGTTCTTAAATCTGAAAGCCCATGAATTCGACCTGGTTGAGAGAGGGCAAGAGGAAGATGATGAGTCATCTACCGAAACCACACCTGCAAAAACTAAAGCAGTAGCATTCAAAGCAGGAGGCAGCGGCTCAAAACCTTCTGAGCCTATTGGAAATATTGTTAGTCAAGCTGAACAGATTGCTCTACTCACCAGAAAGCTTGAAAGATCAAACATTCAATTGGGAAAGTATAGAAGATTCTACAAAGACTATCAGAATAGCAGAGGAAGAGATAGAATATTGTCTGACAGATCGCAAGAAAGAAACAGATCTGATGATAGAAGAGACGACCAAAGAGAAAAGAAAAGAGATGATCGTGCTGAAGATCACAAATCAGAAAGGAGAAACTCAGATCAAAGGCAAATCGAGGAGTCACCTGACAGATCGTTCAGAAGACACGACTCACCTGCCAGAAGAAGTTCAGTAGAGAGAGGAGTCTGCTTCAACTGCCAGAAACTTGGTCACTACAGTGCAGACTGCCCTGACCTGACGCCCAAAGAAAGGGAAGATAAGAGGAACATAAGAGAGCAACGATACATAGACAGGAAAGCTATGGTTGCTGACACTACAGGAATAGATGACTCTTATCTGCCATCAGAAGATTCTAGTTACTCATCTGTTGAAGACTTCTGCCTAATGAGCAATGTTGATGACTTCAACGACGCTGATTATCTGATGTTCTCATCTGATGACGACATCTGTCTCATGGTAAAGGAAGAAGATCAATCTGAGGTATCTTCTAAATCATCTGTGTTTTATGTTTCCACACCAGCTGGAGAGATTGACCTGCAGCTCTACAGTGAACAATTGCTTGATGATCTCTCCAATGCAGTGGACACTTATACCATAGTGGAAGCTGAGAACGACATGCTAAGGATAGAGAATATTCAGCTTGTTAAAGAAAATGTTATCAGAAAAGCTGCTGAACTGAAATCAGCTGAAACTGCTCAGAAGATGACTGCAGAACTGGAAGTTCTGAAAGCCAGTTCTTCTGATCAGGATAAACTGATTAAGGAACAGCTAGCTATTAACAAACAGCAAGCTGATGATCTCAAAATCCTTCAAGCTAAGTTTGATGAACTCTTCCGACTGCATGAGAGTCTAAAAACAACTGAGGATAGTTTGCGTAAGAAAATGGAGGTTTTCACGAAATCTTCTAAGACCGTTCAAGATCTGAACAACTATTTTTGTACGTCAACTAATACGAAGGGAATTGGGTATGAAAACCCTTCTACATCCTCAAAAGCCCCGTCTGGTTCACTTCAGAAAAGTACAATCAAATGAGTTTATGATCAAGATACACGAAAAGTAAAATCTGTATCAGATAAGGGAAAGAGACCTGCTGAACAAGTAAGGCAAGTATCTAATAAAAAAGGGAACAAAAATGGAGCCCAACTGATCAAGCATCAGCCGAGGAATCAACAGAAGAACCCTGTTCTTCTGAAGAGACCTCAACCTGATCAGCAGATTAGGAATCAGAAAAGACAACCTCTCAAAGGGAAATCTGATCTGAAACCTAATCAGGTCCAGCTGCCTAACAAGCAAGCTAAAGGTAAACTACTAAGACCATCTATGCCAAAAAGATATGAATCTTTTAATGGTAGCAGTCGTACTTATCCTTACAATCAGAAACCTAGGGTTGCTGCACCTGATCCCACTGGATTAAAAGAAGACAAATATCAATGAAAAATCTCAAGTCTTCTGATTCATCCAAGGCTCACACTCATGATCATACTGACCAGATTGCATATGAAGAGACGTATAATTATGTAGATGTTTATGGGAGACAAATCAAGCCCTCTGTTTTCAACAAAGGTGCCAGATATGTTTGGATCCCGAAAGGTATTTCTAACCCCCCAGGACCCGATTCTACTGGGGTACCTAAAGCCTGGTCTGATTGCAGGTTCGCGTGGGTTTGGCCAATAAAGGAGGTGTACAAGCAACTATCTGGTACATCGATAGTGGATGCTCAAGGCACATGACTGGAAGCAAACATATCCTTAGCTCTTTCACAGAACAAGAAGGCTCACGTGTACTCTTTGGTGATGATAACTTTGGTTTAACCAGAGGATTCAGAACCTTAGAAAATGATGATGTACAGGTTACTGGAGTCTCGTATGTCGAAGGTTTAAAGCACAACCTGTTATCAGTTTCACAATTCTGCGATAACGGATTCAGTGTTGAGTTCTCGACTGATCAGTGTACTATTAGGAATCGAGCCACTCAATAGATTTTGTTAACCGGTTCAAGGAAATGAACGATCTACACTGCAGATTGGAACATTTGTCCAAGAAATGCATGCTTGATTGTTAAGAGTTCCAAAAGCAGCAGTTGGCTCTGACACAAACGAATGAGTCATCTGAACTTTAAAACTCTTAACAAGATAGCAAGGATGTCTCTGGTTGAGGGTCTTCCGAATGAGGTATTCTCTAAGGATCATACATGTGTTGCATGTCAGAAGGGAAAACAGGTAAAAGTCTCATTCAAGGGAATCCCAGGACCAGCATCTAGCAAAGTACTGCAACTGCTCCATATGGATCTTTTTGGACCAGTTACACCACTTAGTCTCAGCGGACGCAAGTTACTCTTGGTGATCGTGGATGATTACTCCAAGTTTACCTGGGTGGTTTTCTTATATAAGAAGAATGAGACAACAACAAAGATACCCGAGCTGCTCAAGAAACTACAGAATGAGAAGGGTGTCAGTATAGTGAAAATCAGATCCGATAAAGGTACAGAATTTCTGAAATCCTTTATTACTGACTTTTGCACTAAGTTTGAAATACATCATGAAACATCAACTGCAAGAACACCACAACATAATGGAGTAGCAGAACGGAGAAACAGAACACTCAAAGAAGTTGCTCGAACTATGTTAGCTGAACATGCCACTCCAAACCATTTCTGGGCAGAAGCCATCAACACTGCATGCCACACTCAGAACAAATGTTCTCTGACTAAAGGCTCACTTCAAAACACCCTATGAACCGTGGAAGGGCAGAAAACCTCGTGTTTCTTACTTCCATGTTTTTGGGTGCAAGTGTTTCATACACAACAATGGGAAGAGTCAGTTGAAAACCTTTGAGGCCAAGTCAGATGAGGGTATATTCTTAGGATATTCCTCAACCAGCAAGGCTTTCAGGGTGTTCAACAGGCGAACCCTAGTTGTGGAAGAAACACCTCATGTGGTCTTTGATGAGACATCTTCTGAACAAGAGAAATCTGCCTCAGAACAAGAAGTACCAGATCAACCTGTACCGGATACATAGAAAATGGATCAGCTAAGTATCAAGGATAAAGGATCAGATCACGTAACAGTGTATGTTCCAAAACTTGATCTTGCTGATTCACCAGGTCAATCAGACCCAAAGGTACGTACAACTGTCGATGAAGAAGCTGGTACAACTGAGACAGTATCAACGGAACCATCTGGTTCAGGGGGAACACCTGATGTTCCTACGGACAGACATCAGCATATGTGATTCCAACATCAGCTGAGACTTGTCCATGTCAAGTGGATCCTATTACTGCACCACTCCCACCTGCTAGTGACTCAATATCAGATGAGGATGATGACATCCAAACTGATATACATCAGAAAAGAAGGACTTGGTTATCTGACCATCCAACTGATCTGATAATTGGCAGTCCGAATGCCCGAGTCTAGACTAGACATCCGGTTGGTGAAAGTGTCATGTATTGTTGTTATCTGTCTTTGAAGGAACCAACCACAATTGAATAAGCTCTACAGGATGCTAACTGGATTCTAGCCATGCAAGAAGAATTAGAGCAGTTTGAAAGAAATCAAGTGTGGAAACTGGTGGACAGACCGACTCATCAAGATATGATTGGCACAAAGTGGGTATTCAAGAACAAGAGAGATGAGAATAATGTCATAACCAGAAATAAGGCAAGACTTGTTGCTAAGGGGTATTCACAATTCGAAGGAATTGATTATGATGAGACCTTTGCACCAGTCGCTCGCCTGGAAGCCATTCGGCTGTTTCTGGCTTATGCTGCCCACAGAGGGTTTATTGTGTATCAGATGGATGTAAAAAGTGCATTCTTAAATGGGGTACTAGCTGAGGAAGTTTATGTTGAACAACCTCCTGGCTTTGAAAAAGGCAATCAGGTGTACCGTTTAAGAAAAGCTCTTTATGGCCTGAAACAAGCTCCTCGAGCTTGGTATGATACACTATCCCAGTTCTTGATAGACAGTAGATTCACTAAAGGAACAGAGGATAGAACCTTATTCAGAATAGAAGATGAAGAAGATATTCTGATGGTTCAGATTTATGTGGACGACATCATCTTCGGATCTCCCAACAAGAGCTTATGTGAAAGATTCAGCAAACTGATGCAAGGGAAATTCGAGATGTCCATGATGGGTCAGATGAATTACTTTCTGGGTCTACAAGTTAAGCAAAGTACAGAAGGGATATTCATCTGCAAGGCGAAGTACACTAGGACTTTGTTGGCTAAGTTTGGAATTCAGAACTGTAAGGAAGCCAAAATTCATATGATGACTTGATTCAAGATGGATCCAGATGAGAATGGTCAGAAAACTAATCAGAAAGAATACAGGGCTCTCATTGGATCTCTGCTATACCTGACTGCCAGCAGACCAGATATAACTTTTGCAGTAGGTGTATGTGCCAGATTTCAGGCAAATCCAATGCAAAGCCACCTGGATGCAGCTAAGCGGATTCTTAAGTATCTGAAGGGGACAGTAAACCTTGGTTTATTCTACCCATCAGATGATAATTTAGAGCTTAGTGGGTATTCTGATTCTGATTATGGAGGTTGCAGAATAGACAGAAAGTCAACCTCAGGTACATGTCAGTTCTTAGGTAGTAAACTAATCTCTTGGTTTTCAAAGAAGCAGACATCAGTTGCCACATCTACTACTAAAGCAGAATATATGGCTGCAGGAAGCTGTTGTTCCCAACTGCTCTGGCTTAGTCAGCAGCTGAGGGATTATAACATTGTAGCTACGAACGTACCTATATTCTGTGACAGTAATAATGTTATTGCAATAACTCAGAATCCTGTTCTACATACAAGATGCAAGCATGTGGATGTCAGACACCATTTTATAAGAGATCATGTTGAAAAGAAGCACATCAGAATGGAAAAGATTCATAAGCCTCTAACTGAAGTCAGATTCAGAGAACTCTGTAATGAGCTAGGGCTTCTGGATCTTGGAGAAAGTGCACCAGAAATGTTTGGTGGACTGGTCTCCAGAACCAGTTGGTTAAAAGACTAACCAGGTTAAGAAGGATCAGTTGAGTAAGGTACCTCAACTGGTCAAAAGATCGGTCAAGGAACTGATCAGATTGGATGTTCAAACTTTGTAAGTCGATTAAGCATATGATTCAACAAGCAAATTGCATAAGTATTACAACTAAAACTCGCATAAGAAAAAGAGTCAACACAACAAGGGATTAAAGGAGGATTTCATTGATAAAGACCCGGAGGTCAAAATTTTCATTACAATTTCATTACAATAGACCCGGAGGTCGAAAGATAAACTCTAAACCCTAAACCCTAAGCCCTTAGTCCTAAAATCAATGGGACTACCCGCTTTAAATGAACACGAGTGTCATACACAAGTGTCAAACATGTAATTCAAGGGATTTAGTCAGATCAAGATCGTATACTAAATCCATATTACATGTCAGAAAAGGTCCATTGATGTTAATTTCGTCATCTCGATCGGCACACAAGGCACAAACGGCCAGGAGGAGCACCTCCATGTTGCCGGAGGTAGATCTGTCACCTCGGTGGTAGTGAAGCATGGCAATGGTCGTATGATCATCCTTCGATGGAGACGAAAGCAGGAATGAGGGAAGCACAAGATTGGACTGAGAATCGGAGATCATTTGTGTAGGGTAGAAAAAGCCTTTTGCTTGAGGACTCGCCGAAATAAAGGGATCGCCGGAATTTATCATGTGCAAGCCTTAGGACGATAAGTATGGTGAATGGGTTGTGTTGTGTGTCTAAATCATTTGTCCTATTTATAGAGGAAAAGCAGGGGTGAAAATACAAATTTGATTTCTCGAGGCTCTTCAGAGAAATTGACATCGCAAGGACAGTGCGTAGGTGGTACGCGACTAATGGTTGGATTAGTTTACGGCGTGTGATATTACAAAGTGTCCAGACCATCATTGCAAGACTGTCACATCACGCCGACTTAGGGAATCGAGACGACTCTTTGATTTCCCGAGAATGAGGTTTTGGAGACTGACACATATCCCAAGATCTGACCTGATCAGAATGGATCAGCAGAAATCTGACTATCAGATAAGTAGATCAGATAAGTGGATCAGATAAGTGGATCAGATAAGTGGATCAGCTGAGTGGATCAGCTGAGTGGAACAACTGAGTGGATCATCAGATTGAATCAACAGAAATCTGATCAGATAAGTGGAACATAGTTGGGAAATACTAAGGGATAGGCTACCATCAGTAAGGTCAACAGTAATCAGGCCAACCAGATCAGATCAAAGTGGTAACTGATTGATTACAACATCTATTACTTATCAGATTTCTTAAGATCAAATTGTCTGATTCTTCAAATCAATTGATTCATCTTTCACGTTATTCAAATCTACGAATCAATACTTTGTAATTTCTTTTAAAATACCTGCTAAAACTCTCTCCTGGTATTTCTTAGGTTTACGAATCGTGCTTTTGTGTGTCTGAAATTCATACATGTTATTGAATGCAAAGATCTATATGCTTACATGTTTAATTCATGTTGAGATTGATGACTTGGTTGAGATTATTGAAATATTTTACTCAAACTTATACCTATTTGCATATAATACAGAAATGGCACAACTCATTGCACGAAAAGGCCAAGGCAAAAAGATCTGTAATTTCGCATCAATGAAGAAGGATATCATTGATGAGAAATTCGTAGTGTTTTTTGTCACAACAGATCCTGAGTCCTTAGAAGTTCTAGATTGCTTGCGAGCGTGTGGTCTAGATCAGTACTGCTATCACCATCAAAATATTGTCCACACTTATGAAGCCCTAGAATTTCTATACAACCTAAAGAAAGACGAGGATGATGATGCAAAGTTGATATCTTCCGTCAGAGGAATGGAAGTAGTGGTCACAGACAATGATCTACAGAGAATCTTTGGTCTTCGTCAAGGAATAATTGCTCCAGAATCCTTCACAACTGATATCGGAGAGAAAGAGTTTCTTCAAGCCGAGCTGTTGAGACCAACGAATAAGGATCAGACAGTGAACGTCAAATCTCCATATCTGAAAAGGAAATATCGTCTTCTCTTCGAGATTTTATCCAAGGTGATTATGTGCTTAACCTATAGTTTTGATGTCGTCACTTCTCACAAGATCGGTGTCATGACTGCAATTATCAAAAGGGCATCTGATGTGCATTGGTTAGGTATGTTCAAAACAAAACTGTTGAAAGAGACCGCAAAGTTTGATCTGAACGAAAGGAATGAGGTGTTTTTATCATCCAAGTGCTCCTTCATAAATAAAGTTTCAATCATCCTTTCAGACAAGCTGCCTAACAATTTTGAATGGAATGAGGACGGCGCGAACCTGTATCAAGCTAAGTTCAAGGCCATCTTGGGCAAGAACGAATCCCCGTCGGGCCAGTCTGATGATGATCCGGCTCCCTATGTGCCCAGACAGAGGGGCAAATGGAAGGGAAAAGACTCTAAGGCACCTGCGTCTTCCATTCAGTCAGAAGCGCAGGGAAAGGCTATTCCAGAGAAGAGTTTAAAGAGGAAGGGACTGGCCAAGAAACCAGTTGTACAAGAGAAACGTCAGAAGAGAATCACTTCTCCCTCCAAGAATGTTCCAATCATACTCGGAAGGTGGACAGAGGGGAGAGTTGATTCAGATTGAATCGAAGAAGAGGTTCTTTGAAAGCTCGAAATAACCGCAAGTGAAGGTAGAGATGAGCAGATGCTCGAAGGAGAAGGAGAAAGAGCTGCTGAAGGGACAAAAGTTGAGCACTCTGGGGAGATGTCACCATCTTACTCTGTGCCTCTTAGCACAGTTTTCAGGAAAGAAAGATCACTCACACCCACTTCCAAGTCCCCATCACCCTCTTCTATCAAATCTCTCAAATCATTCTCACCCTCACCCTCACCCTCACCAGTTAAATCACTCCCCTCACCCATATCTGCCACTCCCCTAACCGATGAACCTGAACCCCCTCAACACATGGCTAGTGAACCACATATATCCTCACCCCTCCCCAAATCTCTAGAAAAGATACCAAAACCTGAGGGACCTGACAACTTTGTGTCCATCTCTCACAATCTGTTTAACACCAGAATCTTGCTTGCTACTCCAGACTCGTAAAGCCCACATTATATATATCATGAGAAGCAAAAAGGTAAAGGAGTATCTTTTGAATCGTGCCTTGATTTGGTCAATCACCCAGGCATCCATCACAAGATTGAAGAAATTGTGTTCTGGAGGGATGTTAGATTGAAAAGCATCGAGGAATTTCTGATCCTCATGGACTCTCTAGACTCTGACTATTTGGTGGATCTGGAGATGAGATGCTTGGAGAATGCAGGGATTGAGAGTGCAGCTGAATTGGCCTCTGATGATGATATCAGATGGTTAATTCATGACAGATTTAGGATTGCCAGAGAGGAGGAAGTGTTTGAAGAACCTCACTCTCATGAAAATATTGTTGGGATTATACTGAAAAGTATGATTTTTACTTTGTATAATCGAAACTGAATTTTCAGACTTATTTACTGAAATAAATTGTTTATCACTGATGCTTTAAATATGATTGAATGTTACATATATTTATTTTGCTAATTTGTTCAATAATTCGTACGTGTTACATTGTAGTTAATTTAGTGATACCAGATCATAGAAGATTAAATTAACAGTCCCTTGTAACTAAAAGTACGTTATTCACGACCTAGATGGAAATGAACAACCCATCGTGAAAGGTTGAAGTGTAAGGCTCAGATTGGCTTGTCTTGACCAAGAGATTACACTAGTGCATGACCGATTTTGAATAGGACCTCTGAAGGATAAATTCTTGAACCGAACAAGGAAGAATTAGACCTCGATGGTTCGTTATTTCTTAACCTTCGTCCCCTTAAATAGGATCACGTGGGATTGGTAACTATTGCTTTGACTTATCATGGGTAGCGAATCAATGAGATTCAATACTTTTTTTTTTATCTTGGGCAATATTATTGGTCACATGTGATTGCTAAGATTTAATCTGAAGAAATCGTGTGCAACGCTTGTTCGATTTGCCCCCTTGGGAGGTTCATAAGCTTTATCATACCAAATCTTGCAAGTGGAATTAGTTTCCGGTATGGATAATAATGTTGAACCGTTCCTTGACCAAGGATAAAAGATATTAATTAATTAGAAAGCTATTTCAGTGGCTTGAATTAATTAATGAGCTAGATAATCTTAAACACGGGAAATAATGACCGGGAGCCATATTGACTGTAATATGGGTTAAGATGGATAGTGCAATATTAATTATGTAGTGGGATTAATTAATATTTATGGGCTTGAATTATATTGTGGTTCAATATTAGATATTCAAGGTCCATTAGAAGGTCCAATCTTAATTCTCCTAAAGGCCCCCTGAGTAGCCCAACATATAGCCCAATAATCAAAAAAAAAGGTGATTAAAATAAAATAAATATTGTTGCTTATTTTTCCTAATATTTTCGAAATTTATGGATAAAAGATGGAGAAAGATTTTCTTTGAATTTTGTTATGGAATGAAGATATGTATTCTTGGAATACAAGATTATCTCATTAAATTCAAGAAATCTCCCACTTGGTTATTCATGAGGATATTTCAAATTTTTTTGAATATAATGGGCAAGAAAGATTTTCTTGATTTTCTTGAAAATATATTATGGAAGATATGTATTTCTTGAAATACAAGAATATCTCATAAATTCAAGAAGATCCAAATCTTGGATTCTTGCATCATTTTTTTTCGAAAATAATCCATATTAAGGAGGTGGGATTTTTGTGGAATATTTTAATTATGGGAAAAAGAATATAGGAGATATATTCAAGATTTCTTGGTGATCAAGAAAAGTCTTTTCCCACATTGGTTTTCTACTGAAAAATCGACCACTTCTCTCCTATAAATAGGGGATGATTCTTTCATTCCCAAGTACAATTCCATGTGCTGGAAAAATTAGCAAATCCACATAAGTGGTGCAACAAAGTTTATTTTTTCCTTTTGTTAATTGTTCGATAAGTGTCCTTCCACCGGATAGTTGAGCAAGGGCTAAGGGAATACTTGGGAAGTCCTTTTGGTTAGTCCGTCCAACCGAATTCACTGCCATCCCGAGAGGTACGTTCACGTAAACCCGTAGATTCCGCATGCGTAGGTTTTACGTGGCTTATTATATGCATGATATGTTGTTGCAATTATTATTTGAATTAATATAGGATTAATTCATGCTAGTAATAATTAAAGAATTAAATTTGTATTTAAATATTCACCCCGAATAGATCTGTGCAACCTATTTCCCAACAAATATTGAGTAAACTGCCGATGAACCAAGAGTGGGTGCTGCAGAAGAGACCCAGCTTGGCGAGGCATCAACATCTGGCCAGACTGCTGTGCTGAGTGTTGATACCCTAGATCTCATGACATCAAAAATGCAAGATGGGGTAAAGGCTCCCATTGATGCACAATTCACAACTCTCACAGCATATCTGATGAAGCGGTTCGAAGAAGAACAGAGGAACCTGGTTGACAGAGAGAGGAAGCTAACAGTTGATAAAATCACACATATGCATGACTCTATCCTCGCCTATGTGATGCAACGGGTTGATCCTCTTGCTGATAAGCTCAAACTCCAGACTGACATGCTTGGCGAAATGCAGATCCTACTGGAAAGTGTCTGTGGATCCTTGGAAAAGACTGGATCTTGCCTGGATCTGGGTTGGAAGAGATTTGCGGGTTCTGTTGAGAGTACCAGGAAGGCCATTGAATCTGGATTAAACAGGCTCCTGGGTCCCGCACCCTCTTCTGCAACCGTTCAGATCACTCCTCTTGATGTAGAAGAACTTAAAGAGGAGATGACGAGTCAATTTAGGGCTTGCACATCAGGCTGTCACACCTTTTTTATGCAACCAAAAAGGGGGAAGGACAAGAGCAAGAAGAAAAACAGATACAGCAGATGGTAACCATTGCGAATATACCAGAAGCCATTGTATCTGATATGCCTGAAGTCACTCCACCTGATGCTGATAATCAAAAACAGACTGTGGAGCAACACAACAACAAAATTGAGGCTCAGGGAAAGGAGATCACTGAGCAGAAGATAGCATTATCAGAGGTTGTTGCCAGAGTTGATAAGATTGAAGACTTCTCTTCTTCTGTTCAGAAAAGATTGGAATCTGATGATCAGGCAAAAAGCCTTGAACTTGCAAAGAAACTCGCAGAAGAAGATGAACGAGCTGAATTTGAACAATCTCTGAAAAGGAAGAAAGGCAAGGGCAAGATGTCGAAATCAACTGCTGAAGATCAGGGACAATGTCAGATAACCGCTACCAAATCCAGAAGCCAGATGTCTCCTGAACAAACTCAAGAGCAGAAAACCAGACATAAGATAATAGAAGCTGCTATTAAGAAACAGAAGATGGCAGAGGCTGAAGGACTTAACATCGCATACATCCGGAAGCAGAGAAAGAAGGAAGTTGCAGTAGAGGATATTGACTGGGAAGAGAGAGCTTTTCCGGCGACTGTTAAAGATATCCTCTGTGCCCGGGAAGATCTACTTCCTGAGTGGGACCAGATCAGGGGCGAATGACTGTGTGATGTGTACATCCTGGAGAGGATTCCGATTCATCAAGACCAAGTTGCTAATGATGATGAATTCCGGAACTGGTTAGAAACAAAGTACCCGGATTTCTACCAGATTGTTATGAAGGAAGGGAAGATTATGTCCTTGATACCTGAAGCTCCTCCCTTCGAACAACTTTTTCCACCTCTGCGTCCAGATAACAAGCTTGATCATATCCTTTTAAGAAGTCCTACTACGAATTTGCTAAGAAAGGAGGGATCATCGGAAGAGACAGACTGGAGCAGTTGATGCAGAGAATGTACAAACTTTTTGGTATTCCGAAAGAACTTCAAAGATTCAAGCATATGTGATGAAGACATATTAGAATCAGATGATAGGTATTTTATGTAATCTGTAAGCTCACATCTATCTCAATAAAATACTCTTATCCTTCTGATTATAAGACAACATCTCATTGTCTTCTGAACTGTGCACTTTATTCATTATCTGCTTTTTATTCATGTCATCTGTTTTTCTGATTAAGTGTTTTGGTTCCATCAAAAAGGGGAAAATTGTTTGGAAATTTGTATTAAGTTTTGATGGAAGTTCCAAAACAGTTTGTAATAGGACCAGTCAGACCTGTTAGCTGACTGATGATTTAGAATCAGGTTAGGATGACCAGCTGATGTACAAGATAGGTCACATATTGAGGGGGAACTTAATATGTATAGGTCAGGTCAGAAGATCAGAAGACCAGGTCAAACCAGAATATCAGAAGACCAGGTCAGGCCAGAAGATCAGATGAGGTCAGAAGACAAGTCAAGACAGAAGACTAGACAAGTCAAAAGACAAGACGAAGTCAGATGATCAGGTGAAGATATGAAGACTCAAGTTCAGAAGACCTGAAGATCAGATGACTACCAGAAGACTAGAAGACCTACATCAGTTGTGTCTGCTAGTTGAGCTAAGACAACTTGCACTAGAAGACTCTATCAGGTAGACTGACCAGTTTTATCTGATCAGGTCAGCTCACACCAGGTATTAACTGATGTTACACCAGATCATACGTACTATCAGGGCAAGAAGAATGTCAACTTGAGTTGGTAGAACAAACACTGAAAAGATGTACCTGTTAACCAATGAGAGCGCGACACGTACGGAGCTGACAATGCGGGATTCGGCGCTGCATAAGTCAAACGGCTATAAAGGACAACTATTCACGCTTTCAGCCATGCCGTTCCTAAAGCACGTCACATCAATCCTGCAACCTACCAAATATAGCCTAAAATTCAAATTGCTCTCCAACGGCTCTTTGATTTCGAGGTCTATAAATATGGGATTACTCTTCATAGTGAAGACACGAAAATTATCATCAAGCTCAAGCTATAGCAAAAATTCCACACGAAGAACAATAAATTCAAGTTTATTTTATGAGTGTTCATCCCATTAGTTCTTAGCATAGAAATCTCATCCTCTAGCTTTAGGCTACATAAACAATAAGATAGATTTTCAGTTGGAACAACAACAAATCTTTACCCAAACCCAAAAGTTAGGATAAGTTTGTTTTGCAAGATTTCAGACTAGGGTTTCTAGTTCTGATTTATGGGATCGGTTGAGTGAGAACTCTCTAAACATCTGTTGGTTGTAATGTGTTGGACTAACACAATAAACTAAGTTTAGTTGGTTAAGTTGGTGCCCCTTGTGATGGGGAAGAGTGGACGTAGGACTGGTTGTCCGAACCACTATAAAATCTTGTGTGTATTTACTTACTCTAAACTGCTTTACACTACTGCACACAACTTGGTTTAAACTGCATACATATTTCGAAAGTTAGGATCACCGCACCAAGCAAATCGATCCGATCAAATTTTGACAATTTAGTCGGTGATTGAAAACAGAATTTTAACTGATTTGATAAAACTGGTTTTTCACACGAGTATAAACTAGCTTCCGCGACATCGCTTAAATCGATAGACACCGAATCGATCGCCAACAAAGCGATCAAGAAGTTGATATCAATCCAAACTTATTCACAAGACTGATCAAAAGCAACCCGCCATCACACCCGATCTTTTTTAAAAAAAAAATTCAGAAGTCTATTCACCCCTTCCCTCTAGACTTCTGCCCTCACAAAACCCGTTCGGGACCTACATTATTTTATAGTGATAACCCAAAAATGAATTTGATCGAGAGAACTGAATTATATATAAGTAGTGTTGGGAGATGAATTTAATAAAGATATGATTTTGATTAGATCCCAAAACCCCTGAGTATGACATGTTCAGGATAATCTTGATAGTTGAGTCAGGATTTACGTTTTTAGAGTATTCAGGATGTTATCTTGCAAAATGTATAGTCATCGATATAGATCCAGGTTAGGATCTGAAGATTCTAAAGAACTCGAAGAAGTTTTCGAAGAAACCAAGTTTCGAGATGAAATCGAGAAATCAACTTCTCAAGATGAAACCGAGGAATCAAGACTCAAAGATGAAGACTCAAAAGATATCACCAAGATATCTCAGAAGACTCGAGAAGACCTCAAGACTCGAGAAGACCCCGATGACTCAAGACCTCAAGACTCGTAAGACTCAAGATGTAAGATCGAAGATCAAGAATATGAAGGCACAAAGAATTATCAAGACTCAAGAATGTCTTCAACGCCAAGATAAACTGAATGCTTCGAGGCACTGAAAATATCTATCTGAGGGATGCAATACTGAGAAGATCGTGATTCCTTAGAAAAATAGATATTGCCCAAGACATTCAAATGCAGACAAAAGGAACTAAGACAAAGTGTTGTTAAGGTTATATCACTCAGAGATTGTAAACAAAAAGAGCCGTTGAGTTTTCTACCTTTAACCGAGACAAAAGTCAAAAAGTATAAGACAAAGATCAGATGCATTATCGATAATCGACAACGATAAAGTCCTTTGAAAAGATGTCAAGTACTAAGTTCAGATCGCGAAAAAAGTGAAGACCGGCTACATGAAAGGCTATTTCCTAAAAACGTGTTAGGGAGTGTCAAACCCTAAAATATAGCCGTTCCTCACACACCATAAGAGGAAACTCACGGGTTATCTCTCCAATGAGATAGTTTTTCAAGAGTAACCTTGGTGTATGCCTATAAATACTTGTGACCTTCTACATTGAAAGGTTACGGAAATTTGTAAGCAACTCAAGAGCTCAAACTTATTATTGCAAGTTGAAGCACTTTCGAAAACCCAAGAATTTCCCAAGTGCTTTAAATCGAAGAGAGCTCATTCCACTAAGCCTAGCTTGATAAGATATATCCAAAGCTTAGTCGAGATATCCTAGCCTTTGCATTGTTCTTTATTGTAAAGGATATCTCATCCTAGTTGAAACCAACCAAGAAACCCCAAACCCTTTGTAAGGTAGTTTGAGTGTGATTGTTGGTGAGATTGGAGTTGTAAAGAGTTAGTAAAACTACATTGAGGTAGTTTAAAGCTCTAGAGAAGAAGTGAGTAATCTATCTTGGATGAGCCGTAAAGCTTGTGTGAGTTTTGAGTTAGTAAACCATGAGGTAGTAGTAAAGCTCAAAATTAGAAAGGTTAGTAAACTACAGAGGTAGTCGTAAAGCCTTAGGAAGTGATTAGTGAATTTCTCTCAAGAGATGGGGAGAGTGGGACGTAGGAGCTTGAGTCTACGAACCACTATAATTTCTTCGTGTTCTTTGCTTTCCGTTTTGCTTGATTTATATCTGTTGACATTCGTGTTTTGAAAGCATATTTTTACTGATATTTCAGTTGGAATCAATCCACTAAAAGTTGCATATAATTGAATCACAGCCTAATCACTATTCCATGAAAGGAAGGTTTTCAGCAAAAGCTTAAAACGAGTATAAACTAAGGGCCAACCATTCCGCACATCTGAGTAGCTAGAACAGATAGTTACTACTGAACTTACTCTTCTGAGGGTTCAGTAAGTTAGTTATCTGATCCAAGCAACTCAGGATCTCTGAAAACTAAGGACTCAGTTGAGATTATCTGAGGTATCTGAAAGCAGCTCAGGATCACTATCTCAGTAGACTTTGACTCAGAGCGATTTGTGCTTCTCAGGACCAAATCATCAGGACAACCTGACCCAAGCTGACCTCAGTAAAAGAAAAGTTTTAAAATCACTGAACATGTGTATTCCCCCCCATACACGTGTAAGACTCGTTTGCACCGGGACCAACAAGTGGTATCAGAGCAGTGGTTCAACTTGACCACCTACTTTGTTGACCAACGTTTTATTTGCTAAAATACTTGTGGTCTATCTGAACTGATTTTATTTGCTGAACTCTTAAAAGACTCAGATAAAATATCTTCTAAAAAACTTCCCATGTTCTCAGTAGAGAACTATGATTTATGGAGACTGAGAATGCAGGCTCATCTGTATTCTAAACATGAACGTATGTGGAGAGTGGTCTCTGAAGGGCCATTCCAATTTCTTGTGGTGAATCCCGGAGGAACGAAAACCGAGAGAAACGATCGAGCGAGAATTTCCTAAGTCGATGACCAGTGACTCTGAGGAGAGGAAGTTAGTCAATCTAGACTATATTGCTAAAAACATATTTTATCAAAGACAATTGATGATGGTGTGATGGGAATGATCTCTCACTGCAATACTGCAAAAGAAATTTGGGATACACTAGCTGTAATGTGCCAAGGCACAGATCATATCAAAGAAAACAAACTTTTAGTTACAATTGGAAAGTTTGATAGTTTTGAAATGGATGAAGGTGAATCTATAGACAAATTGGAAGTCAGATTCACTAGCATTATGAATGATCTTAATGCACTTGGAAAGAAATATCCACAGAGAGAAGTTGCATTGAAAATTCTTAGAGGTCTTTCTAAGAAATGGGATATACATGCCGTGGTGATTGAAAGCACCAAAAACATTAATTCAATGCCATATCAACAAGCCTTCTCTGAGCTGAAGGCCTATGAGTTTGTAATTGATAAGAAATCTAAAAAGGCTGACAGCAAAGATGATTCATCATCTAGTAAGTGTTGGGAAATTTATAGTTTTGATGAAAGTTCCAAAAACACATGTAATAGGACCAGTCAGACCTGTTAGCTGACTGATGTTTACATTACTGCTATAGGAGACCAGTTGATAATGATTGTATAGAAAAACTGATGTAATAGATAGGTCACATATTGAGGGGGAACTCAATATGTATAGGTCAGATCTGAAGAATCAGAAGAAAGTTCGATATCAAGACAGGCGTAATGCTAAACCGAGCGGAAGATCGGATCGAATCGATCTAGTCGATAACTTTCGGAAGTCATGAAGCTCAAACCTCGAATACTAGAAGATCGGATGACTTCTCAAGATAAGACCGAAGACCTACATCGGTAGGAGTCGGCCCGGTTGAAGCTAAGTCAACAGCGCCGAAGACTTTATCAGTAGATCGATCGATTCAGATCGATCAAAGTCACCATAAGATGAAAACTGATGTTTCATCTTATCATACGTCTGCGATCTAAACAAGAAGAATACCAACCTTAGTTGGAGGAACAACACTGCAAAGCAAGTCTTCCATCCAATAAGGAAGAAACACGTATGAACAGAGCTGATACTCGCGGGATTCGATGTTGCTCTCTCAAACGGCTATAAAATACACATTCACGCTTTTGGCCATGCCATTCTCAAGACGCCACATCAAGCCTCGCAAGTTACCTAAAATAGCCTGAGATTCAAATTGCTCTCCAACGGCTCTTTGATCTCAAGGTCTATAAATATGGGATCACACTTCAGAGTGAGACACGGAAATGCTTGGACAAACAACATAATCAAGAAGCTCAAACTATAGTCAGATTTCCGCACGAAGAACACAACAACAAGCTTATTTTATATTGTGTTCATCCCATAAGTTCTTAGCAAGAAATATTTTCATCTAGCTTTTTAGTCGCTTGCATGCTTGAGGAAAGATTTCATAGTTGGAACCTCAACAATCTTACCCAAACCCCAAGTTAGGATAAGTTGTTTAGCAAGATTTCGATCCAGGGTTTCTAATCTTTGATTTACAGGATCGGTTGAGTGAGAACTCTTAAAACATCTGTTGGTGTCTTGTGTTGGACTAACACACTAAACTAAGTCCATCGGTTAAGTCGGTTAAGTTGGTGCCCCTTGTGAAAGGGAAGAGTGGGACGTAGGGATTTGGTTTATCCGAACCACTATAAATCTTGTGTGCCTTTCTTCGCTTTGATTAATCGCTCTCACATCGCACAATCTTAAAAAGCATATACATTCTAAGTTAAGATCGATTAGCACCAAGCTTCCGATCCGATCGGACTGAAATTTCGTCATCGATTAAAAAGATAAAACTTGGAATCGATTTATACAAACCGGTTTTTCACGGGTAAAACTTAAGCTTCCCACACATCGTTAATCGATAGTTACCGAACCGACCGCTTTCGGCGTTCGATAAGTTGGTTATCGACAAACCGATTCACTCGCGACTCGATCAAAGTATCGCCTCACACCGATCTGCGAAAAGTTTTTCGAAGTCTATTCACCCCTCCCCTCTAGACTTCGCCTCACTTAACCTGATTCGGGACCTACAAGTGGTATCGAGCGGTTGGTTCTTCCGACCATCGACTCGTGTGTCATTGTGGTCAACTGAATCGATCTTGAAAAACCGTTTTTAAAAACTCATTCATTTTCCAAAATCACCAAAGATGGATAACACGTCCGGTATGTATCATGATCTCGCGAAGTTCTCAATTGATGAGTATGCAGATTGGGCCATATATATGTCCAACCATCTAGGCTCGTCCAAATTGGCAGAATGATGGAAGTCATCGAGAGGACCCATCATCATTTACTACGACAATCCTGCGGTCGGAGGAGATCCGGACTTTCCCACGTGAAGTCTTATGCGAAAAAAGCCCGATACGATGGACATGTAAGAAAGAAAAGCGCATACTCTGGACACCATTGCAAGACATATCATCATGAAGACAATGGATAAGGTCACCAAAGAAAAGATTAAGTATCTCAAATCTGCGAAAGCAATGTGGGATACTCGGGCCGAGATCTGCGAGGGAAATGAGCAGATAAAAGACAGTACCGTCTTCAAGCCGAACTAGTGAAGTTCGAGAACCCAAGATGATCTTTAAAACTAAAACCATCAACGAACTCGATGGAAGAATTACAATGTCTATAAACAAGCTTCGAGAACTTGGTAGAGATGTCCGATAAAGATATCAACTATAAGATCCTAAGGTCTCTCACCAAGAAGTGGGACATGAAGGTCACGGTAATCAAAGATTGCCAGGACATTTCAAGAATGAAACCTAGTAGCTTGTTCTTAAGTCTTAAAGCTCACGAGTTCGACCTGATTGAAAGAGGTCAAAGTTCGATGAAGACGCGAGGTCCCCGCCAAACCTCGACTTCAAAATCGATTGCTTTTCAAGGCAACCAAGAAGAGAACAAAGGCCAATGAACCCATTGGAAATATATTAAGTCAAAGGTAAGCGATCGCTTTGCTTACCAGGAAGCTTGAGAAGTCAGACATACAACTTGGTAAGTATCGAAGATTTTATAAGGACTATCAACATAGCCGAGGACGAGATAGGAGATCAGACAATAGATCTCCAGAAAGAACCAGATCTGATGATCGGAGGGATCACAGAGATGAAAGGGAAAGAGATAGTCGACGAAGGAAGGAAGAGATAACCAATCGATAGAAGAAACTCGACTACTATCGAAAAGGGAAATCACCGATAGGTCATACAGACGGAGTGATTCACCGGAAGGAAAGGAACAGTGGATCCAAGCGTGCTTCAATCGTGAGAAGCCAGTCACTATAAGACAGCACGCCTGACTGGGGACGACGCCGAGAGAGGGGAAGAAAAGAGGAACAAAAGAGAGCAACGCTTATAGAGACGTAAGAGCCATGGTTGTCGATACGTCAGAATCGACGATTCCTATCCGCCCTCCGAGGACTCGGATACTCCTCTCAGAGAAGACTTCACCGATCAAGAAGGCCGTTGACTTCTATGAAAATGAAGATCCGATATTCTCGTCGACGATGATGAACTCGCCTCGATGGCCGTGGAGGACCAGTCCGAGGTAACCTCCAAACCCGCTTGCTCGCTTCTACACCGCTATCATTAGACACTGGCTGGGAGATTGACCGCTTACTCTACCGAGCAATTGCTTGAAGATCTCTCCAATGCAAGAGAAACTTATGCTATTGTGGAAGCCGAGAATGATAAGTCGAGGACCGTAAATAATCACTTTTGTCAAGAAAATGATCTCTTTAAAAGCCTCAACTTAGATCACCAAACCGCCGTAGGTAACCGAGGAATTTAAAATTCTCGGTTAAAGCTTCGATCAGAAAAGCAGATCAAAGATCGATGGCAATTAACAGACAAACAAAGTCGATGACTTCAAAATCTTGCAAGCAAAATTCGATGAGCTATTTAGAATGCATGAAAGTCCGAAATCCTCCGAGGATAATCTGCGTAAGAAAATAGATGTTTTTTCAAAATCATCTCAAACCGATTAAAGACATGAACGCCTATTTTGAATAAAGATTGATAAGGAGGACTTGGCTATGAGAAACCCTCCACATCCTCAAAAAGCCCCGATCGATTCATCTCGAAAGGTGTAA
The DNA here is from genome assembly GCA_037126765.1 of Stenogyne calaminthoides. Lineage (NCBI taxonomy): Eukaryota > Viridiplantae > Streptophyta > Magnoliopsida > Lamiales > Lamiaceae > Stenogyne > Stenogyne calaminthoides. The sequence goes on from JBBCBC010000005.1 coordinate 41,952,186, forward strand.
TCGCATTTAATTTAAAAAAAAAGATACACCAAAAGCTAAACTTGTATCTAATAGGGGTAAGAGACCGGTTGAGCGGGTAAAGGCAAGTGCTCAACGAGAAAGGGAGCGTAAATGGACCCCAACCGGTAAAGCATCACCGAGGAATCAACGGAAGAACCCGGTTCTTACGAAGAGACCTCAACCCGATCAACAGATCAGAATCGAAAAAGACAACCTACAAAAAGGGAAGTCTAATCTGAGACCCAGTCAAGGTCAGCTGCCTAATAAGCATGCTTCAGGTAAACTGCGAAAACCATCTATGCGAAAAGGATATGAATCTTTTGATGGTAGCAGTCGTACCTACCCCTATAGTCAGAAATTTAGGGCTGCTGCACCTGAACCACACTGGATAAAAAGAAGACAAACTGAAAAGTTAAATCATAAGTCTTCTAAGTCATCCAAGGTTCACACAAGTAATCATACAAATCAGAAAGCATATGAGGATAAGTATGATTATGTTGACAGGTATGGGAGACAAATCAGGCCTTCTGATCTGACTGATCACAATAGAAGTGCTCTGTTTGTATGGATCCCCAAATCCAAACCTAACCCCTCAGGACCCAATCCGAAAGGGGTACCTAAAGCCTGATCTGATTGCAGGTTCGCGTGGGTCTGGCCAACAAAGGAGGTGTGCAAGCAACTATCTGGTACATCGATAGTGGATGCTCAAGGCACATGACTGGAAGCAAACATCTCCTCAGTTCCTACATAGAACAGAAAGGCCCGCGTGTGCTCTTCGGTGATGATAACTTTGGTTATACCAAAGGGTTCGGAACCTTAGAGAATGATGATGTACAAGTAACTGGAGTCTCGTATGTCGAAGGTCTGAAGCACAACCTATTATCGGTTTCACAATTCTGCGACAACGGATTCAGTGTTGAGTTCTCGACTGATCAATGCACTATCAAGAATCGAGTCACTCAACAGATTTTGCTAACTGGTTCAAGAAAAGGGACGATCTACACAGCTGATTGGAACAGTTGTCCAAGAAATGCGTGCCTGATTGTTAAGAGTTCCAAAAGTAGCAGTTGGCTCTGGCACAAAAGAATGAGCCATCTGAACTTTAAAACTCTTAATAAGATAGCTAGGATGTCTCTAGTGGAAGGACTTCCGAATGAAGTGTTCTCAAAGGATCAGACATGTACTGCATGTCAGAAGGGAAAACAGGTCAAAGCTTCATTCAAAGGAATTTCGGACCAAAGATCACCGAAATCGCAAATTTGCTTCATATGGATCTGTTTGGACCAGTTACACCAGTCAGTCTCAACGGACGCAAATACACTCTGGTAATCGTGGATGACTATTCCAAGTTTACCTGGGTTATATTCTTACATAAGAAGAATGAGACGACAACCAAGATACCCGAGTTGCTAAGAAGATTACAAAATGAGAAGGGTGTCAGCGTAGTAAAAATCAGATCAGATAAAGGTACAGAATTTCTGAACTCTTTTATTACTGATTTTTGCTCTAAGTTTGGTATACAGCATGAAACATCAGCTGCGAGGACGCCACAACAGAATGGAGTAGCTGAACGGAGAAACAGAACTCTCAAAGAAGCTGCTCGAACAATGTTAGCTGAACATGCGATACCAAACCGTTTCTGGGCAGAAGCAATCAACACTGCATGCCATACGCAGAACAGATGTCTCCTGACTAAGGCTCACTTCAAAACACCCTATGAACTATGGAAGGGCAGAAAACCTCGTGTTTCTTACTTCCATGTTTTTGGGTGCAAGTGTTTCATACACAATAATGGGAAAAGTCAGTTGAAGACTTTTGAGGCCAAGTCTGATGAGGGTATATTTCTAGGGTATTCCTCATCTAGCAAAGCTTTCAGGGTCTACAACAAACGAACCCTAGTTGTGGAAGAAACACCCCATGTAGCCTTTGATGAAGCATCTTCTGATCAAGAGAAATCTGCCTCAGAACAAGAAGTACGATCTACCGGGGCGATATTCGTAAAATGGATCAGCTAACGATCAAGGAAAAAGGATCAGAAACTGTATCAATTTACATTCCAGATCTAGCTGATTCACCAGATCAATCAGATCCTAAGGTACGAACAACTGTCGATGAAAAAGCTGATTCAGCTGAGACAGTAGCAACTGAACCATCCGGTTCAGGGGGAACTTCTGAAGTTCTCACGAACAGACATCAGCACATGATGATTCCAACATCAGCTGAGACTTGTTCTTATCAAGTGGACCATAACCCTGCACCACTCCCAATCACTAGTAATAAGATTTTATCAGAAACGGACGATGTTCTCAAAACCGACGCAAATCGTAAGCGAAGGACACGGATAACCGATCATCCAACTGATCTGATAATCGGAGACCCGTCTGATAAAATTAAAACTAGACATCAGATTGGTGAAAGTGCCATGTATTGCTGTTATCTGTCTATGAAGGAACCAACTACAATAGAGGAAGCATTACAAGACGCAAACTGGATTCTAGCCATGCAGGAGGAGCTGGAACAGTTCGAGAGAAATGAAGTATGGGAACTAGTAGACAGACCAGGTCATCAAGACGTAATTGGCACGAAATGGATCTTCAAGAACAAGAGAGATGAGAAAAATGTTATCACCAGAAATAAGGCAAGACTTGTTGCTAAGGGGTATTCACAATCAGAAGGAATTGATTACGATGAGACCTTTGCACCGTCGCCGCCTTTGAAGCCATTCATTTGTTTTTCGCTTATGCTTCCACGAGAGGGTTTCATTGTGTATCAGATGGACGTAAAGAGTGCTTTCTTAAACGGGGTACTAGCAGAGGAAGTTTATGTCGAACAACCTCCAGGCTTTGAAAAGGGCAACCAAGTGTATCGTTTAAGAAAAGCTCTTTATGGTTGAAAACAACTCATGAGAACTGGTATGATACACTCTCTCGAGTTCTTGATCGAAAGTGGGTTCACTAAAGGAACAAAGTGGACGTAACCTTATTCGAGAATAGAAGATGGAGAAGATATTACGATGGTTGAGATTACGTGGGCGACATCATCTTGGATCTCCTAACAAGAACCTATGTGAAAGATTCAGCAAACTGATGCAAGGGAAATTCGAGATGTCCATGATGGGTCAGATGAATTACTTTCTAGGTCTCCAAGTTAAACAAAGTACAGAAGGGATATTCATCTGGCAAGCAAAGTACACTAGGAATCTATTGGCTAAGTTTGGAGTTCAAAATAGTAAGGAAGCCAAAATTCCTATGATGACTGGATTCAAGATGGATCCAGATGAAATTTGGTCGAGAAAACAAATCGGAAGGAATATAGGGCTCTCATTGGATCTCTATTATACCGATTGCCGTGAGACCGGATATCACCTTTGCAAAGATGGGTGTATGTGCAAGATTTCAAGCAAATCCAATGATCAGCCACCTAGAAGCAGCTAAGCGGATTCTTAAGTATCTGAAGGGAACAATAAACCTTGGTTTATTCTACCCATCAGATGATAATCTAGAGCTTAGTGGGTATTCTGATTCTGATTATGGAGGTTGCAAGATCGACAGAAAATCAACCTCAGGAACATGTCGGTTCTTAGGAAGTAAAAACCGATCTCGTGGTTTTCAAAAAGCGGAACATCGGTTGCAACATCTCTTGAAGCGAGAATATATATGGTTGAGGAAGTCGTTGTTCCCAATCGCCTCTGGCTCGATCGGCGGTGAGGATTACAACATTGTAGCTAAAAAACGTACCTATATTACGTAGCGATAATAGTGCTATTGCAATCACTCGAGAATCGGTTCTACATACAAGATGCAAGCATGTGGATGTCGGACACCACTTTATAAGAGATCACGTTGAAAAAAGAAGAATATCGAATGGAAAAAGATTCATACTGATATACAGAAGGCTGATATTCTAACCAAGCCACTAGCTGAGATCAGATTCAGAGATTTATGCAATGAGCTAGGACTTCTAGATCTTGGAGAAATGTCACCGAAAATGTTTGATGGAATGTTCTCCAGAACTAATTTGGTTAAGAGACTAAACGGATCGAGAGAAATCAGTTGAGTTTGGTATCTTAATCGATCTCAAAAGACCGATAAGCAAAAATCGATCTTTACACATTACCGGATCCAAAGGAATCGATCGATTTTAGTTTATCAGATTTAAAGTCTATCAGTTTAAAGGAACTGATCAGATTCAAGGTTTATCAGATTAAAGGAAAATGCTCAGTTTAAAGGATTATCTGATTAAATCAATTTGGTTATAGTATTTCTTTGTGAATCGATTTAGCTGATATTCAACAAGCAAGATTCAGAGATTAAGAGCTAACAATCGATAAGAAAGGTGAATTTACACAACGATGAAATACAGAACTTTTCATTGATAAAAACCCGAAGGTGAGGTTACATTTCGAAGTTACAAGTACAAGAAGACCCGGAGGTCAAGACATAAATGTTAACCAAAATCCTAAACCTATAACCCTAAACCTTTCATCCTAACCCCGTAAGTGAAGGAAAAGAGAGATTTTAAACTCTCATTTTCCCCCACTTAACAAGGGGGAGAGAGGCTTTTAAAAGACGAATCCCAAGGCGGTCGCGCAAAAGTCAAGATCAAGAAAAATGGAGCGACAGCGGCCTTGATAGGATTCTTAAGCCTGGAGCCCTAAAATGAAGTGTAGTAGGGCTCTCCAGCTGTTAAATGGAGCACGTGTGCCAAAGAGTTGGTCGTCAGATCTCATGGGCACATGTCTTGATATTTTATACCGACTAAGTCCGATGGTTCGAGTTACATCATCCAGATAGACACACAAGGTGCATACGGTTAGGAGAAGTGTCTTCTCGGTTACAGCAACAGATCCGCCATACGGTGGTAGAGAAGCTTTAAAAGAATCGTATGTGAAATCGAAGATGATGAAGAAAACAACAATAAGGGATGCAAAGGGTTGATTTGAGAAGGTGAAACCATATAAAAGGGTGTAAAAGTGTTTCTTAAGTCTCACCGGAAACAAGGGTTCACCAAGATACATGATTCTTACAAAGAAGATAAGTATGGTGAATGGGTGATGTTGTGTAAAACATTGGTCCAATTTATAGAGGCCAAGCAAGGATGCAAATGCAATTTCCATTTCAAGAAGCCTATCCAGAAATTTGCATCAAAAAGGACAGAGTGTAGAAATCACGCGACTGATAATTGGATAAATTTACGGTTGATTGACATATCGAGAGATTCAAGACGATATTTCGCATGTCAAATCACGCCTACTTAGGGAATAGAAGCTACTACTCAAGACTAAGTTTTGGCGGTAACACTTATCCCAAGAATTGGCTTAATCTGAAAAGAATCAGATGAGGTCAACCAAAATCTGATTACTAACGAGCCTGATCAGATGAGAGAGATCAATTTGAGCTTGAAACTCAATAAATCGGATATATCATCTATAAAAGAATTATCGGTTGAAGGGGGAACTTCAACCGATCAAGGAGGATCAAAAGGGAAATCGGGGGCGTACTAAGGAAAGATCAGCTAAGTCTGAAGTTTCAACAAATCAGATGCAACTGGAGAAGATCAGTTGAAAGGATCAGTTGGGAAATTTCTTAAGGCTTAGGCAGAATGATTAAGATCAACAAGTGGAATCAACATTGACAAGTAATATTGACTGATTACAATATCAGTCAACCAGATACGCATCTCTTTTCTCTTGTTCTTTATTTTTTTATCGGATCGTATCGATATTATTTGCCTTTATGTACCCACCTATCCTTGTGACGTGTACTCTGCAAATCATTTAATGCGGACGTGGGGTACATGTATTAACTGCTATTTGATCGTGCTTTTAAATCCAAAAGTTTTTTGTACGTGCGTTTTCCGACCCTACGATCAAAACCGCTAAATCTGGAGCGGACAATCTTTTTCAAAACGTTTGATCTTCAAAATCTTGTCTTATTGTTCCCTCCGCCTCTATATAAGATTCATCAAACCATACCGGAGTTTTTCTGCTTCACAAACTTGCATTACTTTTTCACGAAAAAACTTCAATTTTTTCTACGTTTCAAAAACGATTTCTTAGAGTTCAAAATCTTCTCACGAAAATTTGAATCTGGTAATATTTTCTTTTAAGCTTAATGATGAATCTTTCTTTTCCGATAAAAACGTTGATTTCAAAAGTTGTTTTTGAATTTATGCTTCATTGCCTTTTGTTTTCCTTGAGATGATATTGATATTGATTATGCACAAATTTAATGAGTCTATCTCACTGTAGATGGCCACTCATGGACTAGGAAAGATCATGTGCAACTATGCGAACTCGCAACGAAGATCTTTGAGGATAAGTTCGATTCGGTTGGGAACCACCGAGGATTCTCGAATCCATGGAGGTGGAACAAATTTCAAGAAGGCCGGATCGAAACATATTGCTCGCTCATCGCAATCCGGTGATGCAAAGAGATGAAAGACTACAATTCTTTGCAGAATTTGAGTGTGGATCTGAAAAAACAGGAGACGAACCGATGTCGTCGGTCAACGGAGAAGAAATCGATCGACAAATGCGTACATCACTTTCGTCTGCGGCTTTACTAAAAGGGCGAATCTCACCGCACAATTCTGAGGAGAATGAGGACTCTAAGAAATCGAGAGGAGCTTTAAGAGAGGCAGACAAACATCGAAAAAGCCGGATTCATCGGGCCAATGCTCAAAAAGAAAGTATAGATCGCTGTTTGACATTCTCGTCAAGAACGATCATGGGAATCTCATTTAGCCCAGATGCTCTCACATCACCAAAATGTACAAAGATGGCAAAGAATAATTGATGGGGCTCGTAACATCAATCGCACGGCTTCCTCGAAAAGCCATCTTGCTCCAAGAACACGTAAAAATTTGGAGTCAATGAATCCAGCAGTCTTCTTTCAAAAAGAGAGTCAAAGAATCTCAACAAGGTTGCAAAGTTATATTGAAGGACAAACCGCCAAGCTACCGAATGGAATCGAGAATGGATCAAGTCCTACAATGCCTTCCTCTCATCAACTTCGCTTATATATGGGCCACCAGACGATGACAAGGAGCCCACTCCAACAAAACTCAAGAAAGGAAAGAGCAAAGAAGTTTCGCCTCATCCACACGGGGTTGCTTCCACGTAAAAAAGAAACGAAATCGTGAAGGCCTGGGAGAAGAGGCCAAAGAAAGCAAAGCAAGCTACCATGACTGACTAAAGACTAGAAGATGAGTCGAAGAAAAAGAAAGAGCGTAACAATTGCGCCCAACATGCAACAAAGAACAGAATCGACAGCAAGCTTCTCAACCCGAGGGCTCGCCAGAACGATCCGAGGTAGAAGCACACGTTCGATAAATCTCTTCTCCTCAACCTCGAAATGATTCACCGCTCGGACTAAAGGTCTGCCGAGCATGTCTCTCCGCTAGTTCACCGCTCATGAACTCCGAACCAGATATAATCGCCACTACTGCAGAGAACGGCTGCAGTCGAACCAATCGGATAACTTCCGCCGACTCAAGCACAACCGTAAGCTTCCACATCTCATCCAATGTAACGGACAGATAATTCTCAGATCCAGATCAACAAAGACCATCACCGGAAAAATGGTCGACTAAGAATTGAACGAGAGATTGATGAGACGATCCACAACCGGGTCGCCCATCCCGCTATAAGAGAAGAAGTCATGGAGATCCTCTTTGGAGAGATCTCGATTAAAAAAGCTTCTCGGATCTTATTTTACTTGTTGAAGCAGGATGGGTGGTGCGGATGAGTTCGCAGATTTTGACTTCGATATGAGGGAAAGTGGGATCAAAGATCTCCTGAAAGAAGAGATTGAGGGGAAGTTAATTCGATCGAGAGACAAATTAGTCTCATAAAAACAAATGGAGAAAGCAATCGATGAGATCGTGTTCTCCCAATCCATGACCACACAAAACAATCCGAGCTTACAAAATGGATTGATGACATCTCAATCAGTGGATCAAAATCAATCTTCTTTTTCTCAAAGATCACCGAGAAAAAGGCTCGAGTTATCGTAAGAGAAATTTGATAAAATGATTTGGACACTCTCCTAATCCACAATGGAAATCGGGTTGATGACAAGAAAGCAATTGGATCAAAATCAATCTGGTTACAAACTGCTCGAAAATCTAGTTATCTCAAACTGATAAAATGTTTATCCGCTAATGATTGGTTACAATCGGGCATTATCTAACTCAAACGTGTTTATTCGCTAATGATCTGAATCGACTTCCTTTGGCTCTCTCAACGCGCTTTTTGATCAAACCAAAAAAGGGGAAGGATCTCGAGAAACCAACCGACACATCGAAGATAAGGCCCATGGACAAAGCTCAATTGCAAGAAAGGCTGCTGCTTGGTCTTTGGGACATCAAAATCTGGACCGATTACTCGGATCAGAAAGTCACCGAAGACATGACTAGTCGGATCTGCCGATAAGGAGCTAGTCGTAAGATTGTCCAAAAAGAATGATGATCAAGAAGAAAGAAGGGCGAAAAAAACGGCACAAGGAGGAAGGGTTGAAACAGAAGTTCAAATCAAGGGCTAAGAAAGGATTGAGTGAAAAATCGCACGGAACCTCGGTTACAAAGTAAAGAGTCGGCGAGATCATACCAAAAACTGCCGCACATGCTAAGAGGTTTGAGGAATGGAATAAGATCGAAGTGAATGGCTTCTTGATGCCTTTGTCCTTGATCTTGTTCCAAAAAGAAGAATCACCGAGATGATGAGTTCCTCAACTGGTTCTGTAATAAATATCCGGACTTTTCAAGTATCCGGAAAATGAGGCCAAGCTCATAAATGTAAAGATATCTCTCAAGAGTATGATCCGTTAATATACTCGAAGAAGGCGGATGGCTCATTTGACAGATGGCATTTGAGAGATTCTACTTTGACATCTTGAGCAAATCGCATATAACCGATCAAGTGCGCATAAGCGATGTCAAATGGAAACTCTATCGATTTTCAACGTTCCACAAGACCAAAGAGAAATGCGGAAGGATACAAGCCCAAGGAGTGAAGAATCGTAAGACGTCTAGGGATCAACCGCTTTTAAATTCAAAACTTTTACGATGTAACATGTAATCAACATATCTAATGAAAAGTTTATTTTTACGATCCCAAGACAAAATCTCTTTGTCTTCCGATTACTGCTTTCTTTAAATCGTTTCTATACTTATCAATGTTTTGGTTTCTCGGTGTTTTGGTTTCATCAAAAGGGGGAAATTGTTGGGAAATTTATAGTTTTGATGAAAGTTCCAAAAACACATGTAATAGGACCATCGGACTGTTAGTCGACCGATGTTTACATTCTCGCTATAGGAGACCGGGTTGATAATGATTGTATAGAAAAACCGATGTAATAGATAGGTCACATATTGAGGGGAACTCAATATGTATAGGTCGATCTGAAGAATCGGAAGAAAGTTCGATATCCGACAGGCGTAATGCTAAACCGAAGCGGAAGATCGGATCGAATCGATCTAGTCGATAACTCAAATGAAGTCATGAAGCTCAAACCTCGAATACTAGAAGATCGGATGACTTCTCAAGATAAGACCGAAGACCTACATCGGTAGAGTCACCCGGTTGAAGCTAAGTCAACAGCGCCAGAAGACTCTATCAGTAGATCGATCACCAGATCGATCAAAGTCACTCATAAGATGAAAACCGATGTTTCATCTTATCATACGCTCTGCGATCTAAACAAGAAGAATACCAACCTTAGTTGGAGGAACAACATCGCAAAAGCAAGTCTTCCATCCAATAAGGAAGAAACACGTATGAACAGAGCCGATACTCATGGATTCGATGTTGCTCTCTCAAACGGCTATAAAATACACATTCACGCTTTTCGGCCATGCAAGTTCTCAAGCACGTCACATCAAGCCCGCAAGTCTACCTAAAATACTTCGAGATTCAAATTGCTCTCCAACGGCTCTTTGATCTCAAGGTCTATAAATATGGGATCACACTTGAGTGAGACACGGAAATGCTTGGACAAACAACATAATCAAGAAGCTCAAACTATAGTCGATTTCATACGAAGAACACAACAACAAGCTTATTTTATATTGTGTTCATCCCATAAGTTCTTAGCAAGAAATCTTTTCATCTAGCTTTTTAGAACAAGAACAGCATGCATGAGGAAAGATTTCATAGTTGGAACCTCAACAATCTTACCCAAACCCCAAGTTAGGATAAGTTGTTTAGCAAGATTTCGATCTAGGGTTTCTAATCTTGATTTCGGGATCGGTTGAGTGAGAACTCTTAAAACATCTGTTGGTGTCTTGTGTTGGACTAACACACTAAACTAAGTCCGGTCGGTTAAGTCGGTTAAGTTGGTGCCCTTGTGAAAGGGAAGAGTGGACGTAGGAATTTGGTTTGTCGAACCACTATAAATCTTGTGTGCCTTCTTTGCTTTGATTAATCGCTCTCACATCGCACAATCTTAAAGCGCATACATTCTAAGTTAAGATCGATTAGCACCAAGCTTCGATCCGTCGGACCAAATTTACGTCATCGATTAAAAAGATAAAACTTGGAATCGATTTATACAAACCGGTTTTTCACACGGGTAAAACTTAAGCTTCCAGACACATCGATTAATCGATAGTTACGAACCGATCTGCTTTTGGCGTTGATAAGTTGGTTATCGAGACCAAACCGATTCACTCGCTCTGATCAAAGCTATCGCCCTCACACGATCTGACGAAAAGTTTTTTTAAGTCTATTCACCCCTCCCTCTAGACTTACGCCCTCACTTAACCCGTTCGGGACCTACAGTAAGAATGTGGCTTTTAAGGCCAAGGATAAAACCTGTAAAACTAGAGAGTCTGAGAACTCCCTTGCTAAGAATCGGGGATGAGCTTGAGGATAAGCTAAAGACCGATGGCAAGGAGGTTTGAAAGACTTAATAGTCGATATGGAAAATACAAAAACTATTACAGGAATCCGCGGTGCAGGAAGAAACACGAGGACAAACCAACCGAGAAGAGAAAGGACACAAAAAACCGAAGGATCTTCATCGGAAAGAAGGACTCCAAGTCCAAATAAGAAAGTGATCGGGATGATGATGCCAGCAGATGCTACAATTGCCAAAAAAGAAAGGTCACTTCCAAAGATGATTGTCGGATCTAAGTGCTAAGGAGAGAAGAGAAAGACAAAAAAAAGAGACAACAAGTTCTCTAGCAAAAAGGCCATGGTTGCGTAGAAGAAGAACATTCCGAGGAGGGATCTAGCTCTTCGGATGAAATATTCTCGAACAAAGGAAAGTGATGACATCTCGTCATCCGATGGCTATTGAGGAGGTAAACTCTTCTTTTTCTCTGTTGTTGCTCCTACACTAGTACAAGAGTTGTCAAGTTCAACCGTAAACAATCAATTTGACTCGATGGATTCTTTTGAGAATCGATGAAGGACTATGTTGTTTTTACAAGAACTGCTAAATGAAACTCAAGAGCGAGAATAAGGAAATCAAGGTGAAAAAATCTTAAGTGGAAAGACTCTAGCAAAAGTGAAATCACTTCTCAATTAATGGGAGCTCTTGATGAACCTGGATGTTACGAAAGTACAACTCTCGTGAGAAAGAGAAGTTGATAGTGACCCTGGCGAAAAGCTAGAGAAATCCAATTGAAGAGATTGGTTGATCGTAACTAAGTTCAATGACCTCTCTGAGAAGCATGAAACTCTACAGAAATGTGAGGATAGTGCACAGAAGAAGCTAACTCTATTGAATACTGCATCTAAAGTAATAGATGAAATTCATAGTTACCAGAGATCTGTCACTATAAAATGCGGATTGGGATACATTCCGGGGAACCTCACAAGGTCATCCGAATCTTCGCATCAAGTAGCAAGAAGACAATCTTTGTAAAACCAAATGGCACCTACACTTCAAACGGAAGAAATGCCCAAGGTGTTAGACAAGGAAAATGACCTATGGTTCCAATTAAAACGGAATGATCGGTAAGAAAGCCCAAACCTCGGTGAAGGCTAGAAAACCCGAGCACTCGATTGAAAATTTCAGCAAGTACTTCAAAGCCTCGGGCTAAGAATGCAAAACCGAAAAGGATCTGACTTTGAGCCATCAGAGGAATCTTGGAAGAGAAACACTCAGCAGAGAGACATTCTCAATCGAAGAGACCAAGTCCTCAAAGATATCTTGAAAGACCAAATTTCAAGACAGCAACCGAACCCAACTTGCCTAAGGGTAAAGGTTACCTAAACCCAAGTCAACAAAGATTGAGACTTTTGCACAGAAGCCAAAGCAAGCTGAACAAAAAGCACATGTACCAAAAGAAAAACTCTAAGGCTCATGTTCATGCTAAAAGGCAAGCACTCATACACGTGAAAGCGCTAAGGCACCCAGAGTAGTAAATGTGTATGTAGATGTTTATGGAAGACGGATCAGCCACTCTAAAGTGATTAGAGTTGTCGATGATTTGGATTCGAAGGTGCAACTAACCTTGTAGGAACCTACACAAATTGGGTACCTAAGAATTGATACATTTTCGGGGAGGAAAACAAGGGTATTGAGTGATTAAAGATCACATAAATCGATGAGAGAGAGATGAAAAAAGCCCACGATGTATGGTATCTTGACGGTGGATGCTCAAGACATATGATGAGATTCAAGCGGATACTCGGTGACTATGTTGAACAAAGAGGCCCTCGGATCACTTTTGGAGATAACTCAAGGGACGGATGAAAAGATATGGAACTTTGGAAATCGACTCAGTTTCATATCCATGGTGTTTCATATGTATCCGGATTGAAGCATAACTTGCTTTCAATAAGCCAATTTCGTGATAAGGGTTTTAATGTTGAGTTCTCTAAGAACTTATGTTATGTGAAAGATGATATCTCACGTAAAATATTCTTGTTGGTACTAGAAAAGGAAATGTGTATCTTGGCGATTGGAGTTCAACTCCTAAAGATACATGTTTGGTTGCTAAAAGTTCCACAGATACCCGATTGATTATGGCATAAAAGAATGAATCACTGAATTTCAAAACCACGAATAAACTTGCAAGATTAGCTCTTGTGAGAGGGTTGCCTAATGAAGTGTTCAAGAAGGAACATATTTGTGATGCGTGCAAAAGGAAAACAAATTAGAGCATCATTTAAAAGCAAAGTAGATGTTTTCTTGAAAGAATACTTCAGTTTGTTGCATATGGATCTTTTTGGTCCAATAACACCAAATGAGCACCAATGGCGGGAAATACACACTAGTAGTAGTTGATGACTACTCAAGATATACTTGGGTCATATTCTTTTCAAGAAGAAAGAGACTCGAGATAAAAGTTTGCTGAATTCTTGAAAAGGCTCAAGATTGAGAAAAAATCGAGTGTGGTCAAGATCGGATCGACAAAGAACCGAATTTATAAACCATATTATATCGATTATTGTGCAAAGAAATGGAATTTCTCATGAAACATCACCGTAAGGACCCTCAACAAAATGGTGTTCTTTGAAAGAAGAACAAGTGACGAAAGAAGGCTGCAAGGACAATGATAATTTGAAGCCGATATTCCTAAAAGATTTTGGTCAAGTCATCAACCCCGCATGCTATTCACGAAGCAGATCCATCTTGACCAAGAGTCAAGGCAAAACACCCTATGAGCTTTGGAATGAAAGGAAGCCTCTTGTTTCTTTCTTTTCGTGTGTTTGGTTGCAAGTGTTTCATACACAATAATGATAAAGATCGTTGAAAACATTTGATAGTAAAAGTCGATGAAGGAATATTCTTAGGATATTACAAGTCGAAAAAGCTTTTCGAGTTTACAACTGTAGGACTCTTATTGTGGAAGAAACACCTCATGTTTTTTTTGATGAATCTACTTGTGTTCGGAAGAAACAGGAACATGATCTTGAAGAACCCGACCAAGAGGATCACCAGATTAAGCTGAAAAAGAATGACAAAACATCCATTGAACACGAAAAGAAGAAGTCGGTCACCATCTATGATTGGAGTGACTTCAGACTCGAATAAAGAAGTTGGGGATGGAACTCGGGATGGTGAGACTCGGGATGGAAAGTCTTCGAAGGAGAACCAACACTGAAAGTGATCAATCGAATGCAGACACCGATTCGAGACTCGGTATGTGATGTCAATGAAGATGTGGTCACAGCTGAGGCAAATTCTAAATCTATCAACCAAAGGGAAACAAATGTCTCTGACAATGTTCTGAATAGAATTTCCCCTGAGGAAGATGATTCCCTTTCTCCTTTTCTGTTGTTCCCTGAGTTTATTGAACTAACTGAACCTAACATTTCAAATGTTGAGGATACTATTGAAGGGGGAACATCTAGAAGAAGATGGTTAGATAGTCATCCTACAAGTCAGATTGTGGGTGATCTAACTGAAGGTGTCAAAACAAGAAGGTTCCATGGTGAAAGTGCAATATTCTGCTGCTTCCTATCAGAGAAAGAGCCTACTGAGATTGGTGAAGCTCTACAAGATTCTCATTAGATTACTGCTATGCAAGATGAGCTGAATCAATTCTCAAGGAATGAAGTATGGGAGCTAGTAGATAGACCTGAAAGGCACAATGTTATTGGAACCAAGTGGGTATTCAAGAATAAAAGAGATGAAAACAACAACATTGTAAGAAACAAGGCAAGGCTAATTGCACAAGGTTATTCCCAAGAAGAAGGCTTGGATTATGATGAAACCTTTGCACCTGTTGCAAGACTAGAAGCCATCAGATTGTTTCTTGCATATGATGCCCACATGAAGTTCACAGTCTATCAAATGGATGTGAAAAGTGCATTTCGAGCGGTGTGCTTAAAGAAGAGGTTTATGTAGAACAACCTCCCGGTTTCGCACAGAATGACCAAGTTTCTGTGCTCGAAAAAGCCTTGTATGGTCTTAAGCAAGCACCCGAGCATGGTATGATACTCTTTCTCGGTTTCTTCTTGACCATGGTTTTGTCAAAGGAATCATTGATAGAACTCGTTCAAGATAGAAGATGGGGAAGATATCTTCTTGGTTCGGGGATATATGTTGATGACATCATTTTTGGATCCCCAAACCATCGGGGTTGTGTGAAAAGTTTTCAACACCGATGAAAGGCAAGTTTGAGATATCAATGATGGGAGAGATGAATTTCTTTCTAGGTCTTCAAGTGAAACAATCAAAGGAAGGAATCTTCATCAACCGTGCAAAGTACACGAGAGATCCGATTGCAAAATATGGTGTATGAGATTGCAATGCGATTAGAATTCCTATGAATACTAACTACAAGATGGATCCCGATTACGAAGGCAAATCGATAAGTCATACCGATTATAGAGGAATCATTGGATCATTGCTCTATCTCACAAGTAGTAGGGCGGATATAACATTTCTTTGTTGGGATATGTGCAAGATACCAAGCTAATCCTAAGGCTAGTCACATGGGAGGTCGCCAAAAAGATCTTGAAGTATCTTAAGGGCACGATGAATAGAGGATTATGGTATCGGTGATATAACCAATTAGCGGTTACTCGGATGTCGATTATGGAGGTTGTAGAATTGACGGAAGTCCACTACAGAACTTGTCAATTTCTTGGAAGTAAGTCGATATCTTGGTTTTCGAAGAAAATGGACCTCGAGAGCAACCAAGATTACTAAAAAATTTGAATACATGGCTGCGAGGAAGTCTGGCGTGCTTTCGATTCTTTGGCTCAGACAACAATTAAGGGATTATAAAGTTGTAGCCAATGAAGTACCAATATTTTGTGATAATAATAGTGCCATTGCTATTTCACAAAATCTGGTATTGCACACCAGATGCAAGCATGTGGATATCAGACATCACTTCATCAGAGATCATGTTGAGAAAAAGGACATCAGGATGGAGAAAATTCATACTGATAAACAGAGAGCTGATATCTTGACTAAACCTTTGGCTGAATCAAGATTTCAGGAACTATCAGTTGAGTTAGGGATGTTGGATCCAGGTGTATAGAGTAAAATCTGAAAATTGAAGGTTTTCAGATGCATGAAGTTTTCTCAGGATTCTACTGAGAAACTCAGGATAAAATGGAATATAGTGAACTAAGTCTCAGGAAACTCAGATTCATCAAGGTCAAGATTTTCAAGATATATCTTGAACCCATTCAAGATTACAAGATCATCATCGACATTTTATCAAGGTCAATACTCAGTAAGACTGATAGAGGGAAATTAGTCTGAAGAAGTAATGACTCACGCGACTCATTTATTGCTTAAGTGAAACTCAGTAATCATTTGCAATAAATACAAAACACTTGAAGAATGTTTTTTGGCGGGATCTTTGAAATTCCTAAGAAGGTCAACAGTCATTAAATGCTCTGTTACTTTCAATAACCAATGAGGTTAAAATGACGGCTTACTTTTTGGAAGATCGACCTTTCGTATACCCGATTAATCTCAACCTTTGTTTTTCACCTAACCGGTACGATTCCCCACGATCTCACGATATATATTCTTTGAGATGCCTTTTCAAGCCAATTTTATTAAACCCTTCGTTCCCAAAAACCTCTGCAAATAAATCCCTCTTTTACCCAGAAAAGCTTCATCGCTCAAAACCCTAAATCTTCAAATCTCAAAATGGCTCCTACCATATTCAAAAGATTGGCCGAAACAAATAAGCCATGGTATGAGTACGTGGTTTCTTTGGAGAGTACTTCCAATTCCAAGCACGAAGAAGAGGCGCTCCACTTGATTCGATTGGCAAAACTGACGAACCTCATCGCGAACCGACCGGAGGCGGAGTATACTCGCGAGGTAATCGAGTTTGTCGCTAATTTGGAAATAGATGAGGATGATTGTATTGAGTCCAAGATTTCTATTTCGCATCTTGAACAATCAATGAAGTATGTGGATTTTGTTCGAGAGCTTTATATTGTCCCTAAGCATTTAAACAATGTCTTTGAGTTGTGCGATAGGGGAGATGATCCCTCATTATATATGTTGGGACGGGAGCAAAAGTATCTTGATGGGATTACTGAGAATCCTGTTAAGTTTGAAGCAACTCTGCATAAGCGGCATCTAAAGCAGAAGTACAGAGTGTTGATGGATATTGTCGGAAAGTGCATAATGAGTCGATCTGGAAGCTTTGAGCAGATCAGCACTCCCAAACTCCGACTGATGGCGGCGATTGAGGACTCACCCACCAAGGATTTTAACTAGTTGAAATATATGATCAAGGTGGTGAGTGAGCAAGCCAAGGTCATAAAAATGGAGGATGGGGTAATATCGATCAAAGGCAGGATCCTCCATGCCACCAAAATAGCTTTTATTTTGGAGATGTACCGAGAGGAGGAGGATATCTTTTCAAACTCTACTCCATTCCCTAAGTCCAAAGTAATGTTCAAGCCCATTGCTGCAAAAAGGACTATCAAGGGGAAGAAAGAGAAAAAGGTGGAATCACCAGTTGCGGCTGCTGCTGAAGAAAGCCAACAAACCAGGGGGAAGGTTTTGTTGGATGCCAAGATGGAGCAGGGTGAGAGATTGAAGAAGCAAAAGACCCTTGCTCCAAAGCGCAAAAGAATTGTGGTTCTCACTGATGAAGATGAGGAAAGTGAGACTGAGGAGATTCATCCTGAGAGCCAAACTGCTCAGAAATCGCCTTTACTTGTATTGGCTCAGGCTATCTCAAAGGCACATGATCAAACCGGAGGAGCAAGTCTTTCTCGAGGTTCTTCGAGGACGTCGCTTAGTTTCGATAAGTTCTCTCAAGAAATATTCAAGGACCTCGGACCTCGAGAGCAAGTCTGATTCTCTTTGAGGAAGCACCCGCCGAGACCTCTTTAAAAATGTTCGATTCCCTCTTAGGAAGTGCCACTCAAGTCTCAGAGCAAACCGAATTCCCATCGAGGAGGCGCCGGCTCGGACCTCGTAACCAAGTCGATTCAGGCCGAGGAGGCAGCTGCCGCCCAAACCTCGAGTTTCTTTGAGCCTCAGAGCCGATGAATTTTGATGAGCTCTCGAATGAGCTGTTAGTCGATCCTTCAAAGCAGACTTTCCAATCAACCCGAGAGCCCGATGCTCAAGAAAGGTGAAGTTCGAAGAGACCGAATGGCGGAAAGGGGGAACGGTTCATCCTTGACCGCTACCCGAAGCTTAGCTCATTCCCCTCGACCTCCAAGACATCTTCTTGATTGAGGTCAACGGGTCTACATCCTCAACCGCAGACACTCCGGAGATGCTCAACATTGCTTCATTCGAGGCTTTAAGACGGTGGAACGAGAGGAGACAACTTTTCTCATCAATTCTCGGGATTCGAGAAAAAACCAAGCTCGGGATGAAAATCTCGGACTTTGATGAGCTTGTGAAGAGGAAGGTTGAGAGGAAAGTTCTTTGAAGTTGGTGCCCCGAGCTCCAAAGACAAATCTCGGGATGGGGACCAACAGGGGATGATGAGAGTCAATCTCGGAAGGAGAAAGACTCAATCGATGCCGATCAAAGTCATTGTCGAACATCCTCGATCGGGTTAGCCTTCAGTAACTTTTGGCACTATTAAAAAATTATGCCAGATTTTTGAAGTTCCTACCTTTAAATCAGAATGTCCGATATGCGACCGAGGCTCAGTGGACACCCAAGCTCGGGGTGAATCGGACTCAGACCGAAGTCTGAAGCTCTGGGATTCAGACCGAAGCTCGAGTTCAGGCCCGAGACTCGGGATGAACAGCCTAACTCGGGAGGCACACCGATCGATATGCTCCCGAGATTGATCTCACCCCCGTGATTGAAAAATTTCGAGAAGGTTGAGCCGATCGACCAAAGTTGCTCGATCGATCGAGGCATTGGCCAACCAAGCTCGAAGATTGAAAGCTTGAGTTCTTCTTCGTAGCGGGTGCTACATCGGGATACTCGACTGCATGACAAACCTCCATGGAAGGAAAGTTAGAAGAAAGGGGGGGGGGTCAAGGTCGAAGAAGCTTATCTGAAAACAAAAAGCATCGGGGAGCGAGACTCAAATTCTAGAAGCAAAGTTGGTAGAGAAGAATGAGATGCTGGTGAAGAATGTTGTTGAGGAAATGAGCTCAATGCTCATGGCCAAGATGACAGACATGTTCAAAGAAGCTCTCTCAAGCCAATTTGCTCATCTGTCTGAAGAATTCTCTGTGGCGAAGAACCACCTCAGAAGGCTCGAGGAGGAGCAAGATCAGATGGCAGGGGAGGTGCGGAGTGTCAGTAAAGAACAATACCATATGGACATAGCACTCTCCAGGCTTCTGCCAGAGTATGGTTCCAAGAAGGGAAAGACACGAGGTGATCTCGTGAATTTATTGGAACATACTCTGAAGGGCAAGGTTGTAAAGGATGCTGAAAAGAAGATCATTGCCGAAGCCATGAAGGAGATAGAAACCACTGAGAAGCTTAAGTTCAAGAAGGTGGAGAAGCCAATCTACACTCAGGTTTCAAAGGAAACAATGCAAGAAGTTGTTATAGAGAAACTGAGTGGTAGATGAAGGATTGGTACAAGCCTAGCTGGTGCTGAAATGCCCATCAAGAGAAAGACTTTGGCGATGGAAGAGCCTGAGGGCAAAAGAGCAAAGGCTTCTAAGCCAATTCAGAGAAAATTGATGCTGGATATTGAAGAATCTGAGGTTGAGCCAAAGAAGAAGGTCTTCAATACCAGAAGCGCTCTGAAAACACTCCAGATTGAACAAGCAAAGAAAACTGCTGCTTCTGTTTCTGGTGTACCAGTGATCAGAAAGAAGGTAGAAGAAGAGCAGAAAAGAAGGAGTGGGTTCAAAAAGTTCGCAAGCAAGAGGAGAGGGAACACAAAAGCACATAAATGGCCGCATGTTGACAAATGGATGCCAGTCCAGCTCAACGATGCATGGGAAGAAATCAAGAGAACTTTCTGGTTCTACTATGATGTGCTCAGAGAATGGAGAGGGGAGAGCTCAGATCCCACTGAGGCTTTCATCGACTATCTCCTGACCTTCTATCCGAAATATCTTCAAGGATGGATAAATCTTGCGGATGAAGGAAAGGTGCAGATAACCGCCCCTGGTCCATACTTGTACCCTCCTCCCAGGCTGGAGAATGGCTGTGTAAATGAGAAAGCCATTTCTTAAGAAATCACTTTCGAAGACGCCCGCTCGGTTAGGTCTGACAGGGAACAATCCTGATATCATCAAAGAAAGAGATGCACTGAAAAGAAGATATTACGGAATGTTCAACCTTGAAGTCCCTGCTGATGAGGTGGAAGAAGATCAGAACTGAAGAGCCGAGCTGAAGAGCAGAAGAAGACAGAAGATGAAGACTCAGAAGATTCATGTAAT
Organism: Stenogyne calaminthoides; assembly: GCA_037126765.1. Taxonomy (NCBI): domain Eukaryota; kingdom Viridiplantae; phylum Streptophyta; class Magnoliopsida; order Lamiales; family Lamiaceae; genus Stenogyne; species Stenogyne calaminthoides. Next base: position 41,972,446 of record JBBCBC010000005.1, read on the forward strand.
CCTTTATCTTTTTTTTGTCTTTTTGATTTTGTTCAGATAAGATTCATTGTAACTTGTAACAGTCTAACTATCATCAATGAAAACTTATCATTTATGCTCAAAATATAATATCTCATTATCTTATTTACATGTCTTTTACTTTTGATATGCCTGAATGATTGTCTCTGAATTAATTATTGGGAGATTCTCTACTTAGAAAAATTGTTGGGAGATTCTCTGTTTAGGAATTTATTGGGAAATTAATTGTTGAAAGACTCATTATTTATGGGGGAAATTGTTGAAAATAAAACCAATCTTGTAATAGGATAAACTGAAACCTGAGTATAGGTTAAGTATTTTTGTAACAAGATAGGTTTTGGCATCATCAAAAAGGGGGAAATTGTTGGGAGATGAATTTAATAAAGATATGATTTTGATTAGATCCCAAAACCCCTGAGTATGACATGTTCAGGATAATCTTGATAGTTGAGTCAGGATTCAGTTTTTAGAGTATTCAGGATGTTATCTGCAAAATGTATAGTCAGCAGATATAGATCGGGTTAGATCAAGAAGAAGAAGAACTCAGTAAGTTTCTGAAGAAACCGAAGTTTCAAGATGAAATCAAGTTTCAAAGATGAAAATCGAGAAATCAAGACTTCGGTATGAAATCGAGGAATCAAGACTCAAAGATGAAGACTCGAAGATATCACCAAGATATATCAGAAGACTCGAAGACCTCAAGACTCGAAGACCCTCAAGACTCAAGACTCGGAAGACTCAAGATGTAAGATCAAGATCGAAGATCAAGAATATCAAGGCACGATAATTATCAAGACTTATAGTAATGTCTTCAATGCTCAAGATAAAACCAGAATGCTCCGAGGCACTAAAAAAATATCTATCTGAATGATGCAATACTGAGAAGATCGCGATTCCTTAGAAAAATAGATATTGCCCAAGACATTCAAATGCGCATAAAAAGGAACTAAGACAAAGTGTTGTTAAGGTTATATCACTCGAGATTGTAACCAAAAAGAGTCGTTGAAGTTATCTACCTTTAATCGGAGACAAAAGTCAAAAAAGAGGAAGACAACATCAGACATTATCGATAATCGACAACGACAGTCAATGAAAAAGATGTCAAGTACTAAGTTCCAGATCGAAAAAAAGTGAAGACCGCTACATGAAAAAATTTATTGCCTAACACGTGTTAGGAGTGTCAAACCCTAAATATAGCCGTTCTCACACACCATAAGAGGAAACTCACGGTTATCTCTCCAACGGATAGTTTTTCAAGAGTAACCTTGGTGTATGCCTATAAATACTTGTGACCTTCTACATTGAAAGGTTACGGGAAATTTGTAAACAACTCAAGAGCTCAAACTTATTATCAGAAGTTGAAGCACTCGAAAACCCAAGAATTTCCCAAGTGCTTTAAATCGAAGAGAGCTCATTCCACTAAGCCTAGCTTGATAAGATATATCCAAAGCTTAGTGAGATATCCTAGCCTTTGCATTGTTCTTTATTGTAAAGGACATCTCATCCTAGTTGAAACCAACTAAGAAACCCCAAACCCTTTGTAAGGTAGTTTGAGTGTGATTGTTGGTGAGATTGGAGTTGAAAAAGAGTTAGTAAACTACATTGAGGTAGTCGAAAAAAGCTCTACAGAAGAAGTGAGTAATCTATCTTGGATAGCCAGAGAAAAGCTTGTGTGAGTTTTGAGTTAGTAAACTCTGAGAGGTAGTCGAAAAGCTCAAAATTAGAAAGGTTAGTAAACTAGGAGAGGTAGTCGAAAGCCTTAGGAAGTGATTAGTGAATTTCTCTCAAGAGATCGGGGAGAGTGGACGTAGGAGCTTGAGTCTCTCGAACCACTATAATTTCTTTGTGTTCTTTGCTTTTTTTTTGCTTGATTTATCTATTGCATTCTTGTGTTTTGAAAGCATATTTTCATCGATATTTGGGTTGGAATCAATCATTTGAAAAGTTGCATATAATTGAATCATGGCTCAATCACTATATTCCATGAAAGGAAGGTTTTCAAACAAAAGCTTAAAACGCAGTATAAACTAAGGGCCAACCATTCCACAGACATCCGAAAGTAGCTAGAACGGATAGTTACCAAACCGAACTTACTCTTCTGAGGGTTCAGTAAGTTAGTTATCTGATCCAAGCAACTCAGGATCTCTGAAAACTAAGGACTCAGTTGGGATTATCTGAGGTATCAAAAAAAAATTTCGGGATCCTTTGTCTCGATGAGACTTTGACTCGAAGCGATTTGTGCTTCTCAGGACCAAATCATCAGACAACTGACGACCCAAGTCGACCTCAATAAAAAAAAAAGTTTTAAAATCACTGAACACGTGTATTCCCCCCCCCATACACGTGTAAGACTCGTTTGCACCGGGACCAACAAGTAGCATCATATATCTTTCATCTCATTATTCGTTTCAACTCAAATATAATGAGTAACCTTTCGGCGTATTAATTAGATGCACTGTGCACTTCGTATGTAAAATTTTTAACCAATTTTTTTTTAACGAAAACAGTTTAAGTACATAAAATACTAATAATGTTTAGCATACAAACTAGTAATACTTTTATTAATATGAACAAATATTTTCTTTATATAAACTAGTAGTCTGTATTCCATTTTTTTGGGTCCTATAACGAATTAATATCAAGAATCATCGTGTAATTTAAATTATGTCTAATTTTAATCTTTTATTATTATATTTTTAGTTATTTTTGTGTCAATTTTAATCTCTTTTATCCAATTTTACTGGGCCCGATTATATACACCCTCAAACATTAGTGGATGTATAACGTCGTTAGGTTGATTCAATCAAGCATTTAGCTAATCAGACGTTAATTAATTTATGACAAAAACTCATGTGAGACGGTCTTCTGCATGAGACAGGGGACAACCAAACACAAATCACGTTCACCCCTCTCAAAGTGTTAAAGTGTCAATGTCCAATTTATGTCTCGTCTCACAATATTACGGTTTCATGCAAGTGTGCCTCTTAATTTAATTATTAATTGCCTTTGTATGATTTGAGTGAATATATTATGAAATAAAATACACACACGTTTATCAAGTTTAAAATACTAGCTAGACAGGGGAAAACGACTGTGGACCTTTCAAACCTACTCATGTTCATGATAGCTGTCTCCCTTCAAACTATACAGTTCATGCTGTCTACGTTGTTTTTTTTTTTTTGTTTTTTTTCTTTTCTTTGAGAGCAACTTCCAACTTTGTTTAGTAGTACAAAATATATATAGGTATAAATCTTTGTGGTACAAATATAATTAATTATATATATATATATGGTACAAATATAGTTAATTATATATAAAAAATTCCATAAAGTTCGGGACCCATGCACACAAATAATTCAAGCCTAATCCAAATCTTTCTGATCTTTTACTGTTGACATTGAAATAGTTTGTTTGATTTGTGTTGAATTCCAAATCGTACATTTTTTAAATTATTGAGTTCATAATAAACTCAATTTTTTTTAATATCACTGTTATATAAATAAAAACTATCAATATTATCAATGGGGAGCTAGTTTGGGATAAGGGGTACAGTTGTAACTCCAAATTTATATAATATATCCCAAGCTACATATATAAACATATTTAATTGTTTGGTCCAGTGGTACAGTGCGTTTGTTATCTTAGGTATGTGTTCGGCTTCCCTCTGCTGCACCTTTTTAATTTTTTTAAATATATTTCCTTGTATAGACATCTTTACCCTAATGCTTTTTTAATTTTTTTACCCTAGTTATTTTAAAGATTTCCTTGTATACACATCTTTACCCCAATTATTTTATAAATTTTCCTTCTATACATCTTTAAAGCCTTCTATTTCTTATTTGTTTATTAAATTATATTTGAATTTAAATTGAATTAAAAGAAATAAAAAGCCCTTTACAATTTCTGTTTCCAAATTCGAGGTAATTTAAAAAAAATAGTAATTATTATTAGTTAAAATATTTATTATAGTAAGTCACTTTGAAGGAAAAAAAAATTGTTACGATTTGCCCACAATTTTTCAATTATGCATGCATCTTCATTTCTCAAATTACCTACAAAATAATTGACTACGAAAAATTTTAAACCAATTTTTTTTTTTAACAGAAACAGTTTTAAGTATATAAAATACTAATAATGTTTATCATACAGACTAGTAATACTTTTATTAATATGAAAAAATATTTTCTTTATATAAACTAGTAGTCTGTATTCCATTTTTTTGGGTCCTATAACGAATTAATATCAAGAATCATCGTGTAATTTAAATTATGTCTAATTTAATCTTTTATTATTATTTTTTTAGTTATTTTAGTGTCAATTTTAATCTCTTTTATCCAATTTTACTGGGCCGATTATATAAACACCCAAACATTAGCGGATGGAACTTATCCACGTCGTTAGGTTGAGTCAATCGAGCATTTAGCTAATCAGATGTTAATTAATTTATGACAAAAACTCAAGTGAGACGGTCTTCTGCATAAGACAGGATACAACCAAGCACAAATCACGACTACCTCTCTCAAAGTATTAAAGTGTCAATGCCCAACTTATGCCACATCTCACAATAAGACGGTCTCATGCAAGTGTGTCTCTTAATTTATTAATTGTCTTTGTATTATTTGAGTGAATCTATTTGTTGAGAATGCCTTGAATTGACCATAACCCGCTTCGCAGAGTTTATGGGGGTCTCGCTGCCCGGTCAGCGAGTCGGGGGGTCCAGGGGGGCGACGCGCCCCTTGGCCCCCCGACGGTATGCGTGGACTACTAATTGAGGAAGGATTCGGCCTTGAGGATTTGTCATGGGCCGAGCCCAAGTTAGAGTAGTCTATTATTGTTATGATAACCCTGTTCGTAGGGTAATTTTCTGTAATTCTGAAACCTCTGAAAACCTAGCCTCCATAATAAAATCCGTTCTCCCTCTGCCCGTGGATGTAGCCAAATTGGTGAACCACGTAAATTTAGTGTCTTTGATTTACGTTATTGCGTGTTTATTTCTTATCTTTGATTGTTCGATTAAATTATTCACAACACTATTGTGAAATAAAATACACACACGTTTATCAAGTTTAAAATGCTAGCTAGCTTTGTGGTTCATTCGACATTAGGGCTTGTTTCAGCATGAGTATATATTAATCTGTCAATTCGAATTTAAACCCAATTTCAGTAATCTAAGATCACTCACCTATTTGGCTTTCATGTTTCATTTTGTATTTATTACTTTTAATATAACACAACGTGATAATTAATAATTTTGTGTAGGAAAACGACTGTGGACCTTGCAAACCTACTCATGTTCATGATAGCTGTCTCCCTTCAAACTAATGCTGTCAACGTTGCTTTTTTTTTTTCCTTTTCTTTGAAAGCAACTTCCAACTTTGTTTAGTAGTACAAAATATATATAGGTATAAAGTTTTCTGGTACAAATATAATTAATTATATATATATATATTACAAATATAGTTAATTATATATAATTTATGGTTAATTACAAATATAATTTATCCTATAGTTGTTCCATCAAGTTCGGGACCCATGCACACAAATAATTCAAGCCTAATCCAAATCTATCTGATCTTTTACTGTTTTTTTTAAGGCCCACAAAGAATTTAAGAAGTGTCTTTTTTTTGAAAAAACAAATATATGTCAGGAATTTCATCTCCAACCCAAGCTTGAGGGATGGGAGATTTAAGTAACCATTTTAGCTTTGGTTATCTTGCTTCAATGTTATTGTTGCGTGGGCAATATCGAATTCCCGTCACTTGGGAATTCCGTATCAGAATTTGGGCAGCGAGGATCAGGCTCTCCTCATACCCCTTATAGGGAGTATCTGAGTAAATGACATTGATAGCTTCTCTTGAATCCGACAAGATTGTGATAGTCTCTCGAGAGGTTGTGTTCGAAGGGAGATCCCATCCATGATGGCAATAATTTCAGCAGCAAAGATCGATCCTGGTGGTTTGATCTTGTGATACCCGGCAGCGTGGGGGTTTCTCTCCTTGTCCAGTATAAAGAAGCCTACTGCAAAGGCCTTGGATGATTCTTTGTAGGCTGCGTCTACTTTCATAATGAAGTTATCCTGGGTACGATCTGTGTAGTATACCGACTCCGAGTTGGGGGCCGGGTTGATTCCGAGTTTAGTCCAGCTAGCATGGACTCTCCGCCTTAGATGAGTTTCACCTTTAGAGTGTACAAAGTCACATCTCTCTTTCCAAACTCCCCACATCTTTGTGGCCACTTGTTCCAGTTCACCCTCATCCAGGGTAAGAATAAGATGGATGGCCAGGCTATCATCTGAGATTCCTCTCGCTTTCTTTATAAAAGGCCACCACTTCGTTTTGTTCCAAGCATTTTTCACTCCTTGACAAAAGAAAAGCACATGATTACTATTCGCAATAGAATGTCCACATACTGTGCACCTGGGGTTACACGGGATGTGATGAGCAACAAGGTTAGCCTCGGTGAACAATCGCGTTATATAAACATTCCATGGGAAGATTCGGACTTTGGGGGGGATGTTCAGGTTCCATATTCTGGACCCAAATGTATGAGTCTTGCTGGATGAAGTTATATCACTACTGTCGGAATTGGAGGGAGTTGTGTAAGTGTTCCAATAAGCAGATTTGACAGTAAAGAGACCCTTTTTTGTAGCGCCAGAAACGAGAGTCGGATTGGCCCTGTTGATCTATGGGGATTTTTTTAATAGCTTGTGCTTCATGATTGGGAAAAAGGATATCGATTCTCGACTGGTCCCATTCATGAGAAGGAGTGACGAGTTCATGTACTTTGATGTTGTTGACAAATGTGGAGCTGGATGTGATCTTTCCGGTGGAGAGTTCAGGAACCCAACGATCATTTGTAACGTGCACCTTATGTCCATCGTGAATTTTTCAAAAGAGACCCTCAACAATGGTTGGTTTGCTCCACATTAATGACCTCCAAATATAAGAAGGGTTTGACCCTAGGGTGGCTTCCATTATGTCAGTGTGTTTGAAGTATCTGGCTTTCAAAACTTTAGCAACCAGAGAGTCCGGGTACATGATGATTCTCCAGATTTATTTTGCAAGGAGCGCTTTATTGAAAGTGACCAAATCCTGAAAGCCCATTCCTCCGTCCCTCTTAGATTTGGTAAGCAATTTCCAATCCTTCCAATGAATCCTCTTGTCCTCCTGGTTACCTCCCCACCAGAATCTAGCACTCATTGATTCTATTTCCCCACAAGTGGAAGTGGGAATCCTGAAGCACGACATGGCATAGGTTGGTATAGCTTGGATAATGGATTTTAGGAGGATCTCACGTCCTCCTTCCGTGAAGAACTTATTTTTCCAACACCCCAGCTTTTTTGAGACTTTATCTCTTAAGTAGTCAAACTGTAGTCTTTGCTCTGGGTAGAGAAGGTAGGGAGACCAAGATACAGGTCATGGCCTTGGCAAATCTGAATTTGGAGGCTAACTTTGACCGAATCGATATTGGCCTGGGTGGTATTCTTGCTAAAGGTAATGGCGGACTTGTCAAAATTGATAAGTTGGCCGATGCTTTTTCATAATCTTTAAGGCATTTTTTAACTGTCAGCACGTCCCTTCTGTTAGCCTTAAAGAAAATCAAGCTATCATCTACAAAGAAAAGATGAGTGATAACCGGGCTTCCCCTAGCAACCCTGACCCCAGTGATATTTCCTGCTAACGCATTGGCGTTGAGTACTGAGGAGAGGCCTTGAGCCACCACCACAAAAAGGAACGGGGATAGGGGGTCTCCTTGTCGAAGTCCCCTGGAAGGCATGACTTTTCCCGAGGTGTTGTTGTTTACTCGGAAAGAGTAGGAAGGAGAAGTGACACATTCCATGATAAGATTAATCCACTTTGTGTCAAAGCCCATTCGAATCATGACTTTTTCAAGGTAGCTCCATTCAACCCGGTCTTAGGCCTTACTCATGTCCAATTTAAGAGAAGCATAACCTTGTTTACTCTTGTTGTTTCTAAGCCAATGCATTCATTCGTACCCCAGGATAACGTTGTCCGAAATCAGACGACCCGGTATGAACGCACTTTGGTTAGGGTCAATAAGAGATCCAAGGACCCTTTGGAATCGGTTAGTAATAGCTCTGGCCACAATTTTATAGGAGACATTACAAAGACTGATCGAGCGATAATCTTTCAGTGATTTTGGCTCATTGACCTTATGAATAAGGGTAATATTCGTTGGATTTTGACCGTACAACCCCTGTTCTCCATTAAGAATTCCGAGGCACCCCAAAGTGATATCCTCCCCGATTTCCCCCCAGGCATTTTGAAAAAATAGAGCTGTAAAGCCGTCTGGCCCGGGGGCTTTAGAGGGGTTTAAATCAAAAAGAGCTTTCCTAACCTCCTCCCCCGAGAAGGGGTTCGTCAGGAATCTGTTCATTTCTTCTGTAACCGAAGGGTGGATCGAGTTAGTGATGACTCTTATATCCTCCTCGGAGGGATTCTGGGAGCTGAAAAGTTTACTATAGAAGCCTTCAATGGTTTCCTCAATCTTCTTCTGTTCCGTTTGGAGAATTCCATCATCATCGAGGATTGACCTAATAGTATTTTTCTTTCTTCGATCCGAGGCCATCTTATGAAAGAAAGAGGTATTTCTGTCTCCGGAGTTAAGCCAATTAACTCTGGATCGTTGTTTCCAATGGGTTTCCTGTTGGAAGAGAAGTTTCTCCAACCGATTCTCAATTGAATTGATCTTTGGTCGGTCAAAACCGTGATCTTCATTATTCAAGAGTTTATTAAGAAGGGCACGAGTATCTTTGATTTGTCTTCCAAGATTACCCACAGAGCTCTTGGACCAGAATTTAAGGGACTCGGCCACTTTCGTTAATCTATCCCCCAACCCAGTGGAATTAGAGGAACTACCCTTCCAACTATTGATCACAATGTTTTTATACTCCTCTTCGAAGATCCATTTGTGTTCAAATTTAAACGAAGAAAGGGCGGTACTGGATATAGATTGATTATTAAAATGTAATTTCAAAAGTATAGGCCGATGATCCGAGCCATAAAAATCAAGATTAACGGATAGAGCATCCAGAAACGTGGTAAACCATGAGTTGTTTGCCGCAAAACGGTCCAGTCGGGCCAAAATGTTGTGATCTCCCGATCTCATATTATTCCAAGTAAATTTTGGACCCGTAGTTTTTACATCATAAAGATCAACTCGCTTAGACCCGATTGAAATGCAGTCATATATTTACATGAACGGGCAATGCCACCAAGTTTTTCCTTTTCATAACGGATTTCATTGAAATCACCTCCTACTAGCCAACTTTCAGAGGGATTAGAGTGAGTTCTTGAGATTTTATCCAACAATTCCCATGAAAGGTGGCGGAGGTTAAGGTTTGGGTTTCCATAAAAGCCCGTAAAGTACCATTTTTTACAATCGAAGATAATCGAACAATCAATATGGCTATGCGAGTAGGACAAAATAGAAACATCGAGTTTATCATTCCAAAATAAAACCAGACCACCACTCTTGCCTATTGATTCAACACAGAAACAACTAGCGAAATTGAGACGCGTACGAAGTTTAGAAACACCAAACTTAGACAATTTAGATTCGGAAATAAAAACCAAATCGGGGGATTGGTCGAGGATAAGTCGTTGAAGATTCTTGAATGTCCGTTGTCCCCCGAGGACGCGGGCATTCCAACATATGCAACTCATGGCTGGTGGCGGGGTTGAGCCGAGTTAACCTCTGCCAAAACAACACTGTTGGTCTGTGATGGGTCTTTGGTCTGGGACAGCTCCTTCTTCCCGTCTCCTGATTAACTCCAAAACCAGTGATGAATCTATAAAATTGGGAAGAATACCGGTTAAAATAAACCCGGAACTGGCCGAATCCGCTACCGACGGTCAGAATTGTCTCCCCGACCAGCACAGATGCTTGGGGAGGAAGAGCTCACCACCTTAAAGCGAGAGAAAAAATTACAAAAACTTTGCAAGGAAATAAAATTGAGAAGAATACCGGTTGAAATAAACCCAGAACTGACCGAATCCACCAACGGCGGTCGGAGTTGTCTCACCGACAAGCACAAATGCTTGGAGAGGAAGAGCTCACCGCCTTAAAGTGAGATAAAAAATCGTTGGGGATTTTTCTGATTTGGGAGGAAATCTAATGCCTCGATTGTTCACATTTTTGAGGGGCTTGAGGGTTTAAACTTTTGTAACAGCGTTTCCAAACCTTCTATTTAATTAATTGATGATGGAAGGAGACAGATGAAAGGAGGAGGCAAAAACACGCAAAGAGATGGGTGTTAGCGACGGCGGTGCGAAGAGATAAATGGTCACTACGGCGGCACGAGGAGATGAACAGTCACGACGGCATCGGGAATCCGTCAATGGAGAAAGGAATTGAAGGAGGAGGAAGCTAGAAGGTTCCTCTTTTGCTATACATCGGCGTATGGATGTCACTAGGGTACAGGGGAGAGAGATGTTCAGGGGAAGAGAGAATTGGGGACCTTGAAACCCACACGGTTCTTCAATTTCAATCTTTGAGAATACCAAGTGATCCGCACGGAGGCGGCAGGAAGATCCGCACGGCGGCGGCAGATTAGATCTCACAAAGGAGAAGGAAAAAACCGCACGTAGGCGGCAGGGATGTTCGCGCGGCGGCTGCGGAAGACCTCAAAAGGAGCAGAGTGGTGGATAATACCAAGTATAGCAGTTATAACAGTGGACGGCGGCAAGAGGAAGGAGAGGGGAACGGCGGCGTGAGGAAGGAGATGGGCAAAAAAAATAGTGGCGAGGTCATATCAACTATGTACAATAGTTGTTAGGGGAAAGCAAAATCCTGATCTTTTACTGTTGACAATGAAATAATTTGTTTGATTTGTGTTGAATTCCAAATCGTACATTTTTTAAATGACAAAAATTTATATGAACATGAGTTCACCATAAACTCAATTTTTTTAGTATCATTTTTATATATAAAAATGATCACTATTAATAGTGGCGGACCTAGCTTGGGACAAGCTGTACCCCAAATTGATATATCCCAAGCTATATATACATATAGACATATTTCATTATTTGGTCCAGTGATAAAGTGTGTGTGTTATCTTTGGTATGTCATGGTTTGACTCCCCCTTTGCTGCCCAAAAAAAAAGTTTCATAGACTTAATTGTAATTGTAATTTAATTTGAATGTTATATACTACATTCGTCCCCCAAAAGCATGCTTAGAGAGTTGAAACAGGTTTTATGGAAAAATAGATTAAATCCTTTTATGAATAACGTAATTGAATGTGATGAAAATATAATGATAGCTTGAGTAATTAAGTGATTATTGAAATATAAAGATAAAAAAATTGTGTCCATAGACATACTTAATCTACATTTTCGTAAAACCTATTTTAGCTCTCTGAGCATACTTTTGGGAGACAGATGGAGTATATTTTTGCATCGAGTTATATATATCTTTTTGTATTAAATAATATTTTATTAATTATTTTTCGTACCCCCAAATTAAAAATTCTGAGTCCGCCACTGACTACTATATGTAACAGTAATAATTTTTTCACATAGCAGTGATAGAGTTTATGTATAGATTTAATTCATAAGAGTGTCACTCTTTAAAAAAAAAAAAATTGATATAACCCTTTTAATAAATTTAAACATAGTATTATATTTGATAAATTATAAAGTTTAATTTAGTTTGTTATTTGTTTTTTTTAAGGGACAACGATAGGATATATAAGTTGGACGGGCACGAGATATTCTATAAATAACGAAGATTTACCAGTTACGATTTATCTATAATTTTTTTTTAATTATGCACGCATCTTCATTCCTCAAATTACCTATAAAATAATTGACTACGAAAATTACCTACAAACAAATTGTCCATAAAAAATTTGTTTATAGGTAATTAAAGATTAAAAAATGTGTACAAATTTAAAAAATCTATAGGAGACTCCTAGCAATCCTATTACTTAAGGAAACAATTATTTTTATTGAAAATTTAAATAACTATATATATTGAAAAATTTCATAGCCAATTATTTATTTTCTTATAGTGTTTTTTTTAAAAAAAACAAAAATTGCTCCAAAAATTAACAAGAACAGAAATTATTGAGAATAACATCTACATCAATCAGATGAGGACTAGTAAATTCAATGAAAATGATAATAGAAATGAATATGAAGTAATTCTAGTGCCTAATGAGAATTAATTAATTATTATATTGTTTTTATTAATTATTTTTGTCCATTTTATTCCAACACTGACAATGTAATTAACCATAATGAAATAACATTTTCTTCAAGATACTCTTTGATTCTCATTACCATTTTCATCGATGAATTTGAAGTACCAAACGTTTGTCCATATCCTTTGGAATGGTCATTAGTGTAAATAAATTGTATATTTCAACAACAAATTATATAATATAAAATATACGGTGAACTTGATGCATACAACCGTTAGTCGAACTAAATTTCATGATAAAAAATCGTGTAGTTTGGAGATATTAATTATGCTAATTACGTTGGTACTATTAAGTATTATTTTATTTGAAGAATAAATGCGACAACAAAAGGAAAATTAATGATTATGACCCTATTTCTAAGGATAAGACTAAAGTGTTCTCATAAAAGTTGGTACAACAATGGATAAAACGGCACGACAAAAGAATAAAGAATTTGCTATAAATTTTTTAAATATGGCTACATAATTTTGAAAAAAATAATTTTCTTTTTAAATGGTGAGGATTTTTAAAACTTGTCTATAAATTTTTAAAAAATTTACGCATCTTTATTCCTCAAATTACCTACAAAACAAATTACCTACAAAAATTGCCTACAAACAATTTAACCTATGATTTTATTTTATTTTTGGTCGGGTTAACCTATGATTTTTTTATGGTAAATAATTTGTTTGCAGGTAATTAAAGAATGACGATGCATATATAATTAGAAAAACATGTAGGTAAATTCTAGGCAATTCCCACTATTTAAGAATTAAATTATTTTTATTAAAAATTGTATAGTCATGTCTAAAAATTATGTAGGTAATTTATTTTCTTGTAGAGTAAACCGATTATAAAAAATGAATATGATGGAAAATCGGATTATGTATAAATAGCATTACTACTTTTCAGTGTATTAACCGGACTAGTTTTTTGTCTACCCGTGCGTTGTACGGAAGTTATTAGTGTTGCTACATTTTGTTATTTTATTATTATTTATTTTTCAATATCTCTTCAAGTTATAGATTATATATAATCTTTTACATATTAATTGGTAATTTAATCATGAAAATATATTTATTTTTTGCTAAAATATATATTAATTAAAAAGAATTTTAATAATTATTGTGATTCACGAAATTTTAGCTGCAGAACATTCAGAAACGTAGAGCCTCCCTTTACCACATGACAATATGATTTTAAAAACGGTAATTTTAAGGGGAAGGGATTCTCGTTCTCTAACTCATAATATCAAAAAAAAATTGATACAATATATAAAATATAAATGAATAAACATGGATATAACATTAATTATATTATATAAAAATTAGAAAAATAAAACAACAACCAATTAATTTTAACAAAAAAATAATATTCACCCTTTCAAATAAAAACAATGTATATAACAAAAAACAAAATATCATAATATAATTTTAACATTCTGAACATTTCTTGAAATACAACATTTTTTGTTGTATTATGTTCAAAACTATCATTGTTATACAACATAATCTTCAAACCATGTTGATTGGTAACCCTAGAAACTGCAACATAAAGCTAACCATGACTAAACACCAGCTTCTTAAGATAAACTCCAACATGAAAAAAAGATTTCCCTTGACTTTTATTTATAGACATAGCATACGAAACAATCAACGGAAACTGTCTACGTGTAAACTTGAACGGTAACCTAGGATCAGAAGGAGTCAATGACAATTTAGGTATCAATGCTAGTTCAACGGGGCGCTGCTACCAGTAAGAACTTTAGCTTCGATTACTCTATCACTCAACCTAGTGATTACCAACCTATACATATAGAATTTTTTTTGTAAAATCAATCTTATAAGAAATGATAAATATCACTAAATAATAAATTTAAGATAAATAAAAATAATAAACTAATCGGGTCCCGTTACACAATCCCCTTGACTGATCTATATTTCTCAACGACATAACAAACATTCCAACTTTGAGATTAAGTTCATGGTTAGGCGCACCAAAAAATTTCAAAGTGTTGGGGAACTCGGGAGTATGAACATCAGCTAGAGAATCAAAATTGGAATCAGACCTGGAAACACTATCAGAACTGAGATACTTGCGAGACTCCTTTTGATTTAATCGAACCATGTAATCATTTATGGATCTAATATAATAAAGTGTGGGGGCAAGGATAGCTCTGTCCTGTAAAAATTCGTGATCAGGCATCCTAAATTTAAAATTATGATAAATACAATTAACAATAGAAGCAATTGGATCATCACCACCTTTCAACAAAATATCATTTGGGATGATATTATTATAACCATAATCACTTCTTGTCCCTATACTTCCATCACCAACTAATTCAATGCATTCCGAAAACAATTTCATTTCCTTCATCCCTTGAACAAAATCAAATTGCATCAACCTCATGTTTCTTGTCAACTTCAAAATAGTGCATGCATCCTACAAATCAGATTAATTGATAGTGGCATGTATAATGCCCTGTCTCTTTCCTGGAATGACATGCAAGATCTGTCAAGAATCTTTCTCAAAACCAATTGTCTTTCTACCAAATGGTATTTCAGAGCGGGATAGATCAGACAACTACATGGCATCTCTCAATGATGTATCTAATGCTTCAATATAATGTCTGTGAACCATTGGAACTTCATCCCATACTATGAGTTTGCACCTAATCAAAAGTTCAGTTAGGTGACTACCTTGCTTAATGTTACACATAGAATTCTCCAGACAATTGATTAGAATACAAAATCTAGAATGTGTTGTACATCCACCAGAAAATAAAAGTGATGTTATGTCACTGGATGCTATATTCAATATACCTTCAGATCACAGTCCAGCAGATAGTGTCTTCCATAAAAAAATTTCCCAGTACCTCCATAATCATATACAAAAAACATCCACAAAATCTGACGATACTGGTCTAATTATTTTATCAAAAACAACATGCTGCTCATCATTAAATTTCCTTATATAAACTTCATACTCCATCCTTAGTTCACCTTTATTATTCGATAACCCAGTCAAAATCATCCTATTATGGGATGTTATACTATTATCAATAACTGCCACATGAATCCCATCAAAATCATGCAAACTCTTACCAAGATAACACAACATATTATCTAATTCTAAGACAACAATTCTTGATCTCATCATCCATCATTCTCAATTCTACAAACATAAGAAGAAGAAAAGATCATCATTAAAAAACATACATAAAGTAATAAATAATTTTTTTAATAAGATATTAAACAATTACAAATAATATATGTAATATGACAATATATATAACAATAATATAAAAAAGGCTTAATTGCGAATAAAATCACTAGCCTTTTCACAAATTGCAATTTAATCTAAACTTTTGAATTTTGGCAAACCAATCATCACTTTTACTCTTTTTTGCAATTTCAACTTCGAGCAGTTTGCCTCCTTGCCCAAAAGTTGATGTGTACAAAACATACACCATTATCAGCCTAGTGAGCATCCACGTCAATAAACTTATTAACATAATAAATAAAAAATAAAAAATAATTTAATATTATATATACTATAAATAAATTTAAAAAATACGTTTAAATATAAAAATATACGTTATATTTTTTTATAGTATTAAAAGTTAAAAAAACTTTTAAAAAATATAAAAATAAAAAATTTAGAATAAAACTTTTAAAAATAAATTAAAATAAAATAGAAATTAAAAGAATGAATTAAAAAATTTACAAATATGTAAAATGCAAAATAAAAATTTAAATATTCATCCTCTTCACATCTTCATCCTCGAGAAATATTATTTGTGTTAATTTTTAAGAATAAATTTTTTAATTATAATTGTGATTTTGAATATTATTTGTTTGTGTTGGTTTCTAGTTTTGATTTTATTAGAAGATATTAGATTTGATTTTTATTTGTGTTGATTTCAATGTCTTATTGTATTTAAATTTATTCTAAATTTATTTATAGTATTTATTTTTAAACTATTATTTATTATGTTTATAATTATTTATTGATGTGGATACTTACAAGGATGATGATTGTTTATATATTTGTACACATAATTTTTCGGGCAAGAGGGTAAACTGTCCGATGTTGAAATTGCAAAAAAAAGTAAAAGTGATGATTTATTTACCAAATTTCAGAGGTTTAACTTAAATTGCAATTTATGAAAAGGTGGTGATTTTATTTGCAATTAAGCCTATAAAAAAATATTATTTGAAACACTAAAATAATATAATAATATAATTATGATTGATTATAACAAAATGTTTAAATAAGAAAAGTGTGCAAATAACTCCGTTTCAGAAGAATAAAGAAAGTGTGTGAATAATCATGGGACGGAGGGAGTATAATTTAAAGAATGTATAATATAAAAAATAAACAAATACCTGGATACCGCATTACTTTTCTTATTTTGTACAAAATATCGTTTGACAGATATTTTCAACATTTATCTCATATCTCACATGGATTATTTAAAGATCCGGAAGTGAGAAAAGTAACAAAAAGAGATCTCAATGAAGATGCAGAGGCCCAAACGCTAGCCTGTTCAAGTCTATCAACTTATTCTCTATCATCATCTAACAACCCCCTATCAAAGCACTCATCACAAAATATGGCATAATTTATTCCTCAGTAACAACGTTCAACAGAATCCTTAGATAATAGGTCTCACTAGTACCAGGTGGTACATGAAAAATACGACCAACAACAAACCCCCTCTACCTTGGTTCCCACGTCCTCGACCTCTATGAATATTGAATTTAAATTAAACCTTCCCCACTAAGACAACACTTATTTCCATATTTCCTTTAAAAATATATAAAAAAACTCAATAAATATTAGAAAATTTTATTTAATTTAATACATCTAAAGATTTTAAATATTAAAAAAGTGATAATTTCATATTATTTTACAAAACGATAACCAATACATTACATACCTTGATCTAAATATTTATTTTTGTTTGAAAATATTAAAAGAAAACATTCGTATTGTGAATATATTTTAATCCAAATTGTACAAAGTCCGTCATAATATGTAGAAATAAAATAATTTTTGTTAACATTGTTACAATCAACAAATGATTGTCAACCATTACCAAATGTATAACTTAGTGTGTTTAAAACTTTTAGTTTTATAATCCAAAAATCTTCATTCGGCTTTCGCAGATACATAGATTCTGGAAACTTTCCACCATGAATATCAGTCCACATTTAAGGAATTATCTATAAGTAGAAACAAAGTTAGTAAATATACATTAAAAAATATGAACATAAAAAGACATAAAAAACCTACCAAATTATTATAAAAGATTTGAAAAAAATCAGAAATAAAATAATTCCTCCTTAGCTTTCCTGTAAATTTTTTTTTTATTATTATCATGAACAAAAAAATATCAATATAGATTAATGGAACAAATACACTGACGAATATACTCACCATATACATTAAAAGACCCTGATATAAGATTGAGATTACCATCATCTTTTAGGATACTATTTCGATGGTAAACCTTAATATAAATCTTACACAAATTAAATTTCGCAAATGTTATGTAATCACCAACGCACAGATTGTCTTGTTCTTCAATTTCTTTCCATCCATCAGTAAAGTACCAATAACCTCTAATAATAGTTATTTTTGCATAACATATATCGACACTCTGATTAACAAATATATACCTTGAATTTAATGGCATATCCCTTGATGAAATAAAATCATCATGTATACACTGAAAAATAAAATAAATAAATAACAATCAATATAAATAAAAATTATATAATTAGAATAATAAATTGTTTGATAAAGAAAAACTAACAAATTTATATTGCACTTCAATGGAATTACTGGGTAAGTATTGAACGAAAAAATAAAATGAATATTTTGAATAGTAATGTTCCTTGTACATCTTCAATTCATCATATTGCATAAATAAATTTCCAACTACATCAAATTTTTTTTTATTAAATTTATAACACACATATATATATATATATATAAGAAGATATGTTTATAAGATTTTATTAAACTTAAGTATGAGAATCTTTCTATCATGTTTAAACTCATCTCAAAGACGACATAAGTCCAAAAATATAGTATCATCATAAAATATTTTCATTATTTAAAATTAGTATATAACTCTTAAACAACTTAAAACTGAATTTTATAATTTTATGTATTGGTGTGGTTGTTGTATTGAGTAGAACCATTTAATAAAAATAATACTACACAAAATTTAGTAATAAGAGCAGACTAAGGCAAAGATTACACAAAAATTAAAGTGTAATCGTATTTATAGGAAATCATACATTAATGAGAAGAAATTAATATTTCAATAAGTCAACTGCAAAAATTATTATTTAATTACATGATTCACACACACACACACATAAAATGTAGATGGCCATAAAATGTAATCAAAATATAGATGAATAGCCAGTAACATTTTAGATTTTCTAATATTATTTTTATTAGAACGAATGTTGCATAATACAACTAAGAAGAATTAAAATCTATAATTCTAATATTATAGATTTCTTTCAAGTATTTGATTCCCCGAGAAGCCGCATCATTTTCTGCTTCTTTAGAGGATCCAAACAGTTCACCATATACAACATGCACTTCGTCAATGTCGTTGAGATAAACAATTGATTTGAAAATAGGTAGGCGTTCGGTTCCAATCTTATTAGTATCATATAAAACTGATGAAATTCCTAACTTCAGAACTAAGTCACTAAGAATGTCTTAAAATTAAGAGTAAAAATAATATGATTTATAATATATATAAAAAAAAAGTAACACATGGGATGAAGAAGAAAGTGGAATGATGAATCTTATTACATTGTTTTGCTTGTTAAACATAATATTCAAGCAACAAAATAATGGAGCGCTAAAAGAATAATGATGAAGCATAAAACTTCTCTTTAAATAGGTGTGAGAATAAAAAATTGGCCCTTGGAATAAACACATCATTAAAGACGTAATTAATTTCATTAAATTATTAGTAAAAATAGTATGAATAAATCAACAAATGAATAATCAAAATTGAGGAATTATCGGTCCACATTTGAGGAATTATCTATAATTAGAAATAAGTAGTAAATATACATAAAAAAAGAATTTATGAACATAAAAAACATAAAAATCGTACCAAATTATTATAAAATATTTGGAAAAAAATCAGAAATAAAACAATTTCTCCTCATCTCTCCTGCAAATTATTATTATTATTATCAAGAAAAAAAAATTAATTTAGATTAATGGAAGAAATACATTGACTAATATACTCACCATATAAATTAAAAGACTCTGATATAAGATTGAGATTACCAACGTCTTTTAGGATACCATTTCGATGGTAAACCTTAATATAAATCTTGCACAAATTATATCCCGCAAATATTATGTACTCACCAACACACAAATTGTAATGCCCTTCAATTTCTTTTCATCCACCAGTAAAGTACCAACAACCTCTAATTATATATGTTTTTACATTTCATATCTTACCACTCTGATTAACAAATGTATACCTTGAATTTAATGACATGTTCCTTGATCAAATAATATCATTAGGTATACACTGAAAAATGAAATAAATAAATAACAATCGATATAAATAAAAATTATATAATTAGAATAATAAATTATGCGACAATGAAAAACATATAAATTTATATTGCACTTCAATGGAATTACTGGGTACGTATTGAACGAAAAAATCAAATGAATCATTTGAATAGTAATGTTCCTTGTACATCTTCAATTCATCATATTGCAAAAATAAATCTCCAACTACATAAAAAAAATTAATTAAATTCGTAACAAATATATATATCGTATAAAAACTACTAAGATGATTTGTTTATAAGATTATAAACTTACATGTGAGCAACATTCTACCAGTCTTAAACTCATCTCGAAGATGACATAAATCCACAAATCTTGAATCATTAGAAAATAAATTCATAATTTCAATTTTGTATATAACTCTTATACAAATTGAAACTAAAATTCCTAACGAAAACAAAGTGACTAAGAATCAAAATTGTTTTGCTTGAGAATGAAATTTTTTGATGATGGAACTTCTCTTTAAATAAGAGTGAGAACAAGTTAGTGGGATTTGAATTGAGCATGTAATTAAAGACATATTAAAGTTAGTTAAATAAAGGTTAAAAATAAAATGAATAATTGATGAAAAATAATGGACGATCAAGATTAATCCACAAAAAATGATCAACGGCTAAAGGCGAATGACGCCAAAACTATAAAAAGAAAAATAGCTCCTATTATATATTTATGATTATGTATAAATAGCATTACTACTTTTCAGTTTATTTGTACTTAATCTCCAAATTTTCAACCACCCCATTCGCGGAAGCAATTTATAAAAAAGATTAATTCATTATTTTGGGTGGGGGGTGGTTATTGTTCAACATATTAAATCAATATTGTATATGGTAAGAGGAGAATTAGGTTAAAAAATAGTGACCAAGGATTGAAATTTTTTCTGAATAAAATATATAAATAAATTTCTCTGCGATGATGAAGGGCAACACGCAAGCCAGAAACAAAAAACACCCCTCCTCTTTCTCTTACTTGTCAATACTTGGCCCTAAACTCACACGGCACCAGTAGGGGTGAGCATTCGGTAAAAACCGAATCGAACCGAACCGAATTAACGTAATTTCACACCATAATACACCGAAATCGAACCATTTAAGCCTAAAACCGATTGAAACCAAACCGAATTTTTTCGGTTCGGTTTTGGTTTAAAACCGAAAAAACCGAAATTTTAACATTATTGAATTAAGTCATTCAACAACACAAAAATTCGGATATATATATATATATAATATATTAAATATATATAATATTATATATATATATATTAAATAAATATATTGTATATATATATTATATATATATATATTATATATATATATATTAAGTAAATATTTCGGTTCGGTTCGGTATATTTACCGAAAAAATCGAACCGAAACCGAACACCAATTTTTTTAAAATGCAAAACCGATCCTGAACCGAAAACCAATTTAACCGAACCGAATTTATATTTCGGTTCAGTTCGGTTTTTCGGTTTTTACCATATTCTGCTCACCCCTAGGCACCAGTACATATTATTTCCCTTTTTGCTACTATTTCTTTCCAATTTTATGTACTATCTCCTTATATACTAATAGGGAGTTGTTTATGGATGATGTGTCAACACCACAACAATTTAACCTATGTGTCAATATGTGAGAAAATTTAGTATACATGTCATTAAAAAAAATCCTATGTGTCATCCTATGTCATTAAAAAATTCCTATGTGTTGTCCTATGTATCATCTCATTGTTAGGCCTTTTAATTTCTATTTCAATATCGAATAAGAATAAAAAATCTAGATTTTTTGTATATGCCGCCCCATGTCGTTCCTCCCTCCTCCCGTCGCCTTTCGCCGCTCGCTTCTCTCTTCTCTCGCAGCTGTTCGCCGTCGTAATTTCTCAATTGGTTTTCCGCCTCCCTCCTCCTGCCGCCTTCTGCCACTAGCCTCTTAGTTTTCTCGCAGTTGTTCGTCGTCTCAATTTCTCAATTGATTTGCTTGATTTAAACTTTTATCTGTTTTAGTCTTTTTTAAGTTGAGATTCATTCACTTCCCCTTTAAGTAATTGTTGATCGATCACTCTTCAAAGGATTTAGTGTTACTATTTGATCTAATGATCCATAATTTTTTTGGGTGTCATCTACCGTATACAATAAC
The DNA here is from genome assembly GCA_037126765.1 of Stenogyne calaminthoides. Lineage (NCBI taxonomy): Eukaryota > Viridiplantae > Streptophyta > Magnoliopsida > Lamiales > Lamiaceae > Stenogyne > Stenogyne calaminthoides. Next base: position 41,994,438 of record JBBCBC010000005.1, read on the forward strand.
AATTGACTAAAAAACTGCATTACATAAATGTATATACTGCTATAATTACTGAACTCAAAGAACTTAATCATTGAATTACCATTGCTTGAAATCTCATTCTTATTTTTCTTCTATGTTTTCGTGAATTTTATTTCGTAAAATATATCCGGTATTAATATTTGCATCTTTTTTTATTCTTAGATTCTAAGATATTGCTAGCATCGTATCTATGCCTTGCTTAGGGATGTAGGTGTTTAATGTTCCTTTTCGAATTTATGCGTTGACGTTCATCTATCCACTAGCGTAAAAGGTGAATTTAGTTTCGTTAAGTATAGTCATTATTATCGTTCTTTTGATATATACACATTTATAGCATGACATATTGATTTAATTTTATGCTCTAAGCTTTTATATACTGATTTTGTTTGCAACATATATTGTAAGTTGATTTTTGATTTATAGTATTTGCTAAAAAAATATAATATACAAATTTGTTTGGATTTTATAAGAAAAAACATTTATTGTGAATTTTATTTTTCTAACTGAGATGAAGGAGTCATATTTTCCTGCTTATATATTATCTTCAACACATGCAAGATGAAGTATTTGTGGTTTGTCTTATTCTGTAGATGAAAGGAACTTCAAAATATGCATACTATATTCTTAGATTCTAAGATATTGCTAGCATTGTATATCTGCCTTGCTTAGGGATGTAGGTGTTTCATGTTCCTTTTCGAATTTATGCATTGACGTTCGTCTATCCACTAGCGTAAAAGGTGAGTTCAGTTTCGTTAAGTTTAGTCATTATTATCGTTCTTTTGATATATACACATTTATAGCATGACATATTGATTCAATTTTATGCTCTAAGCTTTTATACACTGATTTTGTTTGCGACACATATTGTAAGTTGATTTTTGATTTATAGTATTTGCTAAAAAAGTATAATATACAAATTTGTTTGGATTTTATAAGAAAAAACATTTATTGTGAATTTTGTTTTTCTAATTGAGATGAAGGAGTCATATTTTCCTGCTTATATATTGTCTTCAACACATGCAAGATGAAGTATTTGTGGTTTGTCTTATTCTGTAGATGAAAGGAACTTCAAAATATGCATATTATACTATGGTTTCATAGGTAGAAATTGAAATTATAAGTTTCTTCTTATTGTGGTGCCATCATTCGACTAGGATTGTTCTACATTGTATCCAATGTTAGTGTAGCTCAGAATGGAGGGACTGTGTTGACAACTGCATATTGCGATTCCATAATCACAGCAACATGCAATGATGCTCGGGATTCATGATTCAAAAATCTGAATATGATTTCACTTCTATAGATGAAATACAAAGACAATCTAGACAAGGAGATGTTATCTTCAGAGGTAAACATTTCGTAAAAAATATTATGCATTCACATATTTCATAATTATGTAATGCACAAATAAAATTGATAAGCCACAATTTAAATTCATACTTTTGTAGATATAATTAGATACGTGGTTCGAATTTTTAATCTCGAGACTATTGATAGACCTGTATTTACACACGGCCAACTATATATTGAGATTTCTAGGGTGAAGAGTTAAAAGGGATTAAAAATACTTTGTCTTGATGATGATGGAAAGTCCTCTAGCTCTACGATTAATGTTGTTTTTAAAGAAGTTTTTCAGAATCTTAAGTGAATTAAAAAAAATAATATTTTCATTATACGTGTTTTGATTTAATGATTAATTATTGTACAAACTAATTACATCTATATTAATTTATATTTTATCTTATAATACTAAATTATATTAAAATATTATTATAATAACTTGTCATACAAAATGACAAATGACAAATTAATGTTAAAATTTATATTAACTAAGTCCATAGAAAAATATAATATAACTTAAAAAAATTAATTAATTTAAAATCCCGTGTAAAACACGGGTTCTACACTAGTTAAGATTATATAAAGAGAGAAAAAAAAACTCTCTAGTATTAGGTGTTGGACTTATGGTTGAGTTTGGGTTTGACCCAATAATTAAATTAAATCCCTACTCTCTCTCCGGTTAGTAATTGCAGTGAAATCAGTGTTGACTTTCCTTATACTATATCCATGATTTTTGCCTCAGTTATACCATAATTATCTCCTTGATTGTTGTTCGAGATTGCTTTTCTTGGTTGATAAATAACTTAGTTGGATGAGGCGTTCGTTTTGGTGAGGATTCAAAAAAGCATTCTTTGTGAGAGAATCTCAAATGCTTGTGAATGTTGAGACGAGAGAGAGGAGAGATTGGTCTCGTTACCTGCACCGTCGCAAGAATAGGAGCCTGAGTCAGTGCTACGACCCTAATTCTCTAGCGGCGGTCGACGGCACCGTAACCAAACATTAAGTTTACATGAGAGGTGTTGTTCATTGCCTTCAATTTCTCAGAATTGTCATTTTTTATGGGAAAACATATATAGGGTCAATTTATCACAACATTAATTAAGTATATAAGTTTAAAAAGCTAAATATCTTAATAGATAAAAACGTAGAGTTTAATATTATTTTGTTTAAATTCTTGCACATAATCAATGAGCTCAATTTTGATGTACGAAAAACCTAACTTTGTAACTTGTTTGTTGGGAGAAATTAGTGGAAGCAGCCTTTGATGAGGTTATAGTCATTAAAGAAAAAAAAACTTAGGTAACATTTGCAAATTCAAATGGAGGAGTCATAATCACCTATTTTTAAAAATATTCCTTGACATTTTCAGCTTTGAAGAAGTACTTTTAAATTGTAAGTAGAATTTGCGACACTTTTTTATTGTTCTGTAATGACATCATATTTGATAGGGTGAACATTCTTTTGGATTCTTTTGGTCATGACAAAAACTCATATTGAGATGGGGTGCAAATTAGCACAAATTAACATCCACCTCTTTCAATGAGTTAAAGTGTCGTGCTCAAATTATTCCCCGTCTCATCGTGAGATCATCTCACGCAAGTTCGCCTCATTTATCATTCGGGCAGGCAGTCATGGAGATGCACATAATTCCTTGGATGACAATGTGTTTTTAGTGACAGAAATTATTCTCTAAGAATTCTTTTGTTTTGGTTTGATGCAATTTCCACGGAAAGGCTAATTATGTAGTGCAACATTAATTTAGCTCGTTATTCTATTTTCTCTTCATGTCCGTCTTTGTGGGTGGATCGAGAGTTTTTCACTTGGTTGAATTTGAACTATCAGAACATTTTTTTTAAATTTAATTTACGTTATTTTCACTACAAGAAAATGAATAATTGTTTACGAAAATTTTTAAATGGCTACAAAATTTTTCTATAAAAATAATTTGGTCCTTAGAAAGTGAGGATTTCCTATGATTTGTCTATCAATTTTTAGAATAATCTTTGAAAAAAATGCCTACATAAATAATTTTCTAGGTAAACAAATTACCAATGAGCAATCTACCTATACATTTGTAGACAAATTTACCTACACAAACAATTTTCTAGGCAATTTATATTTTTGTAGACAATTATTTATAGTTTTAAAATAGCCTATATAATTAGAAAATTTTGTATTAGTCAAGCATTACTATTTAATGACGAAATTATTTTCATTGAAAATTATGTAGCATGTCGAAAAAATATTGAAAAATTTGAGACAATGCATTATTTTCTTGTAACGTTTGTAAATGGTGAATTATCCTTCTTGCGCCAACAAAAAGGGGTATTATTAGATACAGTTTTCAATTTTACCAATTTAACTGACGTACGTTATTATAATTTGGAAAAAAAAAAATTGAATTCTACCGTTCGGATCTAATGTAAAAGATGAATGTCCGTAATTTTATAAAATGTGAAAAAATAAATAATAAGATAAAAATGTGTCCCCTGGCCCTAGCTAACAGTTATTTCCCCCTCGATCAACCAAAAACTATCTACTATATATATGATGTAACCTCCTTTATTTCTTCTCATGTACAGCCATATATTTTTTTTCAAAATTTCTAGCTATCAATCATAACTTTCATTTCTAATTAAATATTATCAATTGCAAAGCTTCTTTTTCTTCGTCAACAAACAATATTTCACCAAAAATGGGGATCAGAAACTCAAACAAAATGTCACAAAAAGAAGTGATCAAGCAGATTATGAAGATGTGCACCAAATTATGGAAGAAACAATTTCCACTAGGCCCAAGGGACATTTCGTAGTGTACGTGGGCGAAAATAGGAGTAGATACATCGTCCCAATTTCGTATTTGAGCAAACCCGAATTCCAGAGCCTATTACAACAAGTTGAAGAAGAATTCGGGTTCGATTATCATAACATGGGCCTCAGCATTCCATGTGATGAACAGGCTTTTGTGTGTCTAGTATCAATGCTTAAATATTAGTCATAATTTCGGTCATCTTTCGTGAAATTATTGTGTTTCATCTATGTGTTGGTTTCATCACTAGTCTGTGTTATGCGTATATTGATGATGTTGATATGTACAGTATCCATCGTGTTAGTATTGTGTTTCGTCTTTGTGTTGGTTTCATCACTCTGTGTTGTATTGATGAATGTTGATACGTACAGTATCCATCACATTAATGCGGGATGAAATAATGAAATTCGGATTTATGGTTTGAATTGGAAACTTATATGGTTCGCGGGACAAGCTTGGATAGATGACTTAATCCTAATTAAGTATTGGTTGTTTGGTTCGCTGGAGGCAGGTCCAAGACATAAATTCAACTCGGGTACAGAAAGACATTGATCCCCATATTTTAGAGCAAATATATATCGTGTGAGGGATAGGACAAAATTTGTGATAAATGCAATGTTATCATTATGTTTTGTAAAAGAGAAATTGTTCTTTTCTTGTTTTAATTCAATTGATTATAAAGGCATTATGATATTAACAAATGGATATCTCATTTAGGGTGGACAATTTTGAACACGACACGATAGCACGATATGAAAACAATGTAAAATTGTGGGTTAATGTTTAGTGTTATCGTGTTCGTGTCGTTATCGTGCACGATAAGGACACGAAACTTATGTGTCGTTTTGTATCGTATTCGTGTCAACCCCATAAGTTTGAAAAAAATAATTGTACATATGAATTGATATTTTGTAATTTTATTAGTGAATTATATTTTTTATCGCGTCATATCATGTTAACGTGTATTATCGCGTCATATTATGTCATGCCATATTGTATCATGTCAAAATTTTAATATTAATTTTATTTAAAATTTTTTTTTATCGTGTTATATTGTGTTGTGTCATGTTGACACAAAAATTTTTTGTATATATGTTGTGTCAACACGAATTCTTACCATGTCGTGTCACTATCGTGTCGACACAAAATACAACATGCTAACACGAATTGTCAACCCTAATCTCACCTAATCCCTCAATTCAATCCCAAACATCATATTATTATCTTAGGATATAAAAGATAGAATCAAGCAATCTAAACATATATTTTAACAATAAAATCCTATTAAAATCCATATCACAACTAACTCATCCCGGCCTGTGAAAAGCAACTGAGGCATAAAAAGTAAAAGCATTAAAATTATGTGATTTGTTTTATTAAAAATGACAATTTATTTACACTGAATAATACAGTTATTTTTTCATATTAATAATTTTATGATTCAGTATAATAAATTATAATTTTTAATATAATAAATTATTCTTATTTAAATACAACATACTAAAGAGTGCCTGCAGGTGGTAGGATAGATTAATAAACCGACATCATGTTCAGCTTCAAAGAGTCAATTTTTGTAATAAAAAGCTGTGGATATAAAATCAATTACTGCTGCTACGTCTTACTAGGTCTAAATTTGGTAAAATTGAAAAGACTGTATCGAAATTTCGAATACTCATTATAGTAACACATTTATTTTCAAATAGTATCACAAATTTTTAATATTTTACATTTATTATTATAATGACAAATACTTATATGTAAAATAGCAACTAATTATGTTTTATTTGTCCTTACGAAAAACATACACTAGTCTTTATAATAACACATATTTGTCTTTATACTAACTCAAATTTAGATAGAATTTTCATATATTGCCTTTGCCTATTTTTTTTTTTTAAAAATTCATTTAACTTGATTCGACCTGCGAAATTTTGTGTCCTTCCCAATTTACACTAATATTTCCCTTAAATACATTAATATTTCCCTTAAAATAATTTACAAAGTATCTCTCATTAAACAATACTTCTCGTGTAAACCTAATATAGGAGATTTATTTTTTTTTTTTTTTTTATAAATATTTTAATATGTAAAATTGAAAAGAAATAAATGAAGGAGTAAATAGAAAAAAAGTGGGTCTAATGTGTATCTACGTTCACCGTGTGCTCATAGTGCATTTTAAAATCATATAATTTATTATATTGAAATATACAACTTATGTACACTGAATTGTGCAATTATTTACACTGTCTAATATAAACAAATTACATATTTTAATATAATAAATTATATAATTTTAGAATAACTATCAATATAGGTTGCACAGGATGGATACAAAAGTTGGGCATACGATGGGAAAAGCTTGTGGTGATGCCGTGTAAGGTTGGGCAAGAAAGATAATTTAGTTATGGTGTTTCTGGCAGTGTATTTACTTAGAAAAGACAAAAATTTAAAAGTGCGTGGCTTGCTAGTTGCCTTTCATCATGACAGAATGGCCCTCCGAATAAAGAAATTATTTATATTTTCGAAGGGAGATAGGATTCAAAATTATTCTATAATTTTCACTACTTTTAAAATAGTCTCAAAAAAGTTTAATTTATAAAATTTATTATATATTTTTTAATTGTACAATTTTTGTCTTAAATTCATAAAAATTGATGAAATAATACAGTTTTTGGTCATGCGTTTCAGACGAAAATTTTCAAATTGAATGCTCACATTTAAGGCACATGACCAAAAAGGATATTGTTTCGTCAGTTCCGGACGAATTTGGGACAAAAATGCTACAATTTACGTAAAATTGGGATCAATTTTGTACATTAAACTTATTTTGGACCATTATAAAAAAAAGTGAAATGTTATGTGACTATTTTGGATTGAGTGGGTCTCAATAAGAATAGGGTGTCACAGATCTTATTTCATAGTCATTTTAGAAGCGTGCAACTATACAAAACAGAAATGTGCAACTATTCCAAACAGAAGCATGCAACTATGTTCCCATATTAATAATTGCATTTTTCTGTATAAATAAGTTACACTTTTCAACATAACAAGTTGCACGCTTCTAAAATACATTATATAAGTCTGCGGTCTTGTCCCAATCTTATCTAAAGACCTAGTTTTTTGGGTTCTATTCCACTAACTATGTCACTTTTTTTTTAACCCAATCCTCCCTTTTAGCGGACGTGACCCTAAGACTTTTTTGTTTACAGTTTTGAGGGAATTTGAAATCTTGTAGAGAGAATTTAAAAGGATGAGATATATAATAAAAAGTGTATTGAATTTTGTATATGTTTGGGAGTGTGAATTTTGTAGGATTTGATAGAGTATGATTTTGAGAAAATATATGATAGAAAAATATGCAACTTATATTCACTAAAAGATGCAACCAAAACACTTGCATGTTTAAGTGAAAATAGCTTGCATGATTAAGTGGAAACAAGTTGCACGTTTAAAAAATGTACTTGAGCTGCACGATATGCCTGATGCACACGAGACCCGCTCCTGAAATTATTGTCAAATTATATAAATTATTGCTTGAATTTATTCTATTATTAGACGGGTTGAGTTTGAATGAACAAATCAAGTCGAGCATGAGTAATCGGTACAATCCCATCAAACTCATTCTATCATTATTCCTTAAAAGAAACTTAGAGATACCAAACTTGATTAAATTTAAAATTTGACAAAAATATTGTATGAGATCATACTTTCTCATTACATACATATTAAATGATATGTGGACTTAAAATCTACCCCAAATCACATTTTAAAGCAAGATCAGCATAAGCAAATGATCATACAATAGTGAAGATCTTTTAATGGATGGTTTAGTGTTGAACACATCAAACAAATTAATTTCATTCTCAACCGTTAAAAATCACATAGATTATCTTTGGGTTGAATTATATTTTTGTGAGGGTCCCGAACTGGATGGAAGTTGGTACTATAAAATTACCTATATTTTGTACTATCAAATATATTTACCTATATTTGCACTACAAACAAATTTGGAAGTTAGCTTTCAGGAAAAGGAAAGAAACTATATATGTAGACAGTTGCTAGACAAAGAGGGAAGGGAAGATTCCCAACCACTTTACCTTTCTGCACAAAATATCCCTAATGGCATGTGTCATTAAGAGTCAATCCCCTTTATTTTGTCCCTTCTTCAAATCTCTCGGATCACACATTTTACTAAGAGACTTTTTTCGAGACTCTTGAAGATTTAATGACTTTTTTCACTGGTTTCAAAACGCTCTTTGCATAAATCATACAAAAATAATACTCGATCCGAGATTAAGGCTCGAAACACTTCCGATCCAGCGTTTATCCAAAGACTATTTTCGTCCAACCCTCGAAGATTTGAAGATCTTCATCTAGCACTCGAAGATTCAAAGGCGTTCTTAGTCAAACTCGAAGGCCCTCGTCCAGAAAATCTTCAAAAGACACGTTCGATTTAAAACAAGATGTTCAGTCCTTGGATCAACATTTGAAATCTCCAAATTCAACTCCAGACAATGATTTCTCCATGAATCCATCTAAATCAAGGTCAAAGTCAATAAAGAGAAGAATCAGGGGAATAAGCTAGAGATTGAATCAATTAAATTCAACATTTAAATTCAAGAAATCATATTGTAAAATAATTTTTCGTGTATTTATATTTTATTCATGAGAATCGTTCTTACAAAGTCATACCCTTCAATTATCATAATTAATACTCTTTAATAATATAAGTCATACTCCTTAACTAATTTCACATATTCCTTATATGAAACTTATTCACCCTTTACTTTAACTTGTTCCAATTCCAAATTTCGACTTTTAAATATTTTAATAGTTGGATGCTAAAATTCTTTTAGAAAATGTACACTACAAAAAAATTGTTGCAAAACTCTTTTATGCTCTAAAGTTGTCTTTGGGCTATGTGATTCATTCATTAAATTCTTACTTCTAATAAATATATATCATATTTCTGTATTTTTTAAATTCTTAAATGTAATTAATTGAAAATCAAACATGCACCATTTGAGTTACATGGATGTAAAAATGATCTTTCTTCATGGTGACTTGGAGGAGAACAATTAAATGAAACAACCAGGTGTATTCTTGTCAAAGAGTACTAGGACCTCGTTTCAAGTTTAAGAAGAGCAAGATTATATGACAAAGCGAGTTACGTTTTGATGACTAAGGGTGTGACCTTACGACATTAATTACTACTAGTGAGAGTTACAGAAGAGAAGGGAAGACTAGTTACGTTTTGAAGTCAGACTCCAAGTGGGAGATTGTTGGGATATTTGGAGCCTGACTCACTGCATTAAATCGGAGATTTTGTTTCCTTCCAAGTGATTGCTTGAGAATCAAGTTGTTGCCTTTTAGAGATATTTTACTTGGAGGACTAAGTTGTTGTCTTATTAGTAATCCTAGTTTTTTTTTTAGTATAAATAACCCTCTAACACCCCCATTGTATCTTGCATTATCTTGTATGGTCATATAAGAGAAATAATATATATTTCCTGACTTCGTAATGCCCCCAAATGTAGTCAGTCTGAACGAACTAGGTCAACAAATATGTGTTCTTCTTTATATTATCGTTCCTATTTTTTTTTCATAATTGTAGATTAATTTCTAACAACACCAACACACGAGAGATTCATTCATTAAATTATCACTTTTAATAAATAATATCATATATTTTTTATTTTTAAATGTAATTAATTGAAAAATAATGTCTCAACACGCAAGAGCTGAGTTTGAAAAAGACCTTTTGCGCACAAAACTCTTATGTTCATTCATTAAATTCTCACTTCTAATAAATATGTATCAATTATCTTTTATTTATTAAATAAAAATGTGTAAAATTTTGAAAATACTAATATAGTAAAACCTCGTTAAATTAATACTCGATAAATCAATAACCTCGCTAAAACTAATAATTTGTCCGGTCCCAAGTTGGGACCAAACATTATAAGATAATATTTTTTTTGAGATCCTAGTGTATATATATTGGTCCCGACGAAACTATAAATTAATAATTATTAAAAATAATTCATATACATATATATGATGCACTTGAATATTCTTAAGACAACTTAGTAAAATAAGAATCTACTGTAACTTGTTTTTTCTTGAACTTCAAATCTATGTTGATCTCATCTTTAAATCTCCTTACTGCACCCAATAGTTGTGGCGTTGTCTTCTCGTACTGCAACAAAAAGTTATGAAGAGTTGTTGATGCTTGCAATGCTTCTTTTAGAGTGACCGGTTCCAAAGCTATTGAATCATCCTCTGCTTCATCATCTTCCGGATTATGAATGACATCGGCCACTATCTCTTCTAGACTCTGAACTTCGTGACATTGATTATTTTCACCCGGAAGGTCGAGCAATTGATTCACATCCATTTTGTGGTGATATTGCATACCAGTGATCAAATTCTCAAGCTCACGAATGTCTTCTCCAGGAGTTGCATCATTTGCACTTGAGTCGCTTTGATTTTCCGAGCGAATTTTGCAGTGTCGAAAGCAATTTGCTATTACTTCTTGATGAACATTTTCGGTCCAAGCTGACACTGTCATATTGATAGCATCTAAAACATTGATCTTTTCTGGAGATGGTATGTCTAACTCATAGCCTTCTAAAATCTTACGGTAAAATCTTTTGCAGTAATACATTTTGAAGGCTCTTATTATGCCGGCATCACATGGTTGAATTTTTGAGGTCGTGTTTGGGGGTAGTGCTGATTTCTATCCATGATTCAATGCACAAATGTTAGTCCAATGAACCATATTTTTGTATTTTCCAAAACCAATTAATTTAAACAAGTCATTCCAACTTCCACGTGAGTTTGTATTCATGGAATTCTACCAGTACATTTGTATTTTAACTTAATTTTCATCAATAACTATGCATGTATACTTAAAGTTATTCAAAGAATTTGGAACTTTGAAGGTCAACTGTGCATATACGTTAAAACCTCTTTAAATTAATAAATTATTAATTTATCGATATAATAATATCTCTATAAATTAATAATATCCTCCGGTCCCAAAGTTATTAATTTATAGAGGTTTTACTATAGAATTCCAAAATGTTTGGTACTAAAACGTTCAATATTAATGACAAATTTCGAGTAGTATTAAAATCAAGACTATATTCTTAAATATTTTCAATAATAAATAATTTAATAATGATCTCTTCTGTTATCATATTTTCAAATAATAACGTAATAATTTCAGTGTCAATATATAAAAAATACATCATAGAATACTAAATAACTGCTCATATAAAAAAATATAGATTTTTTTTTTTAAATCAGTTGACGTGTACAATGTATATTATGGACAATTAAACAAAATCTTGGGCACGTGACGACACGTGATGAGAAATGTAAGAAGGGTTGAAATTAATTAAACCAATTAAATTATTGTTGAAGGCTGGTTGGAATCATTGTCAAATTATAGAAATTGTACTTAAATTTATTTAATTATCAATTGATAGGGATGTAAATGAGTCAACCCCTACATGAACTATTAAGGTTCCAACTCGAAAAACATACATTTAAGTTCGTTCATTAAATTTCATGACTCCAGTTCAAGCCCAAATTTGAGCTCAATTATTTTATGGAGCCAAACTCAAACTTGATGATATATATTTGGTCTGAAAGCTCGCTAACAAGTTTGTTCACAGAGCTCATGAACATGTTCGCAAACAACTCATTTATTGGTTCACGAATTTTGATCCTTACCAACAATAGTAATCGAGTTGGTCTAGTGTGAAAATTTTTATGTATGAAAAACTATAAAATCGCCCTAAATCATGATCTATTCGGGTCTGGTGAACCATAAACCACTCGATTTTGTCTTACCTTCATCATATACAGAATTTGTTTGTAAATAAAAGTTTTTTCATATATGCAAATTTTCATACTAGACTTTGTCATAGTAATAATGTTGTACGGTGAAAGTGGTGCACATAATATATTCTTAATTATTTTCATCAGTAACATCAGTATGTTTAAATTTACTTTAAAACATATAATCAAATTCAAACAACTTAATTATTTAAATGAACGATTTCTAATTGAACACATGAAACAAAATTAATTTCATTCTCAACAGTTAAAATCAGATAGATTTGGATTTTAGCTTGAATTATTTTTGTGCAAGGGTCCCAAACTTGATGGAATTTGGTCCCACATTTGCCTAATTTCCACTACAAACAACGTGGACAAGGAGAACATGAACTTAATCTAATCATTTTTGCGACTCTTTTCTTACCTATTCATTCCTTTTGCTTCACCACCTACTACGAGTAGTCTCATCAAATTACATTATTCTCATTTCAGTTTATTTTAATTGATGTTTAAAGTTATTTCATGTACTAATAATTTTATATATATCAATAAATATATAGATATTATGAACTGGGTCCAGAAGAACTCTAAAGTGTTTGAGATTGATTTGTATATCGAAATCGAACTTAATAATATATATCAATCTTAAATTATATTAGTAAAATTAGAAATCACATATATCTACTAAATTCTATATCTTCATACAATTATAAATTTTATAAATTAAAATTAAACTACTCATTATAAATTAAAAATCACATATTTCTACTCTGTTCACGAGCTAACGAACGGAAAACTATATATTGAGCATGAGTTTATTTTATTATGTTGACAACTTAATTAAACGAGCCGAACAAATATTTTTCGAGCATAATCCTGAATTCTCAAACGGTTTAATTTGATTGCATCCCTCAATAAATATACATATAATATAACAATATTATTGCATTTTCTGATATTTAGAAAAATTAGAAATGAAAAGTATAAGTATATATATATATATATATGTATGTGAAATGGTAGTTTAATAAGCACAAAGAACATGTTACTTATGCCATTTTTGTTCTTGTATATACATAGACAAAGTAGCTTTAAATTTATAATTGGATTATATATATATATATGCGACCCACATACATCCATTTTGCTCATTTGAGCCTACCATTAATTAATGAGACACACTTGCATGAGACCTGCTCATGGTGAAACGGGGCATAAGTTGGATATTGACGCTTTAACACTTTGAAAAAAGTGAGTGTAATTTGTATTAAGTTGTACTCTGTCTCATGAATGAGACCGTCTCATGCATGAGACCGTCTCATGTGAGCTTTTGTCTTAATTAAATCCAACTGCCCCACCAACTTAATTTCATATGCATTTTAAATAGGAATGTATTGTAGGTTATGGTTTTAACACTATAGGTTATGTATTTAACACTATAGGTTATGTAGCACCGGAAATGACTAATAAATAATTAAACGAAATAAACTAAATGAAAATCAAGTCTCGTGCGAGCACGATTTCCTTAAAACAATTATGCCCTTCACTCTCGGTGCTAGTGAATCGTAGGACACTTGTCTCCCAGGATAAAACGATTATAAAGCAACGATAATAGCACTTTATCTTGCTCACGTCTAACTGAGAAATGCTCGATTGATCACCGGAATAAGAACGAATTCAGAGTGCAAAAGCGAATGCAGTATCGAAGTAGCAAATGCTGGAAACGGTATCTGTATTTCTCTTCTCTCCACAGGAGTGTGCTACTTATAGCAGCCAAAAGTGACTGTTGGAGCATGGCCATAAATTGCCATTAAACCGAAACCAAAATGCAACTTGAATTCAGGTTGCATGTAACACCTGAAAACCCCTTAAACATTTCACGTTTTTCAGGTCGATTTTTATGTACAAAACCGTTGCACTTTTAATGGGAAACGTTACACGTTTTCAATTTCAAAACTTAAAATAAAACGTGTAAAAACTGAGGCAAAAGTTTGCTTGTACGTCCGCCATCGAGCCTGCACACAAGTTCGGGTTTCAAAGGCAAAATCCGATCAAGATTTGCAACCCCCCGCGCACCCGCGTAGAAGGTGGAGGAGAATGAACTCATAATATTTTACAAGCAACAAGTGGGTAGCTCTTTATATACCCACTTCCTCTTTTCTCATTTTCCAATGTGGGATAGAAACTCTCTACTTTTCCCCTTCCCACTTCCCATTTGTTGGTTATAACAACATTTATTGAGAATATAATTTATCATTCACCCCAAAATTGCTCCATTTTCCAACATGTATATCGACAGATCTCGTTAGAGTACGGGAAATTTTTTCTGTTCCCTGTTGATGTCCTTATATAGACACTTGTCTACTTCATTTATTACAAAATTTATTTTAATTTTTTTTTATAATTCAGTATCCGATTCAAAGACGATCAATCTGAGGGATCCTCTGTCCATTAGTGAAGGTCCATTTTAAACTAGAGTTTAATGGAAAGACTCATCTTAAGATTTGTATTTTTTTTAAACTTGGTATCCCATCATAATAGTTGATATATATATTATTTTTTTTTTTTTTTTTTATTTTTTTTGATAACTCGCTAGCCGGTCTAAAGACCGACTAATTTGGGAAGTTTCTTTGTCCACTAGTGGAGGCTCCACTTCAAGCCAGAGATATATGGACTGGTCCATTTCAAGAACCATTTTTTTTTTTTTTGACTCGGTATCCAGCCCAAAGACCTATTAATTCGGGTGATCAGAACCCACCGTCCATTAATGGGGACCCCACTTCAAGACCTACTAATTTAAGGGATCATAACTCACCGTCCACTAGCGAGGTCCCACATCAATCCAAAGCAAAGCCTTGATTGGATTGACTCATCTAAAAATTAATTGCACCTAAAGAATTTTGAACTTGAGACTTAAAGAAGAGTATACTTCAAAATCTCAAATCTAAATCGCTTGGCCAAGCCTTTGGAGTTACTATATGATCAATTATTTGTCGGTATAGAGAACTCTATTGTGTAAATTAGTCGAGGTGAAACAATATTGTGCACTCGAGTTTTTCTCAATTGAAGAACTCGAAACTTGAATTTTAACAATTATAAACTCAATTGACTTTTAACTTTTCCAAGATATAGCTCAACGGGTGACAAATTTTCAATAAATCTAAATTCAATTTATCATGATCCAAATACTTGGATGAATATGTGTACATGTGTTGCAATTGAATATGGGGATGCTTGCATGTGATTGTACTTTTGAATAAGCGATTTAAATTGATTTATGTAAAAAAAAAAACTCAAATGTGGGTAGTTTTTTTTTTTTATCGGGCAAAGTTAGTTGTTAGATGTTAGTAGTTAGTACAACAAACACCCAAATACTCTATAAAATCACCAATCCACCTTATAACTCCTATAACTCCAAATTCGTTCACAAAGGGAATCGAGCATGTGTCTCCCATTCAAATGTGGGTAGGTTTGGTTTGATAATAAAATATTTTTGGTCAAAATGTAGAAAAAATAAATTATTTATTAAAGATAAAATATAAGCATTTCATATTTGGTCTAAAATTGTTTGTCAGTCATCTTGAAAGTTGTGTTTAATAAGTTAAAAATAAGAATAATCGATCACTTGTTTTTTTTAAGTGCTTTTGAATCTTGGTTTTAGTTTTTTTTTTTATCAGAAAAGAGAATTATATAAGTATATATAAAGTACAAGGGGTACTACAACCCATATACACCTGGACTATTACGTACAATATCTCACACCATTATCTAAACGCTAACCAAATCAATTCTAAGCAGTTACAGACCACAACAATGTACATGATTTAGCACACAATCCGAAAAAGAGCAAGTTCTAATACTAGGTACCTTAACGGTTAACCAAGACCAAATCCTAGCTTTTAATTCATCCATCACCTTTTCAAAACATGGTATTTTATCACTGAAAATAAGATCATTTATGCACTTCCATATCAACTAAATAGTAGCAATCCAAAAAGTAGCAACAATTCTTTTTTAGTTACCTGCGCCAGCATTACGACACCAATGAAGAAAGCTTTGAATCGGTGCATCATGGGAAGTAAATTGCATGTTCATCCACGAGTGAAGAGCAGCCCAGATTTGGGCCCGAAGTTACACTGGAAGAACAAGTGTGTGATGTCTTCCTCCGCCCCTCCGCGAAGCTTACAAGAGATCTATGGACGTCGACATTTTCCACAACCACATTCCTTGCCTTCAAGCTAACTTTTGTAGGAACTCTTTGTCGAAGAATCTTCCACACGATTGCTTGTACATGTTTCGAAGCATGGCTTTTCCACAAAATCTTGAACGCCTTTTGTTGGCCTCTTTCCACCACTTCTCGCGAACCAGGGCTGGTCTCCATAAGGTACTCATAAGCTTTCTTGGTAGAAATATATATATGGAAGTTAGTAGGTGTTAATATTAAACTATACGTTAATCGAGTCATATAAAAAAAGACACTGCTATTTGGCCATATTCACCCCATGGTGATAAGGGTATTTCCATTGTTTCGAGTGGTGTATTGACTATTTTATCCTTAATGAAACCTTTCAAGAATTAGTGGAGACAAGTCTCATTAAGGGTAAAATAGAAAAAACACACATTCACAACGGGGTGATTCACTCCATTCAGCATTACCGTAAAAAGAATAGCATGTCTTTTAATTTAATGTGTCTAAGGATGTAAACAAATTAAATTGTTTGCGAACTATTTAGGATCGACTCGATAAATATTATTCGATCGTATTTTAGTAGGCTACGTTGTAAGACCCTGTTCTCACCCTTATATATGGAGGGGGTGATAATCTTTGAAAGAGTTTGGTGATAGAGAGAATATACATATTGTTGTAATATAGAAGCACGTAAATACGTAATACATGCGCAGAGGAATTAAATAGTTCACCAACAACGAACATATAATTGCATAATTAAATTACGGGTAAACGTAAACAGAATTCTTACAGTAATTCATACACGGATTCCTCAACTACGGTATCCACGTAACAGTCGTTTACCAATTCGCACAGATTTGCCAGCGTTGAATCCCCGAGATGAATTTGCTAGGAAAAACTTAGAGATTTTATGGAGAGAATATGAAGTCTTGTATTATGAATTCCCAAGAGCTCATATATATAGGGGAGGCCCAGCTTAAATCTTAAGCTAACCTGATTAGGAAATAAAATCCCTAATCTTGTAAATTAAATCCCATAGATTTAATTTCCATATACAAAAATCTCTACGGATTTGATTTCCATGTATATCAAATCTCTACGGATTTGATTTCCATATATATCAAATCCCATAATAATATTCCATACATTATTATTGGGAATCCTATTTAATTAAATCTAATTTAATTAAATAGTAATAATAATTAATTCTAAATATAATTATTATTATATTCTCCATAAATTAAATATTAATATCCAATATAATATTTAATCAACCAACTATAATTAGTAAACAGCCGTTACCTGTTGTGTGACCCATAGGCCCTCATATATCGAGCGATTAGTCAAACTAACGGTCTTAATTGAACCCTAGACAATAAATCAAACATTCTCAATATATGAGGTACGTTACAAGGAAATGTGCAACTACCTGTAACTGAAACATGGGCTATTACAATAACTTCCTTTCATTCGCGAATACTCGATTAAATCTTAAACATGATGAAGTTTCTATTCAAATAACTTAATCATTTTAGCTCCAATCACTGATTGATTGCATATGTCACACTTGGCCACAAAGTTCAAGTTGACGTGCATCGGCCGAAGTCTTAGGTCTAATTATGATGAGAAGATGAGTATTTTCTCTAAATCCACATTGAGGAATGAATCGTATTCTTGGCTCAACTACCACGCACATGCATTTCGTGATGAACCCAATCCAAGCCATATCTACCCATGGAAGGGTGCAAGCGTCGGTCATGGTCAAAGTTCATCACTCCACACATGTCGTGCGTATTGACCTCAAGTCAAAGGAGTATGACATCGCTCCCACTAACCGAGACACCCGTAGACACATATTGTGGAATTACATCAAACAGTTTCTCGGATGGGTATACCAATACCCTCTTAGGTATCTGTGCATCCATCATGAGATACCTAGTATCTCGTAGTAAGTGAGATCTTACTATACTCTCTAAGAATATGATGCAGATTGCACACCAATCTCAACTGCATCATCAATATCCCATTCTTGATGATCCTTGACCAGGGCTATTTGAGAATCTTGCTTAAGTCATCTGAGGTCTCATATCCTCAATGACAACATTGGTTCATTGGGAACACATATAAGAATAAATGCAAACAATCAAACATAATATTCGAATAAGTGTATTGTCATACATTATTATTAAATGAATAATAATATTAAATCAAACTGAATATCATCGAGTATTATGTCCTTACAATAGATTGTCTCTAGGACACTAACACTAACACATATATTTCGAAAGTAAAATATATGTTGAACAAATTTCACATAAGAATCTGTGAAATTGATTAAGGGGTGTGACTTATATTACTAAAGGGTATTAGTTATGATAACTTAAGGGTATGCATTTTTACTGCATAAAGGATATTCCTTATAACATTAAAGGATGTGACTTATATTACAACAGAGGTATTAATAGTGATAACTGAAGGGTATGACTTATATTATAAAAATGTATTAATCGTGATAACTGAAGTGTCATATTTATAAATATGAAATTAAATTAATTTTACAGTGAACAGGTTTTATAGGAGACCTGCCCTATCTCGAGAGTTTGAGTGATTCAATTATAAAAAACCATGTTGAACATCTCAGACAAAGCATATTCAAGTGTGATATCACATTTGAGGATGAAATGTTAATTAATATCCAAGAAGATAAAGCGGAAAAACAAGAGTTGGTCTCCAATGAACCAGATCTATGCTATGAGCTTGGATTATTTGATTCATTTCATTAATTTCCAACATATTTTTCTAACTCACTAAATTTGACCCGTATTAAACCCTGGTGTTGGTCCCGGTGCTAACGAGTCTCACACGTGTATGGGGGGGATACATGTGTTCAGTGATTTTAAAAACTTTTCTTTCACTGAGGTCAGATGGGTCAGGTTGTCCTGATGATTTGGCCTTGAGAAGCCACAGACGCATACGAGTCAAAGTCTCATCGAGACAATGATCCTGAGTTGTTTTCAGAAGCTTCAGATTAGCCCAACTGAGCCTGAGTTTTATCAGAGATCTCGAAGTCGCTTGGATCGATAATTATCTTCTTGAACCCTCGATGAGAGTTAGTTAGGTTTGGTAACTATCTGTTCTAGCTACTCAAGTGTGCGGAATGGTTGGCCCTAAGTTTATACTCGTTTTAGCTTTGCTGAAAATCTTCCTTTTAATGAAACAGTGATTAAGGTTGTGATCAGTTGATGCAAGTTCAGTGGATTGGTTCCAACTGAATATCAATGAATTATGCTTTCAGTGAAAAACATGCAACAGATAATAATGCAGTACAGAAAGCAAAACAACACAACAATTATAGTAGTTCAGAGGCTCAAGCTCCTACGTCCACTCTCTCGACCTTCGTGAGAAATTCTTAACCACTTCCTAAAAGCTCGTCGGTTGACTCATTTGCAGCTTACTCACTTTTCTATTTTGAGTTTTCTGGTTGACTCACTGCAGCTTACTAACTCAATACACACACAAGTGTTCAGACTACCACAAGTAGCTTACTAACTTCTTCTCTAGAGTTTTCTGGCTAACTCACTGTAGCTTACTAACTCTTTACAACTCCAACTCACCAACAAACACACTCAAACTACCTTACAAAGGGTTTGGGTTTCTGGTTGGTTTCCAACTAGGATGAGATATCCTTTACAATAAGAACAATGCAAAGGCTAGAATATCTCTACTAAGCTTTGGATATATCTTATCAATCTAGGCTTAGTGAATGAGCTCTCTTCAATGTGAAACACTTGGGAAATTCTAGGTTTTTCTAGTGCTTCATTTTCAAAGAATATCTGAATGAGCTCTTGAGTTGCTTTCAAATTTCCGTCCCTCTTAATGTAAAGGGTCATTAGTATTTATAAACAACTTCACCAAGGTCACTCTTGAAAAACTATCCGTTGGAGGAGATAGCTTCATGAGTTTCCTCTTATGGTGTTTGATGAACGAATTTATTTTAGGGTTTGAATACTCCCTTGCATGTTTTAGGAAATATGCTTTCATGTAGTCAATCACCACTTTTTGCGATCTAGAACATAGTACTCTTGACATGCTTCAAATGACTGTCGCTTTTCGATTGTCGATAAAAGTCTGATGTTGTCTTCTTCCTCTCGATTGGCTCTTGTCTTGATAAATGTGAAACAAAACATAGCGACTCTTTTGGTCAATCTCGAGGTGAGATAACCTTAAACAACACTTGGACTTAGTTCCTTTTTATGCGCATGTGAATATCGGGGGCAATACCTATTTTTACGAATATTAGCATTTTTCTCGGTTTTGTAGTCTTGGATAGATATTATTGATGACTTTCGGAACATTCGGGTTATCTTGAGTATTGATATCTTCTTGAGTCTTGATAACTATTGGGTCTTGAGTATCTCTTGAGTCTTGATATCTTTGAGTCTTGATGTGTCTTGATGTCTTGATGTCT
This sequence comes from Stenogyne calaminthoides, assembly GCA_037126765.1. Classification (NCBI taxonomy): domain Eukaryota; kingdom Viridiplantae; phylum Streptophyta; class Magnoliopsida; order Lamiales; family Lamiaceae; genus Stenogyne; species Stenogyne calaminthoides. The sequence goes on from JBBCBC010000005.1 coordinate 42,015,110, forward strand.
TTAGTGTCTTGATGTCTTGAGTCTTGATGTCTTGAGTCTTGATTGTCTTTGTGACATGATGTCTTGATTTCATCTTGAGTCTTGAGTGTCTTGATTTCTTGATGACTTATTGAGTCTTGATGTCTTCTGACTTCTTGATGTCTTGATGACTTCTTGAGTCTTGATGACATACCGAGTCTCTGATTTCATCTTGAGTCTTGATGTCTTCGAGTCTACAGTGTCTTCAGAACCTTACCGAGTCTTCAATTTCTTCATCGAGTCTTGATTTTTCTTGAGTCTTGAATTTTATTGAGTCTTGAGTTTCTTTAGAAACTTCTTGAGTCTTCGTTTCTTTCTTTAGAAACTTGAGTTTCTCGAACTTCTTGAGTCTTGATTTAAACTTTCTTGAGTTTTTAGAATCTTCAAAATCTAACACGATCTATATCTCACGACAATACATGGTCCAGATAACATCCTGAACACTCTATACTGAATCCTGACACAGACTATCAAGATTATCCTGAAGATGTCATACTCAGGGGTTTTGGGATCTAATCAAAATCTTCTTTATTAAATTCATCTCCCAGCAATTTCCCCTTTTTTGATGATGCCAAAACCATCTTGTTACAAAAACATAACCTATACTTAGGTTTCAGTTTTGTCTATTACAATCCAAAATGGCAATTTTTCAACAATTTCAAAACATAAGGCATATCAAACATAAAAGACATGTAAAAAGATAATGAGATTTATCTTTGAGCATAAAGATAAATTTTCATTGATGTAAGATCAGAGTTACAGATTACAATGAAAATCAAAAACAAAAACAGAAGTACAAAGAGTCTTCAGTCTTCATCATCTTCAGTCTTCATCAACTTCATCCTCAGGCACCTCCAGGTTGAACATCCCATAAATATCTCTTCTTGATTTCATCCTTGCTTTGATGATATCTGGGTTGTTTCCTGTTAGCCCAAGTTGCATGGCATACTGAGCAATCTCTTGAGAAATGACTGTCTCATTCACATAACCATTTTCAAGTCTTGGAGCTGGGTAAGTATATGGACCAGGGGCAACTATCTGCGTATTACCTTCATCTGCCAAGTTAATCCAACTTTGCAGGTACTTAGGATAGTATGTCAACAGGTATTCAATGAAGGCTTCATTCATATCCGAGTTGGTCCCTCTCCATTCCCTCAGAATCTCATAGTAGAACCAGAAGGTTCTCTTGATTTCCTCCCACGCATCATTGAACTGAATAGGCATCCATTTGTCAATGTGCGGCCATTTCTGAGCTTTCTCTGTACCCCTCCTTTTGCTCAAGATTTTTTGAAAAACCACTTCTTCTTTTACGCTCTTCTTCTTTTTCTTTTCCCCGATCACGGGAACTCGATCTGAAGCAGCCAGTTTTCTTCTCTTTTTCTACTTGAAGGGTTTTCAGAGCTTTCTTTGTGTTGAAGAATTCTTTTTCAGCTTCTTCCTCAGATTCTTCAAAATCAATTATCAGTTTCCTCTGAGTAGATTTGGAAGCTTTAGCTCTTTTTTTTTTCTCTGCTCTACAAATGCCACAGCCTTTCTTTTAATAGGTTTGACTTGTTCTTCACTGGCTTGGCTTGTTTCCACCATTCTTCTACCACTCAGTTTCTCAGAAATTACTTCCTGAATAGTCTGCTCAGATACTTGAGTGTAGATAGGCTCTTCAGTTTCTTTGAATTTGAGCTTCTCAGTGGCTTCCACTTCTTTTAAGGCATCAGCAATAATTTTCTCTTCAGCTTCTTTATCAGCCTTTCTCTTCAAGGTCTGTGCCAACAATTCACTAAGTTTGCCACCTGACCTTTCCCCCTTTTTGGCACCATACCTTGGAAGAAGTTGAGAAAGTGCGGTATCCATATGATATTGCTCTTTGCTTATACATCGCACTCCCCTGCCAACTGATCGTGCTCAACTTCCAGCCTCTTCATGTGATTCTTAGCTACTGAGAACTCTTCAGACAGAGGTGCAAACTGGTGTGAGAAGACATTTTGCATCATCTCTATCATCTTGGTCATGAGCATAGAGCCCATTTCCTCAACAGCTGTCTTGACCATTAGATCATTCTTCTCCACCAGCTTGGCTTCTAGATATGCTGTTCTTTCCTGATACATCTGCTTCATCTCTGCATCGAGCTCAGCTTTGACTACATCAACCTTTCCTTCCAAGGTAGTCATTTTATCAGCAAGAGATGTTTGAAGTTGCATCATGTCTGAAGATGAACTCGGTGTTTCCAGCTTCTGAGATTGGTTGGCCAAGGTTTCTTCAATTTGGGTTACTTTTTCCACCATTGGCACCACCTTCTCCAATTTGTCCAAGATAGGACTTAGATCAATCTCTGGAGTATGTGCAACTTTTTCATCCTGAGCTGGGTGCTCCACCTGAGCCTCAGTCTGCATATCAGACATAACAGATTTAAAGATAGGAACTTCAGTAGCTTTGGCATAATGTTTAATAGTGTCAAAAGTTACCTGAAGAGTGCTAACTTCAATCTGAGGATGTGAGATATCAGTCTGACCAGCATCAGTTTCTTTCTCCATCTGAGATTGATTTTCAGCATCATCTTGTTGATCCCCCTCTTTGTCTTTATCCTTAGAGCTGGAGGCATCAACATCAGCTTCCCTCCTCTCAGCCACCTTCTTCTTGACTAGCTCATCAAAATCAGCATTTTTCATCCTGAGCTTAGTCTTCCTGAATCCAGAGAATTCTGTCAGCACAGCAGTCTCAGCATTCCACCAGTCCTCTCCTCTGAAGGAGGCTATGTTCAGCATCTCTGGAAGAGTCAGATTCAGGATATAGACTGTGGTTCTGAGTCTGAAGAAGAGATCATAAAGGTCAGGATATGAGCTCAGCTCAGGGTACCTATCAAGAATGAATCGTTCCCCCTTGTTGCGCCACTCAGTCTCTTCTGTCTCTCCCTTCTTCAGCTTTGGGCTCTCAGGTTCAGTAGGATCAGATTCAGGTGCTGAGGGATCTAGAAAAGGTTCAATCAGGAGCGCATCTAAGTTCAGTAGTTCCTGAGGTTCAGATTGATCTGAGGTCTGAACAGGTATCTCCTCAGTAGGAACCTGAGGTCCCTTGAATATTTCTTGAGATATTTTGTCTAAGCTCAGAGATGTTCCGAGTACCTCAGAGAAAACATGTTCCTCAGTTTGTTCCTGTGCAATTGTCACAACCTGAGCCAGAACTTGCAGTGGAGATTTCCGTCCTTGCTGGCCTTCAGGTTGGACTTCCTCAGTGTCACTGACCTCCTCCTCAGTAATAATTTGATGCTTTCTGCGTTTCTGAGGGGCCAGTGATTTCTTCTTCAGAGTTTCTCCCTTCTCTCTTTTCACCTCCATCAGGGCTTTCCCCCTGGCTTGTTGGGCTTCTTCAGCTCCTTCTTCAGCGGTCTCCTCCTGAGACTTCGAGCTTTTCTCCTTCCTTCCTTTCAAAGTCTTCTTAGTTGTAGGTGACTTGAACAGAATTTTAGACTTTGGAAAGGGTGAGGAATTAGCGAAGATATTCTCTTCTTCTCTGCACATTTCCAAGATATATGCAATCTTGGTTGCATGAAGGATCTTCCCTTTGATAACAACCGATCCATTCACCTTCTGGACTTGCTTTACTTGATCACTCACCACTTTGATTAAGTAATGTAACCAATTGAATGCAGTGGTGGGTGAATCTTCAATCGCTACCATTAATCTCAACTTCGGCGTGCTAATCTGTTCAAAGCTGCCGGACCTACTCATTATGCATTTACTCACAATGTCCAGCAAAACTCGATACTTAGGCTTCAAATGCCTTTCGTTCAGAGTTGCTTCGAACTTAACTGGATGCTCTGAAATCCTATACAGATACTCTTGCTCCCTACCCATCATATAAACTGTAGGGTCTTCACCTCTATCGCTCAATTCGTATATGGCATTAAGATTCTTAGGAATGATATACAATTCCCTAACAAAATCCACATACATTGAACTATGCTCTAAGTGCGATACAGTTATCTGTGATTCTATACAATCCTCCTCATCTAATTTCAAATTCGAGATAAACTCTATTACCTCTTTTGTGTATTCTGCCTCTGGTTGATTCGCAACCAGGCAAGTGAGCTTCGTTAATCGAATCATGTGCAATGCTTCTTCTTCGTGAGTTGCATTCGATGAGCTTTCGAGGGAAATGACATATTCATACCACGGTTTGTTAGAAATCGCAAGCTTATCGTATACAGAGAACGTAATTTTTTGGATAATTTTTGTGAAGGGTTTTGAGAAGGATGATAATTTCTGGGCAATTCGAGAGTTTTTGACGCAAAGTGTTTTGAGAAGATGAAGGCTTTTGAAATCGAGCTTTGAAGGGAATTCTTTAATAGATATATAGGATTTGATTCATGGAAAATCGCATAGATGAAGAAATTGACGATCGAGATTAAAAACTGACTAAATCGGGTATATGAAAGGATGATTTCACAAATATTACGCCGCCAATTTAACCTTATTGGTGATTAATGAACAAAGGCATTTAATTATCGTTCTGCGGACCATTGACTTTCTTCGTGTATTTCAAAGGTCCGCCAAATATTTCTTGGTGTTTTGTTATTTATTGCCAATGATTACTAAGATTCAGGTTAGACAATAAATGTGTTGCATGAGTCAATACTTCTTCGGACTAATTTCCTCCATCGGTCTTATCGAAGTTTTGACCTTGATAAAATGTCAATATAATATCGAAAATCTTGGCGAGGTCGATTATAATCTCGAAAATCGAGAAAGATCAAGATAAGATCGAAGTCTTGAAAGGGTCAAGATGATAATCGAAATCTTGAATGAGAGGTCGATATAATCGAAGTAATCGATCTTCGGGATATCCGAGTTTCCCAAGACTTCGAGTTCAAGATTTTCAATTTTATCCCGAAGTTTTCAAGTAAAATCCTGAAAAAACTTCATGCATCCGAAAACCTTCAATTTTTTGATTTGTTTTATACACTGGATCCAACATACCTAATTCAATCGATAGTTCCGAAATCTTGATTGACCAAAGGTTTAGTCAAGATATCGGCTCTCTGCTTATCAAGATGAATTTTCTCCATCCCGATGTCTTTCTTCTCAACATGATCTCGATGAAGTGATGTCCGATATCAACATGCTTACATCGGTGTGTACAATCTGCGGATTTTGTGTAATAGTAATTGCACTATTATTATCACAAAATATAGGTACTTCATTGGCTATAATCTTATAATCCTCAATTGTTGTCCGAGCCAAAGAATGCATGCACTGTGACTTCCCGCAACCATGTATTCACTTTTAATCTTGGTTGTCTCATCGAGGTTTGTTTCTTTGAAAACCATGATATCGGTTTACTTCAAGAAATTGACAAGTTCCGTGGTAGACTTTCTGTCAATTCTACATCCTCCATAATCAAGATCCGAATAAACCATTAATTCAAGGTTATCATCACCGATACCATAATCATCTATTCACAAAGGTGCCCTTTAAGATATTTGAGAATCTTTTTGGCGACCTCCATGTGACTAAATTTTAGGATTAGCTTGGTATTTGCACATATCCCAACAAAGAAATGTTATATCGGGCCTACTTGTCTTTGTGAGATAAAGCGATGATCCAATGATCCCTCTATAATCGGTGTGATTTCTTGATTTGCCTTCGTGATCGGGATCCATCTTGTAGTTAGTGTTCATAGGAATTCTAATCGCATTGCAATCTCGTACACCATACTTTGCAATCGGATCTCGGTGTATTTTGCTTGATTGATGAAAATTCCTTCCTTAGTTTGTTTCACCTGAAGTCCAAGAAAGAAATTCATCCCCCCCATCATTGACATCTCAAACTTTCATTTCATCAGGGTAGAAAACTTTTCACACAACTGATGATTTGGAGATCCAAATATGATGTCATCTACATAAATCTGAACAAGTAAGATGACTTTCCCATCTTCTATCCTGAACAGAGTCCTATCAACAGTTCCTTTGATAAAACCATGGTCAGTAAGAAACTGAGAAAGAGTATCATACCATGCTCTGGGTGCTTGCTTAAGACCATACACGGCTTTCCTGAGCCTGTAAACTTGGTCATTCTGTCTGAAACCAGGAGGTTGTTCCACATTAACCTCTTCCTTAAGCACACCATTCAGAAATGCACTTTTCACATCCATCTGATAGACTAAGAATTTCATGTGGGCAGCATATGCAAGAAACAATCTGATGGCTTCTAGTCTTGCAACATGTTCAAAGGTTTCATCATAATCCAAGCCTTCTTCTTGGGAATAACCTTGTGCAACTAGCCTTGCCTTGTTTCTTACAATGTTGTTGTTTTCATCTCTCTTATTCTTGAACACCCACTTAGTTCCAATCACATTGTGCCTCTTAGGTCTATCCACTAGCTCCCAAACTTCATTCCTTGAGAATTGATTCAGCTTTTCTTGCATAGCAGTAATCTAAAATGAATCTTGTAGAGCTTCTTCAATCTCAGTAGGTTCTTTTTCAGATAAGAAGCAGCAGAATAAAACACTTTCTCCATGGAACCTTCTTGTTTTGACACCATTTGATAGATCACCCACAATCTAACTTTTAGGATGACTATCCAACCATCTTCTCCTGGATGTTCCCCCTTCAGTAGTATCCTCAACATCAGAAATGTTAGGTTCAGGTAGTTCATTAAATTCAGGGAACAACAGAAAAGGAGAAAGAGAATCATCTTCCTCAGGGGAAATTCCATTCAGAACATTGTCAGAGACATTTGTTCCCCTTTGGTTGATAGATTTAGAGTTTGCCTCAGCTGTGACCACATCTTCATCGGCATTACATGCAGTCCGAATCGGGTGTATGTTTGATTGGTCAACTTGATGTGTTGGCTTTCCTTCAGTGGAGAATTTCCATCCTGAGTCTCACCATCCTAAGTTTTTTCATCCTGAACTTCTTTGTCTGAGTCTGATTCACTCCATTCATAGAAAGTGACTGACTTCTTCTTTTCAGGTTCAGAGGATGTTTTATCATTCTTTTTCAGGCTAAGTCTGGTGATTCTCTTGGTCGGATTCTCCCGAAGTCATGTTTCTGTTTCTTGAACACAAGTAGATTCATCAAAAATAACATGAGGTGTTTCTTCCACAATAAAAGAGTCCTACAGCTTGTAAACTCGAAGGTTTTACCGACTTGAATATCCTAAGAATATCCCTTCATCGCCTTTGCTATCAAGTTTTTTTCAACCTGATCTTTACCATTATTGTGTATGAAACACTTGCAACCAAACCCACGAAAGAAAGAAACAAGAGGCTTCCTTTCATTCCACAACTCATTTAGAGTTTTTCCTTGGTTCTTGGTAAGCATGGATCTGTTCTGAGAGTAGCATGCAATGTTGATATAGCAAATTTCAAAATCTCTTAGGAATATCGAAACCAAAGAATCATTGTCCCAGCGGTTTCTTTCAGAGTCGTATTTCTTCTTTCAGCAACACCATTCTATTGTGGGGTCCTTGCATCTGATGTTTCATGAGCTATTCCATTTGCTGCACAATAATCAGATATAATATGATTGATAAACTCAGTTCCTTTATCTGATCTGATTTTGACAACACTCAGATTCTTTTCAGTACTGAGCCTTTTCAGTAGTTCAGGCAGTTTTGTCTGAGTGTCTTTCTTACTGAGTAAGAATATGACCCATGTGTATCTAGAGTAGTCATCAACTGCCACAAGTGTGTATTTTCTGCCACTAGTGCTCACAGGTGTTACTGGACCAAAGAGATCCATATGTAACAGTTGTAGTATTCTCTCAGTAGAAACATCTACTTTGCTTTTGAAAGATGCTCTGATTTGTTTTCCTTTCTGACAAGTATCACATACATGTTCTTTATTGAACACTTCATTAGGTAACCCCCTCACAAGTGCTAATCTTGCAAGTTTGTTCAGGGTTTTGAAGTTTAGGTGATTCATCCTTTTATGCCACAACCAACTGGTATCAGTGGAACTTTTTGCAACCAAACATGTATCTTTAGGAGTTGAACTCCAATCAGCAAGATACACATTTCCTTTTCTAGTACCCATCAAGAAAATTTTTTACGTGAAGTATTGTCTTCATATAACATAAGTTCTTTGAGAACTCAACATTGAATCCTTTGTCAGAATTGGTGATAGAAAGCAAGTTATGCTTTAGACCGGACACATATGAAACACCATGGATATGAACAGAGTCAACTTCAAGAGTTCCATATCCTTCAGTTTGTCCTTTGGAATTGTCTCCAAATGTGACCTGAGGGCCTTTTTGCTCAACATAGTCAGTGATTAGTTGCTTATATCCTGTCATATGTCTTGAACATCCACTATCCAGATATCATACAGCAGGAACCAATTCATTTCCACTCATCAGTGCTATGTTGTCTTCATTCAGCTCAGTGCCCTTTTCTTTCACCTGAAAAACAGATCAATTCTTAGGTACCCATTTGGTGTAGGGTCCTACCAGGTTAGCTGTACCTTTTTGAACCCAAATCTGCCTAACAACTCTAATTACTTTAGAGTGACTGATTTGTCTCCCATAAACATCTACATACACATTCACCACTCTAGGTGCCTTGACAGTATCCTGTGTATGAGTAACAGCCTTAGCATGAACACGAGCCTTAGAGTTCTTCTTGGGTTCAGGCCTTTTGTTCAAGTGCTTTGGCTTTTGTGCAGCTGGTCTCTGTCTCTGCTGACTAGGGTTCAAGAAACCTTTACCCTTAGGCAAGTGGGGTTTGGGTTGCCTGTACTGAAATTGGGGTCTTTCAGTAATCTGAGGACTTGGTCTTTTCAGTTGAGAATATCTCTGCTGAGTGTTTCTCTTCTGAAAATTCCTCTGATGGTTCAGTGCAGATCTCTTCAGGTTGGTATTCTTAGCATGAGGCTTTGAAGTACTAGCCTGAAGATTTCCTACTGAGTGGTCAGGTTTTCTAGCCTTTTCCTGAGGTCTGGGCTTTCTTCCCTGAACCTTCAATTTTTCTGAAACCATAGGTCCTTTACCCTTGTCTAAAACTCTGGGCAGTTCTTCAGTAAGAAGATTAGGTGCCACTTGTTTAACAAAGACAATCTTGGTGCTACTAGAAGCAGCATTCAGAAGACCTTGTGAGGTTCCCCCTGGAATGTATCCCAATCCAACTTTTATAGTTGCAGGTCTTTGATAACTCTGAATTTCATCTATCACTTTAGATGCGGAATTCAATAGAGCTAACTTTTTCTGTTCACTATCCTCACATTTATTTAGAGTTTCATGCTTCTCAAAGAGGTCATTGAACTCAGTTCTGATAAGCTGAATCTCCTCAGTGGATTTCTCTAATTTTCCATTCAGGATCTCTATCACCTTCTCTTTTTCTGAGAGATGTACTTTCAGAACATCTAGTTCATCAGTAGTTCCCATCAATTTAGAAGTGATCTCGGCATTTTTAGAGTGTTTCCACTTCAGATTCTCAGCAATCAGTTCCTTATTCTGCTCTTGAGTTTCAGTGAGCAGTTCTTGTAACACAGAATAGTCCTTCATAAGATTCTCAAATGAATCCATCAGGTCAAAGTTACTGTTTACAATTGAACTTGAGAACTCATGTGCTTGTGTAGGAGCAACAACAGAGATAGAAGAATTTACCTCTTCCACAGCCATAAGACATATATCATCACTGTCACTATCTGAGAAAATCTCATCTGAGGAACTGGAACCTTCTTCAGAATGTTCTTCTTCCTCAACAATCATAGCTTTCTTGCTGGAGAACTTCTTGTCTCTCTTGGCTTGTCTTTCCTTTCTTTCTTTAGCACTTAGCTCAGGACAGTCATATTGAAAGTGACCTTTCTTTTGACAGTTGTAGCATCTGTTGGCATCATCATCCTGATCACTTTCCTCCTTGGTCTTGGAGTCCTTCTTTTTGGATGAGGATCCTTCAGCTTTCTGGTCCTTTCTTTTCTCAATGTATTTGTCCTCAGCTTTTGAGTCTCTCTTGTACCTGTGATTCCTGTAATATTTCTTATATTTCCCATATCTACTATTGAGTCTTTCAAACCTTCTTGCCATCAGTACTAGCTTATCCTCCTGCTCATCCTGATTTTTGGCAAGTGAGTTCTCAGACTCTCTAGTCTTACAGGATTTTTCTTTGGCTTTGAAAACCACATTCTTGCTAGATGAAGAATCATCTTTGCTGTCAGATTTCTTAGATTTCTTGTCAATCAAAAACTCATAAGCTTTCAGTTCAGAGAAAACTTGTTGATATGACATGGAATCAATATTTTTGGTGTTTTCAATCACCACAGCATGTATATCCCATTTCTTAGATAGTCCTCTAAGAATTTTTAGTGTCACTTCTCTCTGTGAGTATCTTTTCCCAAGAGCATTCAAATCATTTATGATGTTAGTGAATTTGACCTCAAGTTTGTCAATGGATTCACTATCTTCCATTTCAAAGCTATCAAACTTTCCAATAGCAACAGAAAGTTTGTTTTCCTTAATATGATCTGTGCCTTGACACATAACAGCAAGTGTGTCCCATATTTCTTTTGCAGTTTCACAGTGAGAAATCATCCCCATAACACCATCATCAATAGTGATATACAAAGTATCTTTAGCAATGTAGTCAAGATTGACTAACTTTCTCTCATCGGGAGTAAGTTGATCATCAGATTTTGGAAATTCATTTCTGGGATCATTCCTCTCAGTATCAGTGATTCTGGGATTCACAACAGTAAATTTGAATGGTCCTTCAGAAACCACTCTCCACATTCTTTCATGTTTTGAATATAGATGAGCCTGAATTCTTAATCTCCATAGATCATAGCTCTCAACAGAGAACATAGGAAGTTTCTTAGAAGGCATGATGACTGAGCCTTGTAAGATATCAGCAAATAAATCTGTTCAGTAGACCACCAGAGTCTTTCAGCAAATTAGACTATGGCCACCAAAGCAAGTGGTCAAGTTGAACCACTGCTCTGATACCACTTGTTGGTCCCGGTGCTAACGAGTCTCACACGTGTATGGGGGGCTACACGTGTTCAGTGATTTTAAAAACTTTTCTTTCACTGAGGTCAGATGGGCCAGGTTGTCCTGATGATTTGGCCATGAGAAGCACAGATCGCACTGAGTCAAAGTCTACTGAGACAATGATCCTGAGCTGCTTTCAGAAGCTTCAGATTAGCCCAACTAAGCCTGAGTTTTATCAGAGATTCTAAGCTGCTTGGATCAGATAATTATCTTACTGAACCCTCAGTAGAGTTAGTTCAGTTTGGTAACTATCTGTTCTAGCTACTCAAGTGTGCGTAATGGTTGGCCCTAAGTTTATACTGCGTTTTAGCTTTTTTAAAAAATCTTCCTTTTAATGAAACTGTGATTAAGGTTGTGATCAGTTGATGCAAGTTCAGTGGAATGGTTCCAATCAATATCAATGAATTATGCTTTGAAAAACATGAAAAAACATGCAACAAATAATAATGCAAAGACAAAAGCAAAACAACACAAAGAATTATAGTGGTCGGAGGCTTAAGCTCCTACGCCCACTCTCTCGACCTTCGTGAGAGAAATCTTAACCACTTCCTAAAGCTTTCGGGTCGACTCCACCGCAGCCTTACTCACTTTTCTATTTTGAGTTTCCGGGTCGACTCACTGCAGCCTTACTAACTCAATACACACACAAGTGTTCGATTTGTTGGGTGATGAGTTCAGTATTGATCTATTAGGGGTGAATATTTAAATACAAATTTAATTCTTTAATTATTACTAGCATGAATTAATCCTATATTAATTCAAATAATAATTGCAACAACATATCATGCATATAATAAGCCACGTAAAACCCATACATACGGAATCTACGGGTTTTTCGTGAACTTACCTCTCGGGATGGCGGTGAATTCGGTTGGGACGGACTAACCAAAAGGACTTCCCAAGTATTCCCTTAGCCCTTGCTCAACTATCCGGTGGAAGGACACTTGTCGAACAATTAACAAAAGGAAAAAATAAACTTTGTTGCACCACTTATGTGGATTTGCTAATTTTTCCAAAGACATGGAATTGTACTTGGGAATGAAAGAATCATCCCCTATTTATAGGAGAGAGGTGGTGGATTTTTTTCAAAGAGAAAACCAATGTGGGAAAAGACTTTTCTTGATCACCAAGAAATCTTGAATATATCTCCTATATTCTTTTTCCCATAATTAAAATATTCCACGAAAATCCCACCTCCTCTAATTATGGATTTTTCGAAAATTAATGATGCAAGATTCCAAGATTTGGATCTTCTTGAATTTATGAGATATTCTTGTATTTCAAGAAATACATATCTTCCATAATATCTTTTCAAGAAAATTAAGAAAATCTTTCTTGCCCACTATATTTCAAAATTTCGAAATTCTCTTATGAATAACCAAGTGGGAGATTTCTTGAATTTAATGAGATAATCTTGTATTCCAAGAATACATATCTTCATTCTATAACAAAATTCAAAGAAAATCTTTCTCCAAACTTATTCATAATTTTTGAAAATTTAGAGGAAAAATAAGCAACAATATTTATTTTATTTTAATCACTTTTTTCAGTTATTGGACTATTTGTTGGGCTACTCAGGGGGCCTTTAGGAGAATTAGGATTGGACCTTCTAATGGACATTGAATATCTAATATTGAGCCACAATATAATTCAAGCCCATAAATATTAATTAATCCCACTACATAATTAATATTGCACTATCCATCTTAACCCATATTACAGTCAATATGGCTCCCGGTCATTATTTCCCATGTTTAAGATTATCTAGCCCATTAATTAATTCAAGCCACTGAAATAGCTTTCCATTAATTAATATCTTTTATCCTTGGTCAAGGAACGGTTCAACATTATTATCCATACCGGAAACTAATTCCACTTGCAAGATTTGGTATGATAAAGCTTATGAACCTCCCAAGGGGGCAAATCAAACAAGCGTACTTGCACACGATTCTTCGTATTAAATCTTAGCAATCACATGTGACTAATAATATTGCCCAAGATAAAAAGTATTGAATCTCTTTGATTCGCTACCCATGATAAGTCAAAGCAATAGTTACCAATCCCACGTGATCCTATTTAAGGGACAAAGATTAAGAAACAACGAACCACTGAGGTCTAATTCTTCCTTGTTCAGTTCTGAAGAATTTATCCTCCTGTAGGTCCTATTCAGTGCATCAGTCATGCACTAGTGTAATCTCTTGGTCAAGACAAACAAATCTGAGCTTTACACCTCAACCTTTCGCGATGGGTTGTTCATTTCCATCTAGGTCGTGAATGGCGTACTTTTAGTTACAAGGGACTGTTAATTTAATCTTCTGTGATCTGGTATCACTAAATTAACTACAATGTAACACGCATTTAATTATTGAGCAGATTATGCAAAGAAATATATGTAACATTCAATCATATTTAAAGCATCAGTGATAAACAATTTATTTCAGTAAATAAGTCTAAAAATTCAGTTTCGATTATACAAAGTAAAAAGCATACTTTTCAGTATAATCCCAATAATCTCCCACCTATACTCAAAGTCTGCTTTTAAGTATACTACAACATGTCTCACGTAGTCCGTGACATCTAATGTCACCTACACGAACCTAATAATTTCTCCCACTTATACTCAAAGCAGATTGGCAACGGTCTTGACACCCATTCCTTCCACATGTCTCTCGAATGTATTGAGGCGAGACCCTTTGTGAATGAATCGCTAGGGTTGTCCTTAGACGCTTTATCTTTGCCACATCTATATCTCCTCTCTTAACGATTTCTCGATAAGATGTCTTTCCTTTAGTGTGCTCGTTTGACTCTTGGACTCTTGGTTCCTTGAATTTGCAATCGCCCCTTAGCAAATATTGCTAGACAAATTCGTAACTCCATCCAAGTCCACTAAGAAGGTCTAGAGCCAAATCGGTTCTTTCACCGCTTTCTTGTTAGACTACTTACCCGACTTCCATGGTTGAGTTAGTGATGCATTTCTGCATCACACTCGTCCATTTGATGGCTACACTTCCCAAATGAAACACACTAAATGAGGCAGATAGTTTCTGGAATCTAAGTCTGATTGGAAATCCGAGTCCTCAGAAAGCCGATGGGGATTGGAGATCGATCGATAACTCAACATTCTATCCCGAAGTTCTTTTCGGATACTTGAGGAATGTTTTTAATCGTCGTCCAATGCGCTTTTTCCTGGGTTACTTTGATATCTTGCTACCATGCCTACGACAAAGCAGATATCCGGTCTCGTACACAGCATTGCATACATAAGGTTTCCGACAGCCGAAGCACAAGGAATGCCTTTCATGTCATCTATCTCCTTTTGGGTTTTAGGGGACATTTTCTTGGATAGATGGATTCCAAGTCTGAAAGGTACGAATCCTTTCTTGGAATCTTGCATCTTTCAAGCGTTTCAAGGCAGGTGTCTATGTATGAAGCTTGCGATAAGCCGATCATCCTTTTCTTGCGATCTCGCGTGATCTTGATCCCAAGGATGTGTCCGGCTTCCCCTAAGTCCTTCATATCAAACTGTTTTGAAAGCCATGCCCTTACGTCTGATAACACCTTCACATCGTTCCCGATGATCAAAATGTAAATCTACGATAGTACTAAGAATACCAATGCGATTCGACACGCTTCTTATACACACAACTTTCCAACTCATTTTGATCGAACCCATAAGACTTTATAACATGATCAAAACATTGGTTCCAAGCTCTGGATGCTTATTTGAGTCCGTAAATGGACCTCTTGAGCTTACAAACTAGGTGTTCTTGGCCTGTTTCAATGAAACCTTGGGGTTGTTTGCATATAGATCTCTTAATAAAGACTTAGTTAAGGAAAGTCATCTTGACATCCATTTGCCAGATTTCAAAGTCGAAAATGCGCAAAGAATCGATAAGAGAATACGGATGGACTTAAGCATGGCTACGGGCGAAAAAGTTTCCTCATATTTGATCCCTTCTTTCTGAATATAACCTTTCGCCACTAGTCTTGCTTTAAAGGTTTCAACCTTCCCGTCCGGTCCTCTTTTCCTCTTATATACCCACTTAGATCCAATGGGTTTGACCCATTAAGTGGTTCGACTAGCTCCCCACATTCTATTATGAAACATAGAACCCATTTCGGCTTTCATTGCTGTTTGCCAAGAATCTGCATCCTTGTCTTGGAGTGCCTCGTCATATGTCCATGGGTCTGATTCGTCTTGTCCGGGAATCAAGTTCGAGGACTCTCCTATTCCCATGAATCTCTCGGGCTGTCTCACAACCCTCCCACTACAACGAAGCTTCGGTTGTGAAAGCGTGATCGTTTGGTATATCATCTAGTATAGAGTTGGTAATCGAGGTTTTCCTTCTAAGCTCATTTAAGGTAATCTCACTTCTGGGTTTTCTTTGGTTCATATAGTCTTCTTCCAAAAATCTAAAGTGGGTGCTGATGACCACCTTTTGATCTTCGGGACCATAGAACATACACCCTTTTGTTCCCTCGGGGTATCCTACAAACAACCTTAATCTGATCGAGGATCCAATTTACCGGCTTCCTTGTCCAACGGCGTGGGCGGACACCCCAAATTCTCATGTGTCTCATACTGAGGCTTGCCTTGGGTCCACAATTCTTTGGGGTTTTGGGAACCGATTTGGATAGCACCAAGTTCGAGAATGTAAGCCGCTGTTCCAAGGCATGACCCGTAACGACTGGGAAGATCCGATAACTCATCATTGATCTAACCATTTCCAAAAGAATTTTGTTCTTCGCTCTGCAACCCCGTTTTTGTTGAGGGGTTCCGGTGATGAATGGTGGGATACAATCCCTTCATCGATAAGTAGTTCAAAACTCATCATTTGAGGTATTCACCTCCACGATCAGATCGTAGAGACTTGATACGTTTTTCCCTATGATTCTCTGTTTGAACCTTAAATTCTTTGAATTTCTCAAAGGTCTCAGATTTATGCTTCATAAGGAAAATGTAACCGTACCTTGAGTAATTATCAATAAAAATACTCATAACCTCCTCTTGCTTTGGTTGACGTTGGACCACATACATCTGTGTGAACGATCTCTAACACTTCTTTGGCCCTATCCCCTTGGCTCCAAATGCCCTCTTGGTCATATTACCCTCCAAACATGATTCGCAGGTTGGAATTGGTTCAACTTGGAGACACTCCAGTGAACCGTCTTTTACCAACCTTTGGATCCTCTTTGGATTTATATGACCCAATCTTAGATGCTAAAGAAGTGTTTCGTTCACATTTTCTTTTGTCGGAAATAGTTGATGTGTTATAGGATGCATTTTGTGAGTGGTGTGCACAGTTAATTGTATAGAGATTTTCCATCAATGTCCCGTAACAGATACACTCATCATTTCAAGAAATGATGTCATTCTTATTAGAAGAAACTTAGTGTCCTTTAATCGAATTTTAGAAACTGAAAGTGAATTCTTTCTAAAACTGGGAACATAAAGATAATCTCAAAAAAAACTTTATCTTCAAAAGATAGGTGCACTTCTCCCACTGCTTCAGCTACCACTCTCGTAGCATCGCCCAGTGTGATGAGGATCTCACTCCCACTAAGTTGTAGGGTCCGTTTGAACTCGTGAAGCCAACATGATTAGTGGATCTCGTATCAACTACCCACGAATGAGAAGTATACGCCACTAAACAAGTTTCAACAGCTAGTGCGTGAGAATTACCTTTATGTCCGTCCCTTTTGGGGTTGGAACAGGCAAAACCTCCATTGTCCTTTCTCACCGCAGCTTAAGCACTTTCTCTTTGGATTTTCCTTGACACAACAAGCATTCCTCATCTTACCATTGCCCTTGGCAACAGTTGAGTTTTATTGCTTATGGCCTTTGGTCCTCTTCCTTTTCTTGCCTCCCTTGGCCTAGAAGATGAAGACGGACCACTTGCCGTCAAAAACTTGAGTTTGGTGCCTTATCAACATCTCTGCCGAGACCAAAAGCTTGCAACAAATTAGCTAGCGAGGCAAAAATGCTCAAAAAACTTTTTGGGCAGAGATTGAAGTACCAAATTCATCTGAGTCTCCAGATCATAATCTGCACTCAGAATTTCAAGTTTGTTCAGATGGGCAATCTATTTTGAGGACGTAATCCCTTACGGGTTTGCCCTCCACCATTTTCAGCGACGACATTTCTCGCAAGGTGATCTGATGAGTCCCGCATGTTTTGACTCGTCAGTTGGCTCATCTAATTTTTTGGTGTGTCAAAAATCCACTTGTGCTTTTGTGCAGTTAGGACAATTATAATTTTCGTTTCCAATTAATATAGTTTCCATACATATTGTATTGACTTTAAGTATAATAACAGTGGATTAAAAGGTTGCGACATGATGAACTGAAATAAATAATAATATGCATAAGCACAAATATATCACAAGGTTCAATCACATGCATCATATTAAAATCTCCAAAAAATATGAACATGCATCAGCCAACATCTCAAAACAGTTTAAATAAGCCACGTTGGGTGGGTCATTATTTAAACACATTCAAGCAGGTTACAAACAAGAACAGTTACAAACCTTTAATATCCAGATTAATAGTTGGCTCCCACTTGACCAATATAAAATTGACAGGGACTTCGGGGAAGTATATGCATATCAATTTTATACCTAAGTAATAACCATGATTAAATACAGGATTATTATTTCACTTTGATCGAGCCTCGTTGGGAGGGTCATCGTCCCCACTAGTAATAACCCACAATCATCCGTTTGGAATTCATTCATGTGAAAGCTATCTTTTGACCGTCCCGTTGGGGAAATTTCTCCAAAAGAATTCACAAATAAATAAATCATGGAGGTCAAAATTAATTCAATTTTATTATCCGGAATAAAATTATCAATTAATTGTTTAAACATACTTAGTGATTTTGAAGGTGAGATTTTTCCATTTGGCAACCCTCATGCAAACACATTTAAACAAATTAAATAAAGCATAAGATAACACAAATAAATCAAGCAAAACAGAAAAATAAACATATTGGGCACAAATTATCCAATTGTCATGGTTTGATTTTTCTTGACTTGATCTTGAAGAAACACGTCTCAAATTTCTCCCACTCGTTTGTCTCGAAAAAATACTTCGTCTCAAAACGCCACGCCAAAACTTCGCAATGGGGAGGCACGCTCAAGATCCGGCCGGGTCATTGCCTAGACACTGACCTCAAAATGACCTAAGACTAGTGTCTCTGGGTCAGGCCCGCGCTGTCTTGCACACTCAAGACTGCTTCGGCGGGCTTTTGAAGCTCTCGGCGGACACAAGCGCATCACAAGGCTCCACTGGCCTCCGCCTGCCATGACCTCAGAAACCCGCGTCCCTGCAGCAGCGCCCGTGTCGCGGCCGCCCGTCCAGCAGCGATGCAGCGTCGGTCTGACAATAAGACGAGATCGCCCACTATGCCGCAGCGCATCTCTCATCTTGGCGCTCGGCCGGCGAGCCGCATCATGCCTTTATGCCGGTACCGAGGAAACCACGCCTGGGATTCTCGATTTTATCCTTAATTGTCTCTTCGTTCGATCCGGTTATAATTTATTTACAAAAAATAAATAAACCTGAATCTAGGCCAGTCATTACATTGATCCAAATCAAACAAATGCAATCTACTTCCGTGGATTTTCTCAATGGCAAAACAAATCGGCGAATCAATTAAAACCACAATTTATATGCACGCATAAATAAACACATTAAAATCCATGTGATTGGATACCGCAAAGCAGTCTAACAGTTCTACTATCCAATTTCAAATTTAATGTCCATTTAATTAAATTACAATTTAAAAAATTCAGAGTCAAACCGTGGCTCGATACCAATTGTTGGGTGATGAGTTCGCAGATCTATTCGGGGTGAATATTTAAATACAAATTTAATTCTTTAATTATTACTAGCATGAATTAATCCTATATTAATTCAAATTATAATTGCAACAACATATCATGCATATAATAACCCACGTAAAACCTACGATGCGGAATCTACGGGTTTACGTGAACGCACTCTCTCGGGATGGCAAAGTGAATTCGGTTGGACGGACTAACCAAAAGGACTTCCCAAGTATTCTCTTAGCCCTTGCTCAACTATCCGGTGGAAGGACACTTTGTCGAACAATTAACAAAAGAAAAAAATAAACTTTGTTGCACCACTTATGTGGATTTGCTAATTTTTCCAAAGACATGGAATTGTACTTGGGAATGAAAAGAATCATCCCTATTTATAGGAGAGAGGTGGTCGATTTTTTTCAGTAGAAAACCAATGTGGGAAAAGACTTTTCTTGATCACCAAGAAATCTTGAATATATCTCCTATATTCTTTTTCCCATAATTAAAATATTCCACAAAAATCCCACCTCCTCTAATTATGGATTTTTCGAAAATTAATGATGCAAGAATCCAAGATTTGGATCTTCTTGAATTTATGAGATATTCTTGTATTTCAAGAAATACATATCTTCCATAATATCTTTTCAAGAAAATCAAGAAAATCTTTCTTGCCCACTATATTTTAAAATTTCGAAATTCCCTTATGAAATAACCAAGTGGGAGATTTCTTGAATTTAATGAGATAATCTTGTATTCCAAGAATACATATCTTCATTCCATAACAAAATTCAAAGAAAATCTTTCTCCCAACTTATTCATAATTTTCGAAAATTTAGAGGAAAAATAAGCAACAATATTTATTTTATTTTAATCACTTTTTTCAGTTATTGGACTATTTGTTGGGCTACTCAGGGGGCCTTTGGGAGAATTAAGATTGGACCTTCTAATGGACCTTGAATATCTAATATTGAGCCACAATATAATTCAAGCCCATAAATATTAATTAATCCCACTACATAATTAATATTGACTATTCATCTTAACCCATATTACAAATCAATATGGCTCCCGGTCATTATTTCCCGTGTTTAAGATTATCTATCCCATTAATTAATTCAAGCCACTGAAATAGCTTTCCATTAATTAATATATTTTATCCTTGGTCAAGGAACGGTTCAACATTATTATCCATACCGGAAACTAATTCCACTTGCAAGATTTGGTATGATAAAGCTTATGAACCTCCCAAGGGCAAATCAAACAAAAGCTGCATTACACGATTCTTCGTATTAAATCTTAGCAATCACACGTGACTAATAATATTTCCCAAGATAAAAAGTATTGAATCTCTTTGATTATTTACCCATGATAAGTCAAAGCAATAGTTACCAATCCCACGTGATCCTATTTAAGGGATCTAAGATTAAGAAACAACGAACCAATTCGAGGTCTAATTCTTCCTTGTTGGATTCAAGAATTTATCCTCCCAGAGGGTCCTATTATGTGCATCGGTCATGCACTAGTGTAATCTCTTGGTCAAGACAAAACCAACTGAGCTTTACACCTCAACCTTTTCGCGATGTGTTGTTCATTTCCATCTAGGTCGTGAATGGCGTACTTTTAGTTACAAGGGACATTAATTTAATCTTTTGTGATCCGTATCACTAAATTAACTACAATGTAACACGATTTAATTATTGAACAGCTTATGCAAATAAATATATGTAACATTCAATCATATTTAAAGCATTAGTGATAAACAATTTATTTCAGTAAATAAGTCTGAAAATTCAGTTTCGATTATACAAAGTAAAAAGCATACTTTTCAGTATAATCCCAACACAGACTACCACAAGTAGCTTACTAACTTCTTCTCTATAGTTTTCTGGCTAACTCATTGTAGCTTACTAACTCTTTACAACTCCAACTCACCAACAAACACACTCAAACTACTTACAAAGGGTTTGGGTTTCTTGTTGGTTTCCAACTAGGATGAGATATCCTTTACAATAAGAACAATGCAAAGGCTAGGATATCTCTACTAATCTTTGGATATACCTTATCAATCTAGGCTTAGTGAATGAGCTCTCTTCAATGTGAAACACTTGGGAAATTCTAGGTTTTTCGAGTGCTTCAATTTGCAGAATATCTGAATGAGCTCTTGAGTTTCTTTCAAATTTCCGCCCCTCTTAATGTAAAGGGTCACTAGTATTTATAAAGTAACTTCACCAAGGTCACTCTTGAAAAACTATCCGCTGGAGGAGATAGCTTCATGAGTTTCCTCTTATGGTGTTTGATGAACGACTATTTTTAGGGTTTGAATACTCCCTTGTATGTTTTAGGTAATATTCTTTCATGTAGCTAATCACCACTTTTTGCGATCGGAACATAAGATTCTTGACATGCTTGATGACTGTACTGTCTTTTTCGGTGTTAGTAAAGTCTGAGTGTTGTCTTCCTACGATTGGCTCTTGTCTTCAATAAATGTAGACAAACATAACGGCTCTTTTGGTCAATCTCTCGCGAGTGAGATAACCTTAAACAACAACGGACTTAGTTCCTTTGTGCTGCATGTGAGATATGCAGGGGCAATATCTATTTTTCCGAATATTAATTTTTTTCTCGGTTTGTAGTCTTGAGATAGATATTATTCAGTGCCTCGGAACATTAGGGTTATCTTCAGTATTCGATATCTTCATCGAAGTCTTCGGTAACTCCATGGGTCTTGAGTATCTTCCGAAGTCTTGATATCTTTCGAGTCTTGATGTCTTCCTCGAGTCTTGATGTCTTGATGTCTTGATGACACACCGAGTCTGATTTCATCTTGAGTCTTGATGTCTTCAAATAACTTCAGTGACATACTAAGTCTTCAAGGTGACATCTTTTGGGTCTTGATTTCTTGATGACTTCTTCGAGTCTTCATGTGACATCTTCGAGTCTGATTTCATCTTGAGTCTTGATGTCTTACGAGTCTCTGATGTCTTGAGAACCTCATTAAGTCTTCGTTTCTTAAACTTTCATGAATCTTCGAATCTTCAAAATCTAACTCGATCTATATCTCACGACTATACATATGCAGATAATATCCCTAACACTCTATTTGAATCCTAATAATACGCACTATCAAGATTATCCTGAACATGTCATACTCAGGGGTTTTGGGATCTAATCAATATCTTCTTTATTAAATTCATCTCCCAACACCTGGGTAGGTTTAAATGCCATGAATTATAAACAAGGTTCATAGCGTGAACCAAGTCTATACAAGTTTTTGTCAAAAAACTAATCCATTATGATTTCGGTTTGAAACGAATAATATCATATCATTAATACAAAAAATTGAGATTCTTATGGAACCCAATAAAATCATAATAATAATTCTATAAAAGGAAGTTTGAAGAAAATAAGTTGAATCAATTAGTTTATTTAATAACCAACAGAGAGAGTCTCTTGTAAAATATTTCACCTTATTGATATGTGCAATACATCATAAATTAAGCAAAATTGCCAAAATTCGTGGGTCAATGGGCGGGTCGGCTGGATCGGGCAGGCCGGTTGGGCGACCTGTTATATATTTATGCAATGATAGCCTGATGGTTCTTGTTTATTGTTAGTGTATTTGGTTGCATGTTCAATTCTTATTGAGCACATATTTTAATTTTTTTTTTTGTCAAGAAACCTTGTCATTCTCCATATGTTACTGAATGGATTTTAAATATTACTACATGTTATACTGAAAATACTTCTTCTTGTTTTTTTTTTTGTCAAGAAACCTTGTCATTCTCCATGTGTTATTGAATGGATAAGTAAATATTACTATATGTTATACTGAAAATATTTCATATCTTACGTAACACGTATTAAAATATAACATAACACATTGTTGTTCATATGGTAACAGATAGTATTCACATAGTATTACGATGGCATGTATACAGTGTTACATATTACTAAAATACATGTGTTACTACATGAACAAAAAAGTGTTACCCTATGAAGAAACACGTGTTACCACAAGAACAAAAACTAGGACAGCGAAAAAAAAACCATCAGTCCAAAATTATAGATTTAAATAACAACGTCCATGTGTTACTACATGAACAAAAAAGAATTACTCTATGAATAAAAATGTGTTACTACATGAACAAAAACCAGTAAAAGCGCGAACAAAAAATCCTCAGTCCACAATTACATATTTAACAGTACAAAATTACAGATTTAAAAGAACAACGTCCATGTGTTACTACATGAACAAAAACATATTACCCTATGAATAAAAACGTGTTACTACATGAACAAAACTCAGTACAAGCGCGAACAAAAAATCCTCAGTCCACAATTACAGATTTAACATTCCACAATTACAGATTTAAAATAACAGCGTGAGAAGAATGCAGAAGGAAGGGTGAAAAAAGTGTAGAAATAGAGAAGAATATGGACGAATTTGAATAAGGAAGAGAAAGAAAGAAAAAGAAGAACAAGAGAAAAGAAACTTATGATGGTGCCGCTGTGAATTCTACATGGTATCAGTTTACTAATCGAATTATTCTTCATCGAGATTGTGTAGATACGCTTAGGTTTTTTTTTTCTGGAATCGATTCTTTTTTTTTTTTCAATCAATCCTCTTTTCCGCTCCATCAGTCAATTTGATCGAGTTCTTGGCTGAATTCATGTCTATCATGAATTGATTTCTTGTTTTTGTATCAATTCTATATTGATTTTACCGATTCTATATCGTGTTCTTGGGATTTCTTCAGTTCGTGCAAAAATGGCATTTCAATGTGCTTCTCTAAACCCTGTGGAGAGTCCTTTATCTCCGTTAGCACTTCATCCGCAGGATAATCCAGCGGTGGCCATAGTTCTTGAGCCTCTTGATGGTACTAACTTCGTGTCGTGGAGACATGCCGTCAAACGTGTCCTTTCTGTCAAAAATAAGATGCCTCTGATCGAGCCGGTTCATCGACGCCCTCCCGTTCGAAGATGATTTAGTGATTCGTGATGTGGATTTGCGCAAACGATCTTGTTCTGATGTGGGTGCTCAACTCAATCAAACCTGATATCAAGCGCACATTGGAATACTTCACATCTGCGAAGGAAGTATGGGATGAGCTGCACATTAGGTACGCAAAACCAGACGATACCCGTGTCTATGAGTTAGAAAAGTCACTTAGTGTTATTTCTAAGGGTAATCAGTCTATGGTTGTTTACTATAATACTTTCAAGTCTTTATGAGATGAATGGTTGAGCTATAGGCCTGCTTTAGTCTGTAACTGTGGCGCAATGGTTCAATGCACTTGTGAATTGCTCAAGATTATATCTAAAACCCAAAAAAAAGATGTCATGATCAAGTTCTTAGTTGGTTTAGATGATAGTTATGCCGAAATTAGGAGCCATATTCTGATGCAGTCTTCTTCATATACACTATCCAAAGTTTTTTCTGTTCTTGTGCAAGAAGAGATTCAAAGGGGACTTAAGTGTGATAGTTCTAGTTATCAGGGTGAGTCTATTGCTATGATGGCCAGGAATGCAAAGTTTTTTAAGGACAAGAAGAAACCAATGAAATACACTCATTGTGATGGTCTTGGTCACACAGTTGATAGGTGTTTCCAACTGATAGGGTAAACCCCATGGGCGGAAAGGACTTAGAGGACCTAGAGTTGTTTCTGGAAAATCTGAACCCACAGCAAATGCTATGATAAAGAGTGATGAAGCTACTCAATCTAATCCCCTCTTCACTCAAGATATGTTTGATCAATTTCAGAACTTTGCTAAGATACAAAAGGGAAATGACACACAATACACTACTGCTGGTGCATTTACTAATCCTAGTGTTCATCCTCCAGATGCCACAGGTAGTGAATCAAGTAGTTCCCACTCTTGTTTCCACATTACTTCATCTGGCAAATATAGTTGGATTTTGGACACTAGGGCAACAGATCACATGACTTGTGATCTGGCCATGTTTTCTATAGTGTCATGACCATCTGATATTAAAATAAAACTCCCTAATAATGCTATTACCACAGCTACTTTCACTGGGGATGTTATTCTAGATGAAAACCTGACTTTACACAATGTTTTATATGTCCTGAGTTTAATTTCAATTTGCTCTCTATCTCTCATTTGACCTATAATTCTCACTGCATAGTTAGTTTTTTGCCCTCACACAGTATTTTGCAGGACATCAACACCAAGAGGGTGATTGGTACTGCTGAGCAACATGAAGGGTTGTATTGCATCAAATGTATTCTTATTAGTTGTTGTGCTAATAATGCTCTTGTTTTTTATCATTCTTTGCGGTACTCCAGATTAGGACACATTTCTGATAAGCAGTTGTTGCAAATTTCCAATTTACCCAACATGTCACAACATTTGAATAAAAATCCTATTGTTTGTGATATTTGTCCACTTGCAAAACAGAATAAATCCTCTTTTCCAATTAGTCATTCTTCTTCTTGTTTGTTTGATCTCATACATTGTGATGTTTGGGGACTATTCTCTATTCGCTTCTTTACATGGCAGTAAATACTTTCTAACAATAGTAGATGATTTTAGTAGATGCACTTGGGTCTACCTATTGAAAGCTAAAAGTGAAGTTAAAGTTTCACTTGAGAATTTTGTTAACATGGTTCACACACAATTCAGTACAAAAGCCAAAATACTTAGAAGTGACAATGGTACAGAATTCCTATTACATGAGTTTTATCATAGGTTGGGCATTGTGCATCAGACATCTTGTGTTGAGACTCCCCAGCAGAATGGGGTTGCAGAGACAAAGCATCAACACATCCTTCAGGTAGCTAGAGCTCTTGCTAGCCCTTCCTTACCGGTCTTGTCAAAAATCGATCCACCCGACGATGAATCGATGAACATCCTTGCCTCGTCGCTCAAACCATAGTAGAATTAGCTCACAATTTGATCATTGATGAAATTGTGTTATGGGCACCTCCTTAACATGGCGTTGTATCTCTCCCAAGCTTCGTATAAGTTCTCCCCACCCCTTTGTCGAAATTGGGTGATTTCCTTTTTGCATTGAAGTGTCATTGCGGGTGGAAAGAACTTCATCAAAAACTTTTGGCATAATACGTCCCACGAGCTAAGACTATCGGGTGGTAGGGAGACAATCCAATCTTTTGCCTTGTCCCTCAAGGTGAAGGTGAAGGTTCGAGCTCTCCAAGCGTCATCTGTGACCCCATTGATCTTAACCGTGTCTGCATACTCCAAGAATTGAGTTGTGTGCCTATTCGGATCCTCATTTTTCTCTCCACCAAATTGTTGTTTTTGGAGCATTTGAATGAGGGCCGGCTTGATTTCAAAGTTATTAGCTGCAATAGCCGGACGGGCTATGCCATCATAGTGCCTTTGCACTTGTGGGTTGAAATATTCCCACATCGGGCGATCTCCATTGTCACCCACTTCCATATTCATCCTATTGTTTTGATTTTCACCCATTGCTCTTTGTTAGGCTAATCTTCGATTTTGGTCTCGATTTCTTCTCCTAGTCGTGGCTTCAATCTCAAGATCAATGGGAATTGGTTCAATCCCACTTGCTCTTGTGATCATACACACCTAGAGGATCAACAAACACCACAAATCTCCAAGCCAACTATTAGCAATGTTAGTTACTAAAAGAAAAAGACACTAGTAATCACGTTTAATGAACAACTAGTTATACTCAACACAACCTAGTCCCCGGCAACGGCGCCAAAAACTTGACACGTGTTTTTCAACACTCACCTCTCAAGTATAAGAGGATCGTTGTGTGCCCGGTTAAATATCGATCCAAGGGACTATGGTGTGGAATATAGCCCAATTGCTATGTGTCGGCGCATGATTATAGTGTTGAACATGTTTTGGAAACTTAAGACAAGTAATAATCAACTATTGAACCAAAGATCAAACTAAAAACGAGCAAGCTAAGAGAAAGTAATTAAATAGCAAACGAGTTTTGTTCACTAGCGAGAGAAGATGTGCTCGGGTGTTTTTCCTTGTGAGACGATTGTCAAAAGATCAATTATGGTGCTTGCCTCTATTTTCGGTTATTCCATAAGGGCGATCACTACACCTATATCATTCCCGTACTTGGTAAGCCTAGGGTACGATACCGTTTTAATTCCTAAGATCGAGAGGTGAATCTCCCTTTGCTAGCCCAGGTAATTGCACGGATATGGTCCTCTAATTAGCTAACTACTCTGTCACCGTGTGTTCCCACTTGTAGACTAAGGTTGATGCTCCTATGTTCTCTTCACTACCCACTCAAGGTTTTAACTCAAGAAGATAATGTAGATTAGGGGGGTTCTAAAGTATCTACCCAACTCTCGTTGGATAGGTCTTAATCGACTCTAATCCCGTGAATTAAACCAATACCCATATGCCTAAACCCGTCTACCCAACTCTCGTTCAAGTAAACTAGCCCAAACACACAAGCTCATAGCAAAACCACCAAAATGGAACAAGAAAATTCCCCTAATCTAAAGGATAA
Source organism: Stenogyne calaminthoides (assembly GCA_037126765.1). NCBI lineage: Eukaryota > Viridiplantae > Streptophyta > Magnoliopsida > Lamiales > Lamiaceae > Stenogyne > Stenogyne calaminthoides. The sequence continues at coordinate 42,042,411 of JBBCBC010000005.1, forward strand.
CCATCAATAGAGATAAACATCCATAATCAAGCAATTAAACAATCATCACCACAATTTCAAACACCCAAACACTAATAACCTTAGCCCATGGTGCACAAGGCAAATCCCATGGCTAAACAACAAGAAACCAAAGAACCCATATCAAAATAAGCAACAAATAAACAAAAGAAAGAAAGAGACACCTTACTATTGAAGTTCAAGCACCAAACCATACAAAATCCATCAATATTCCTTGATTTCTTGCTCAAAACTGAAAATGAAACTATATTTAGGCTATTCTATGAGGATCTATGCTATCTATGGAAGCAAAATTGAAAAACAGGAAAAAGTATTAGTTGCAGCTCTAAACAGTATCACTTGTTATCTTCCCCTTCACTCCCTATTGCTGCTGATTCATGAAAAAACAAAGTTGGCCTTTTTTATATGTTTTTGATTTCTCTGGCAAGTGTCCCTAGGTCAGAAATGGGGACCTCAGATATTTTGGCTTGCTCGACTCGAGCAGTGATGCACGACTCGAGAAGCATTGCTCGACTCGAGCAGTGTTGCTCGACCATAATTGGGTTGAGCAACTCAAAACTTCGGATTTTAGCTCCCTTGCTCGACCAATGGGAGGTCGAGCACTGTTGCTCGACTCGAGCACGTCCCAATAGGCGTTTTCTTCAAAATCGTGTTTCAACAAGCCCGACTTAGGTATTACACGACTCGAGCAGTGTTGCACGACTCGAGCAACTGCTTTTTCCCATTTACTTCATAAAACATTCGTTTTTTACTCGATTCCTGCACAATTGCAACACCAAAGCATTAGATGAACTTTCTTAACAATTCTAACAATATGATAGCTAAAATCATGCAAAATCATCACTCCAAGCTAGGAAATGGCACAAAACTCAAGCAAAATCACCACTAATCGTTGTCCTTTTTCAATCACGTTTACCACTGAAGTTTTGGGATTTTTGTATACAGACTGCTGTTCACATTATCAATAGAACTCCCTCTGGTGTCTTGAATATTAAGTCTCCTTTTGAAATGCTATATAATAAACCTCTTGATTATTCATATTTGAGAAGTTTTGGGTGTTTATACTTTGCTAGTACATTTTCTGCTCATAGAGGCAAATTTGACCCAAGATCAACCAAGTGTGTTTTTCTGGGTTACACTTTTGGAACAAAATGATACAAATGTTTTGATATAGCAACTGGGAAGATTTTCATTTCCAGAAATGTTAAATTTTTTTAAAAAGTCTTTCCCTATTCTGATAAGGAGTCCACTGATAAAATTGTTGAAATTTTACTCTCTGAGTTCAATTCTCCTGTTATTCCTTCTAGCACTGATATTATTACTTATGACGATCCTGCTTTATCATCTGCTTCTGATAATAATGGTAACAATATTCCTATAGATGAGTCAATCATAAATACTCATTCTGATTTACATGATGATCGTCAATTACATGATGTTTCTGTTGATGATATACAACAAGTTGATACTATGTTGAATGATGGTTTAAGAAGATCAGAAAGGGTGAGACATACATCTGCTTATCTTGATGTGTACAAAACCACTTTGCCACAGTCTATTGATCCTACCATCAACAAGGCAAACATGACCACTAAGTATCCCATTTCTAATTACATCTCTACTGACATGTTATCCGCTGCACACAAGGCTTTCACTTCTTCAATCTCTCAGATCATTGAACCCAAAACATATAAACAAGTAATCCAAAATGAAAATTAGATTACTGCAATGAACAAAGAGATTAACGCACTAGAAAAGACAAATACTTGGTCTATTGTCCATTTACCACAGGGTAAACATACAATTGGATGCAAGTGGGTCTTTAAAGTGAAGGATCACTCAGATGGAACAATAGAAAGATAAGCCAGATTGGTGGCCAAGGGATACACACAAGAAGAAGGTATAGACTACTTTGGCACCTTCTCACCAGTTGCCAAAATCACCACTGTAAGAATCCTTCTTTCCGTTTTTATAGCTAAGAATTGGTTTATTCATCAATGTGAAGTAAACATCGCTTTTGCACATGGTGATCTAGATGAGGAAGTCTATAGATTCCACCACCCTTGCCATTCTTCGTTCTTCCAATGATACTAGGGTCTATAAGTTGAACAAAAGTCTATATGACCTTAAACAAGCCTCAAGACAATGTTCAATAAGCTTTCTGAAACATTGACAGCTTTTGGTTACATTCAATCCAAAAGTTGATACTTTCCTTTTCACAAAAACCACTAACACTTCATTTAATGTTCTTGTGTGCTATGTGGATGATATCATTATCGCTGGTGATATGTTGGATGAGATTCTTAGCATTAAGGCTCATTTACATGTTAAGTTTACTATTAAAGATTTGGGAAACTTGAAATATATGTTGGGAATTGAGGTTGCAAGAAACAAACTGCATACAAACCACAGAGGAAATATGTGCTTGATCTTATAACTGATGTTGGTATGTTAGCAAGAAAACCTTGCACAACTCCCATGGATTCAAAGCATTCTCACACAGATGCACCACCACTTGAAGATCCTGCTGCATACAGAAGATTAGTTGGTAAACTCTTGTATCTAACCATTACAAGGCCAGATATATCTTACACTGTTCAAACTCTTAGTCAATACATGAGCCATCCTAATCAGTTTCATCTTACTTCAGTTCAAAGATTACTCAGGTATCTGAAATCTACAGTTGGTCAAGGCATTTTTTATCCTACTAATACTAACTTTAAGCTTCAAGCTTTTTCAGATTGTAACTGGGCTAGATGTGAGCAAACAAGAAGAAGTATCACTGGATTTGCCATCTACTTAGGGAATTCTCTCTTATCCTGAAAGTCAAAGAAACAAACCACTGTGAGAAGATCATCAGCATAGGCAGAATACATGGCTTTATGTGCTACAACATGTGAACTCCAATGGATTCTTTACATCGTGAAAGATTTGAAGATCCCTCATCCACAGCCTGCAATCATCTATACAGATAGTAAATCAGCTTATGGAATAGCCCACAATCCTGTACTCCATGAGAAGTCTAAGCATATTCAAATAGACATGCACTTCACCAGAGACAAGAATAAAGAAAAAGTAATCAAGCTCATTCAAATACCAACTTCAGAGAACCTTGCAGATGCTTTGACAAAGTCTTTATCCCCATCCATGTTCAACAATATCAAGTCCAAAATGGGGTTGCTCAATATCCACTCGCATTTTGAGGGGGAGTGTAAAGATATAGTAAAATAAGTTCTATTTTCTTACTAATACTTTTAGACTTCCCAACTAATACTGTTAGTTGACCGGAAGATATAAATAGGATCCCTCTTTGTATTTTATTTTTCATCACTTCATTCTTTCAATTTCACATCTCTATAAAACAGTTACTGCAATCTTCAATACCAAACATGTTTATTTCATCTTTAATCTCAATTCCAGTAATTCTACAATTTTTCAACAATTTAAATTATATTAAAGGGCTAAATGCTAAATAGTCCCATAACTTTTTATCTTTTGTGATTTAGTCCTATAACTATTTTTTATAACGATTTAGCCACATAACTATTAAAATTGCTCAATTTTCATCCCATAATTATTTTTTGGAACAATTTAGTTCCATCACCATAAAAATTGCTCAATTTTCGTCTCATAAGTATTTTTTGGAATGACTTAGTCCTATAACTACTAGCATTGCTCGATTTAAGTCCTATTTTGCTGGAAATCACCCAAAAATAACATTGTTTCATCAGTGTGTCAGTCATGTGCAACTATAAATTGTGGATTCCGGCGAGGCTCGTGTTTTAAGCACTTATTTGACACAATTTAAACACCTGAAAATTAAATTGAGGCTAAAAATTATTGTTCTTCGCCAAATTGAGTTCTCGCAGATTTAGGGTTGAATATTTGGGAAGTACTCGATTTTAGAGAATTGGGGGATCTAATCTCACCCCCTTTCTTTTAGATTTTTTTCAGTAATTTTTCTTTTTATGTTAATTAATGGTGTGTGTTTCATTTAATTGACAAGTGTATTAAATTGTGCAAATTAGTGACTAAAACACGAGCTTCGCTAGAATCCCTTTAATTTAAAATGACACGCGGATCGATACACTAGTGAAACAACATCGTTTTTGGGTGATTTCCGCAAAAATAGAACAAAAATTGAATAATTCTAGAAGTAGTTACTTGGACTAAATCATTCAAAAAAAAGTAGTTATGAGACAAAATTAAGCAATTCTAGTAGTTATGAGTCTAAATCATTCCAAAAAATAGTTATGGTACGAAAATTGAGCAATTTTAATAGTTATGGAACTAATTCATTCCAAATAATAATTAAATCAAAAAAGATAAAAAGTTATAGGACCATTCAGAATTTAATCCCTATATTAAATGTTTTTATATTCAAAATTTAAAAAGTTTGGGGGCCCGCCATCTCGGAAGGCCCAAATACATGTACAAAAAATACCAAAAATTTTAATATACCGCACTTATCAAATCATAATATATCGAAAAATATCGAATCTTTTGTTATAGCATGAACTTCGGTATGGTATGGTACCGCACCATAAAATTTCGGTACGGTAATGCCATGCATATTTTAAAATTTATGATTTCAGTATATACTGACATAATTGGTATTTTAGTAAATAAATTGGTGTACTAGTATACCAAAATTCCGATATAAGACGGTATATACCGATATCGTTCTACAATTCAGTATTCCAAAATTTTGATACGGATACATTAAATTTTTTTTTACCAACTTTTTTGGTATACCGAAAATTTTAGTACGGTATTGTTAATTTGGTATGAATTTTTAAGTATCGAAAAAATCGGTATAATATACGGTATGAATCGAAATTTTCGATATGGTACTGTATACCGCCCATATGCCCGGCTAGATACTATTATGTATCCCAGTATTCCTGTCCTTAGGATTTATGAAAAATGTCACTGATCTGATTTGAATTAACAATTTATTCACTGAAGTTCAAAAATCTAATATTTTGACAAAATCCATATCACCTACTCTTTTTCGCTCATTATGTTGTTAACTCGGCCTTGTTCTTGATGAAGGTCCATAACACATGGTGTCTTTATATTCTTTTATCTTTGATTAGTTGATTTTTTTTTAACAGAGAAAAGAGGTGATATATCTTTGATTAGTTGATTAATACTTGCTGTGCCATGTTAACTCCAAAAAATTAGCTACTCACAGAATTAATAAATACACGCATAATACCAAATATACCCTTTCTTTTCTTTTCATGTTAGTCTTCTTCCCAGCGTTTCTTTTATTGTATGCTTATAGATTTATAATGTTGAGGAGTGATGTATTGGATGTTAATGCTACTGTTGATACAAATAATGTTGAATTATTTGTACTTGTATTCTTTTGAATGATGAACTAATTTATCATGCACTTTTTAATAATAGAGTTGATCATTTTATTGGGTGAAAAAAAAAAATTTGCAAATGTTTTATACTTTTCTTGTTGAGAAGGATTTTGAAAATTTTCAAATTATATTATTTCAAATGATTCTATCTTTTGAAAGATTATTTCTATTGAAATTCAGTCTTTAAATAAAATTGAAACATGATTTTTAAATGATTTATATGTTAGTGTTAGTGTCCTAGAGACAATCTATTGTAAGGATATAATACTCTATGATATTCAGTTTGATTTAATATTATAGTTCTTTTAATACTAATGTATGGCAATACACTTGTTTGAATATTATGTTTGATTGTTTGCATTTATTCATGCAAGTGTTCCCATGAGTCATTGCTGTCATTGAGGTTGTGAGAACTCAGATGACTTAAGCATGATTCTCAAATGACCCCGATCAAGGATCATCAAGAATGAGATATTGATGATGCAATGAAGATTGGTGTGCGATCTGCATCTTACTCTTAGAGAGTGTAGTAAGATCTCACTTACTACGAGATACTAGGTATCTCATGATGGATGCACAAATACCTTAGAGGGTATTGGTATACCCATCCGAGAAACCATTTGATGTATTTCCACTATATGTGTCTACGGGTGTCTCGGTTAGTGGGAGCGATGTGATACTCCTTTGACTTGAGGTCAATACGCACGACATGTGTGGAGTGATGAACTTTGACCATAACCAACGCTTGCACCCTTCCATGGGTAGATACTGCTTGGATTGGGTTCATCACGAAGTGCATGCGCGTGGTAGTTGAGCCAAGAATATGATTCATTCCTCAATGTGGATTTAGAGAGAATACTTATCTTCTCATCATAATTGGATCAAAGTCATCGGCCGATGCACGTCAACTTAGACTTTGTGGCTAAGTGTGACATACATGATCAATTATTGATTAGAGATAATATGATTAAGTTATTTGAATAGTCACTTCATCATGTTCAATACTTAATCGAGTATTCGCGAATAAAAGGAGGAAATCGTAATAGCTCATGTTTCAGTTACAGGTAGTTGCACGTTTCTCACAACATACCTCATATATTGAGAATGTCTGATTTATTGTCTAGGGTTCAATTAAGACCGTTAGTTTGACTAATTGCTCGATATATGAGAGCCTATGGGTCACACAACAAGTAGTCCCCTTTTACGGATTATAGTTGGTTGATTAAATGTTAAATTGGATTTAATATATAATTTATGGAGAATTAATTAATAATAGATTAATTTGGAATTAATTATTATTAATGTTTAATTAAACTGGATTTAATTAAATAGGATTCTCAATAATAATATATGGAATATTATTATAGGATTTAATATATATGGAATCAAATCCGTAGAGATTTGATATACATGAGAATTAAATCCGTAGAGATTTTATATGTAGGAAATAAATCTAAGAGATTTATTTAAATAAAGATTAGGGATTTTATTTCTCAAGGTTAGCTTAAGATTTAAGCTGGTCTTCCCTATATATATGAGCTCTTGGGAATTCACAAACAACGTTAATTCATTATCCTCTCCATAAGATCTAGAGTTAGAATTTTCCTAGCAAATTCATCTCGGGATTCAATTTGGCAAATTAGGTGCAAGTCTGTGATTGGGGATTACGTGGATACTATAGTAGAGAAATATGCGTACGATTTACTGTAAGGTTTCTCTCTATGTTTATACGTATTCAATTATGCAATTACGTGTTCGTTGTTGGTGAACTATTTATTTCCACTGCGCATGTATTAAGTGTTTACGTGCCTCTAAATTCCAACAGTGGTATCAGAGCTTCAGGCTCTTGATTAATTGCGTAATTGAATAGGATTTAAAATTAAATTTATTTTTTTTAAATCTTGGGGCGTGACCGATTTGACCGGCCACACCGATTGCGGTTTGTATGTTGGTGCGTGTGTGCACCTATTACTTTATGAGGGGTGTTTGCTTTTGTTGTATCACATGGTGGTTCATATTATTTCATACACCCCCTTTTATTCCTGCTCGATGGGTTCTTGCTTGTATCACCAAATTAGGGGTTTTTACAACCCTCTTGTCCACCAGCACCGCCGCCAAGTGGGTGGGCGATCGCTGAGGCTGGGCGGTTCACACTGCGCCTCGTGATGGATGCGAAGTCACCGCAGGCGCGTTGGCGGGCAATCGACAAGACACCACGGCTTCGTCTTCTCGATCGATCAAGATATGCTGATCGATCGATGGCGCTCGCCGCTCTCTCGGGTTTTGTCCGACAAGAATCGCTACGTCAGCGTAAAACTTCTACCGTGACGACTTGGGTGATTTTGTCAACGCGGCGGTGGTTCCGCACGCATTGGTGGAATCGAGGCCAATCGATGCTTCTTGATGGTTGTCGGCGTGTCGATGCACGTGTGGTGAGCGATGGTCGCGGTGAGTTACCCGCGACGCACCTAAGCGATGTCGTTTGACTCGCCCACTCGCTTTGAAGCGGCAACGATTGCTCGCTTCGATTACACCGCCATCGCGCGATTCTTTCTCGAAGTTCGTCATGTTTGATGTGTGTCTTCTCGTCTCAACTCGATTTTGATTTGATGCTCTTTGAATGTTTGCTTCAAAGTTGTGATGGATCTGTTTTGGCTTCATTGTTGCCTCTGTTGATGCACTATGCCATCTGCTTTTTTCGAAAAGACTTTTCAATGTTGGTCCAATCATGTTGAATAGTTGATGATGAATGATGGTTTGGTGTTTGGATTTTAGAAATCGGTTGTCGGGATTACAAGATTGGATCCGTGGAATTTGGCGGTGATTTGGAGAGGGACTTGGTTGAAAATTCGATTTTCACCGTGCCCTCTTTGAGCAATTTTTGAAATTGCACTTGAGTCTTTCGATAATGAATTAATAATTTAATTTAAATTGAATTTTTGAAATTAAATTGAAGGTTGGACCTTAATTGAAATTAATTAGATTAATTTGAACTAATTTAATAAGTGATTAACGTTATCGAAACTTAATTTTGAAATTAGATTTTAAGATTAAATTCAATAAGTTAATAATTATTATAATTCCACTTCATTAACATATTTTATGATTTTGTTGATGTCATTTATAGTTCGCATTATAATTGTTTGGGTAGGCGGCGTCCAATAATTGTCAGATTGCATTAATTGTTTGGGTAGACGGCGCTCATATAAATGTTAGTCCGTGTAAATCATGTTTGGGTAGGCGGCGCCCAATAATTGCTCAAATATGATATAGATTAACATGTTGGATCTAGATTAAACAATTAATACCCCGCCTTTAAAACGTTCCTCACTAAAATATGGTTTTCTCATTAATTTGATAAGATGTCTTCCATCAAAATTAAAAGTAAATCAGAGATTTCGTTCCAATGAGTACTTAAAGACCCTCGTCTTTTGTTCGGATCTACATCTAACGGGACTTTTATAGGGACATGTAATGTCGCCGCTTGATGGTTGTAAACGAACTTAACTTTGTTTCGCTAGCCCTCGCGGGGAACAAAGGGTGAGGGACATTAGTCGAACTAGGTTCGACACACTAGGAATTGCAGTTTTGCAATTGGTTTGGAGATCTACAAGTTATGTTATTGTAATGATCATCCCTCGCTGGGATTATAATGGTAGTAATGTGGATCCTAGTCCATTATAATTTATATTTGATATAAATTCGTACTCTTCCAATGAGGTCGTTGAGTATGTGAAAATAATGGAGACAAAATAAACACAAAGGAAAGGTCATGTTTATTTTGATTGCTGAATATTAATCATAGGAATTATGCGTTTTAATTCCCATTTTATTTTATTTCTCTTGGTTAGTTGAAATGTATAACTGTTATTGAGATATGTTTTGGAAACAAACAAATTGGCTAGACCAAATTTTTTCGGATCGGCACCAAACATGTGTTTGGTGCTAAAGGCAGAAAAAGATTGAGTACGTGTTGGCCACGTCAATCCCGATTACCCCCGCATCTGGTTCTCGAGTGACCACGTTTTTGCTTGTTCGGAAGAAGCATCAAAAGGATGCAGGACTCAATGTGTGATGTTGTTAAGATGACTCTCGAATTGCAGACAGCAACATGAGAAAATGAGTCCATTCTATATGCTCAAGATCCGAAGGATCTCTTTGATTCTAAATCTCGTTTTGAGATTTATGAAATGATGAGAGATCTGTTCAGATGTCGGCTAGCTAAAGAAGTGAAGATTTCACCTCATGTGCTAATGATGATAGGCCTAATTGAGAAACTTGGTAATTTAGGCATTGAGCTAAAAGACCAATATTTCATTTATGTTATCCTTCAGTCGCTCTCGGATTCATATTTTAGCTTCATTGTGAACTACAATATGAACAAGACGGATGCGACCATGCCTGAACTTCACAACGTGCTCAAGACTTTTGAGTTCACTATCACTAAGATGGTGTTCAAAGGAAGGAGATGGTGGACAAGGATGTGTGCCTCTACAATAAGTAGAAGAGAGCACTGGAAGAAGGACTATAAGGTTTTGGTTGCTAAAAGGAAGACACTAGGTGTTTCTGGCACTAGAACATCTATGTTTGTTATTAAGATAAACATGTTCATTAATAGTGTTCACTGTTTGGTATTAGATACCGGATGTGGCTCTCACATTTGTGTGAATGTGAAGGGGGCTTATGTGTCCGAAAAACAGTTTAGTATGAAAGTGAGGTTGTCTTACACGTGAAAATGAAGCAAGAGTTGCTAAATGAACGTGTGGGGACTTGTGTGTTAGACTTACCCTTTGGTTTTAGATTAGAACTTAATGATTGTTATCTAATTCTTTCTATTACTCGCAACATGCATTTGTTGCATTATGGATATGATGTTCTTAACATACAAAATAAAAAGACACAAACTTAATAATCATGAAAACCCGACTTACTTATGGCATATTAGAACTTGATCATGTAAATGAGAAAAGAATTACAAGGTTAAGAAAGTTAGACTACTTAACCCTATTCGACTGTGAGTCTTATGGAAATTGTGAATCTTATCTTATGGACAAGATGATCAATAGACCCTTTTCTGGGAAAGGGGTGTATGCCAAAGAAGTTCTAGAGTTGATCTACAACGATGTTTGTGGACCATCGTCCACTTCTAGTTAGGGTCACCGGATACTTCATCACTTTTTATCGATGATTTCTCAAGATACGGACGTGTAGTATTATGAGACACAAATTCAATCTTTTGAGAAATTCAAAGAGTTTAAGGCTGAAGTAGAGAAGTAACTTGGTAAGAGTAACAAGACTCTTCGATCAGATCGATGAGGTGAATACCTTAACCATGAATTCATTGATTACTTGAAGTTACATGGAATCCAGTCACAATGGACTCCTCCCGGAACACCTCAGATGAACGGTGTGTCCGACAGGAGAAACCGAACCCTGTTAGACATGTTGAGGTCCATGATGAGCTTCTCCTCTCTTCCGATATTCTTATGGGGATACGCGTTACAAACCTCAATTTACATTCTGAATAGGATTCCATCTAAATCGGTTGAGCATACACCATATGAACTATGGTGTGGCAAGAAGCCAACTTTTACACATATCAAACATGGGGTTGCCCCGTGATTGTGAAAAGAATGTTTACCGACAAGTTGGAATCCAAATGTGAAAATGGTTACTTTGTGGGATATCCTAAGGAAACTAAAGGATATTACTTCTATCCATCTGAGAAACAATCAGTGATTGTTTCTAGGCAGACCAAGTTTCTCGAAGAAGACTATGTCTTTAAGGAACAAGGTCGTAAGCTGATAGAACTTGAAGAAATTCAAGAACCACAAATTAACAAAGAGACTGATATCTTGTCAAAGCAACATGACAAGGAATCAGTGGGAGCATTCAGCAACTTTCACGGTGGGAGTCTTTCACTAGGTGGTCGTCTTTCAGTCAATGCACTATGCCAAATTTAGCTTATCATATCGGATGAACAATAGCGGGTATCCTGAAAACCGCTGTCAAAAATTAAAAAACCGCCATCTAAAGTTTGACCGCTTTTAAAGGATTATAAAGATTCACGGAAGGCGCTGATATATAGCGGGTTTATCGTAACCGCTCTTATTCTGCGGATATCTTTCAGCGCCCCTTTATTTTATTTTATTTTCAATTAAATTTAAAATACTAAAGTAAAAAAGGAACACTTAAAATAGTATTGGGTCTTCTTAAGAAATATGCTAGGGCACGCGATTTCTTCCTCCAAATCACTGATTCTTCACTCAAAATCTTTGATTCTTCTTCTAAGCCGCAGTCGTCCATCCTCCATCTGGCGTCTCCTCCGTTCGACATTCGCCGACCGTTAGTTTTCTCAAAGCAAGGGTGGGAGTCTCAGCGTGAGTTCACTTGGGAAACAAAATAGCAGGTGTGTATTTGAATTTTTGCACGTCTTCTCTCAGTTCTTGGACACCCATTAGAATCTCATCTTCTCTCAGTTCTTGTGCTTTACCGAAAATCATGTTTTTTTTTATCGGATTAGCATTATTGTGTTGAAATTTCTGAAATGATGAATTAGAAGTGTTTCATTAGGTGTTTTACTTTTTGGTGTGAATTTCTTTAAATTTGCTCATGGATTTTGTTGTCAGTTTGCTGTTTTTATTTTGCGTCTGAATTTCCTATTTTGAGTCTAGAATTTTTGTTCCTCTGTTTAACACAGGGATGAGGATGTGATTTGTTCGAGTTTAGTGTATATATTTGAGTTTTGCACATAGTAGTTGGCTAAATTCAAATCTCTGTTTGGTTTGTTTATTTTCTTGGCCTTTGCACATTAATAAACAACATAGCCTCAAGTTTATGTCTAATTGGCAAAGTGACGGGAGATAGTTGATTGTTGTATCAACAATATCCATAAGTTGTTGTAATTTTAAGAAAAAAAATTAGAAATTAAGAGGTGTTTAGTAACACAAACTAATTTATTTTGCAATCTTATGTATATAATAGAGTTTTGCGTTAAAGAAGTCAACATAAACAAGTTTTTAATTTAACTAATGTAACACCTGTACAGTAAGTAGGACCCTACATGTTTAGCACAAGAAGAGTTTCAATAAGAGCTATTGGTTTTCTTTCCAAAAGTATAAGCTTACATATGTTTTGAGTTATAAGGTTAACCATGCTACTAGACAGGTTTGCAAGGGAAGAGAGCTTTCTGCGTAATATTTAATAAGGTCATTTGATCTTGAGAGAAAAGAAAAGGAGCGGAGGGAAAAGCAGGTAAACAAAATATTGCATATTTGTTGTACTAATTGCTAACATGAGTGTTGCTCTACAATTAACCCAAAAAAGAGATTATATGCCATGATATATTTACTGTTTTATTGTGCTTCTGCCTAATTCCAGTTTGTAATTTATTCATGACTAGTTTTTATGTAAACATGTTAAATTACTTAATTACTTAGAACTTTAGGATGGGGTAAGTAAGAAGAAAAGGGATTTTCAGTCCCTACAGTTACAATTGCTGATTAATGTGATGAGGCTGTGAAAATTGCTGATTTAAAATATTGTCTCTTGCTTCTTTCTAAAGTCTTCCTCTTGAAAGTTTTGGCTATTGAAAGTAGAAGCAGATTTCCTGTTAGTAAATCTCAAACATGCATCGCTATTTGTTGTTGCTCTTTAATGAATTAATTATGAATAAGTCACTTACTCTTCAAATTGCCATGTTTTTTATTTTATTTTATTTCTTCTCACCTAATTGGACTGGATAGTTAAATTATAATTAGTGTCATATCAGGATCAAAGATATTAAAATTTTGGATCTATAGTGTATATAAACTAGGGGTGGGGATAGTTGTTTGTGTGAGCAAAAATTAAAATTTTGTTGACTCTAATGATATCCCAGAATGCCCTGTACCATCTATACTTAGGGGTGACAAACTTACAGTGCTCCTGTTTGCATGGATACTAGTCTCACTGATGTTGATCTCTATTTCCTCCTTGCTAATGATTTGGATGAGCTCAATCCATTACCTCTTTTTTTTTTTTTCTACATTAGTTGGGGGGGCTAAACAGGTGTTAGCTAAAATTGATGCTCAACTTGGTGTCAGATTTCAACAAAACAAAGCATTGGTTCTCAACTCACTGTCCATCAATTGAGCCAAGAGCATATTCTGTGACTCAAGCTATGTACAACTCTTCTTAGTATCTTTTAAAGAAAGTGCATCAAAAGTTTCTAAGCCTTCTATCCTTAGTGATGGTTGGTCTTCAAATTCAAGTAAACAAAGACGACAGGGAATTCATGGTAAGACAACCTTTATATTCTTGCAATGTAGTACTTCATCTAGTTATCATGAATTTCGTAGGATAATTAGATTAGTAACAAATCTTGTTGTTTCTTATTGAACAAACACTTGAGAGTGCGTAAGAACATTGATATGCACTTATACGAACTAGGAGTTACTAGAAGTCCAATATACGGAAACTGCACTTACTGTTGGTGGAGTGTAAGACAATATGATGAAATTTGTTTCACTCATTTTATATCATTTAATTACTAAGTTTCTGTCATCTAAGTCAAAATGCTCGGATTCTAATAGTTAGAACTTGTGCACGAGTTTAGGCCAGTTGTTTTCAATTTAAAAAGTGCAGAATCCAAATTTAGCAATGCTATAGCAGCCGAGATTTCAGCGCTTAAAAGAGGAAAGAGAAAAGGAGAGATGACAGTGTGAGTATGCAATCTTGATATTGTTATATCCTTTTATTATGAATATGCAATCTTGATATGGTTCGTACTTTTTAAAAAATTAAATACATCTGCATTTATTTTACTTGTTTCACCTGGCCTTGAAACTTAATTTTTTGTCTTTGATTAAATCACTCAGAAGCAATTTTAAATTTATTTTGCTTACACTGTTGTTGTTGCTTTTAGGTCATACACAAGCGGAAATAGCTAAAATATAAGAAACTAAATATGTTGTCTTTTCATGTGGTGATCTAATGTTGACTCATGAAAAGAAAACATATTTAGTTTCTTGTATTTTAGACGTGACGTTATTATATTTCGTATGCAAAAGTATATAAATGTTGTAATGCATTTGAACGATGTTATAATGATTTGTTGGTCTTGTAGTAAATTTTTGGATTTATTGATATTTTAAGAAAATTTGATTATTATTTAAATTATATTTTCTAATATTGTTATAGGTTTTTCCCAAAAGAAAAAAAAATAGCATGTGCCTATAATAGCGGTTTTCAACCGTTGTAGTAAGTGCTAACAATAGCGGTTTTTAACCGCTGTTGTAGATAGTGAACCGCTCTCATAAGTGTTATTATGTTAGCAATAGACTACTTACAACGTCGGTTTTTCTGAACATACGAAAGCGGTTTTTAACCGCTATAGAAAGTAGCTATTATAGCGGTTTTTTAACCGCTATCTATTAGCTCTCTTTTTATATCACCATGTTTAATAAGCGTTTTTTACACCATTTAACAGTGGGTTTTACCCGCTATCTATCAGCGAATTTGGCATAGTGATGGGAGCACCAATTGTTGGTCCCGATTAGGAAAACCCATGTGTGCGGAAAATACCATGTAATGCATATAAAAAAAGCGAGGGTGAGGCGTAGTGATTCAATTTTTTCTTTTTTTTTAAGAACGATGTGTGTTTTGCTTATAATCAAACGACATACAAGAAGAACATAAAGCGATAAAACACCACGATTTTATAGTGGTTCAAGTCCAACTCCTACATCCACTCTTTCTATCACAAGGGGCACCAAATTAACCAACTGAACTTAGTTTAACGTGTTAGTCCAACACCCAACAGATGTTACCGAAGTTCACACTCAAGCGGACTTATCACCCTCATTTGGATCGCTTTATACATGTTTTAATGGAAGTTCTCACTCAAACGGGACTTATCTCCTCACGGGATTGCCTACCCCTCCTTTTCGGGATTCTTTAGATGTTCTGAAGTTCACACTCACCTACTAAACTTATCCTACCAAACTTGATTTGGGTAAGGTTTGTTTGGTTTCAACTAGATTGAGATTTTCCTTACATTTGTTTTAATTTCAATGCTAAGGATGGAAAAATCTCTCTAAGCCTTACGATATTACATTTGTGCTTAGATTCAGGATAGAACACTCTAAATATATGCGTGTATTTCTTCTTTCGGTGTTCTATGGTGGGAATGCTTTTGTGTATGTGGCTCTTGGCTCAGAAGATCTTTTTCCACATTCTCCACCACGCGAATAATGAAGGAAGAACTTGTATTTATAGTGTGGATTTGAATGTTACTGATTGGACGGAGTCACATTCAAATCCATACTATTATGTAACTTCTTTGCGGCTTTATTCAGCCGGTTGTTTTCCTCTCATTGGTCGCCAATTTAATCTAATCGGCTTATAATCTTTTTAATCTTCCGAGTCTTCGGTTTCTCCGAGTCTTGAGTGATTCTTCCGAAGTCGGGATTCTTGATTCAACAAACTTTTTTCAACGGACCTTATTCGATCAGATATCGACACTATGCTAACTGAGTTCAAATTTTCTTCCGACTTCAGACATCCCGACCTCGTGTCACTAAGACTCGACTAACCGGATCATTAGTAAATAAGCTCGATTCTCGAATACGACTTCATACGACTCAAGACTTCCGCCCGACCGTATGCAGATTTCATTTCGATATCCGATTACCGATCCGACCATGATCGATCAAGATAGATCAGTCAAAGATATCGCTTTATCCGTGACGATTAAGACATCAAAGCCAAGATATCAAAGAATTTTATCCGATCTCGACACGCCCGATCTCGACTACCCCATCCGTCTCTTCCGACCGCAACCTCCTCTTCTCGATCCGGTCATCCGGATCTTTCCGATCACCGGCTTAGCTTTTTTCTTCCGATTTGTTCAATTTCATCACATTCTAACTCATTCCATCATCTGACCGACAATTTCTTGCCCGCACTTCGCCTCCGATCTCGACATCTTCTATCCGATTTCGTGAGTTCCTCAACTTGTTCTCTCGTTCCTCTCAACTTGTTATCCGTAGATTACTTCAAAAACACAAGTTGATAATGTTTTGGCATAATTCATCAAAACTAAAATATCCCAACAGGAGCGTAATTTGAGTATGCTTACCAGTGCAAGAACCTCCAAGTAGGCTGAATGAGAACAACATAGTTCAAACTCCCGCCCAAGAGGGATCTGGAAGTGTAGCTCTTGAGGACTCTCCAGACATTGATGAAATCGATGCACCACAAAATTTTCACAATCAGAATGTCAACAAGACAACCACAACTCCGTAAGTCAATAAGGAATCGTAATTCGTCCATTAGATACGGTTACCTCTTGCAGGAACTCGATAGTATGGACATACCAGATAAGGACGATCATAATTGACTTTTCTGAAGCAATTCAGGGAAGTGGCATGAAGCCATGAAATCCAAGATGGACTCGATGTACATCAATCAAGTCTTGGACTTGGTTGAGTTTCCTAAAGGGGTTAGACCCATATGTTGCGATTGGGTCTTCAAGCGTAAAGACGGTGCAAATGGCAAAGTACAAACCTACAAAGGTTGGGTTGGTAACGAAGGGTTATAGTCAATGCGAAAAACACTAATCGCGGACGCAGACCTTCTCACCGATTGCAAAGATCAAGTTCATTCGAATTTTACTTGCAATATCGATTACCACGATGATTATGAGATTTGGCCGGATGGACGCCAAAACAACTTTCCTCAATGGAAACATTGATAAGGAAGTATTTATGACTCAATAGGAAGGTTTTATATCTAAGCCAAACTATAATCTAGTATGTGAGTTAAAGAGATCCATTTATGGATTGAGCAAACTTCTAGAGTTGGAATATCCGATTTGATGGAAGCTATCAAGTTTTTGACTTCATCGTCCGGAAGATCCTTGCGTTTATCTTAAAGCCTAGCGGGAAGAATATTATTTTCATAATCGTGTATGCCGATGACATATTGATTTTTGGGAAATAATATCCCGATTAATGATTTCGTTGAAGATTGGTTGTCAAAGATCTTCATGATGAAGGATCTTTTGTGGCTGCTACATCTTAGGGATCAAGATCCGGGATAGATCCAAGAGGATGTTAAGGTTATCACGGATCCACCTATGTAGACAAGGTGTTGAAGCGTTTTGCGATGGAGAACTACAAGAGAGGATCTCTATCGGCAAATCATGGATAAAAGCTATCAAATAAGGATTGTCCTTCCGTTGAAGTGATATATCGCACATGAAAGATGTCCCATATGCATATGCAATCGGATCAATCATGTGACGTCATGACTTGCACTATGCCTAAACGCTTATCAACATCAGTAGACTCTGCAGTAATCCCGGGTGAGTCTCACCGGATTGTTGTCAAACCATTCTCGAAGTTGTTGGGAAATTAGGGGTGCCGGATCTGCCTGAAGGTTGAATTAAATATATATTTAAATTAATTAATTAATTACTAACATGAATTAATCCTAAACCAATTCAACATAATAATTAATAAGAAAATAAACATCATGCAGACCGTAATTCACGATATCCCAAGCATGCGGAATCTAGGAATTACGTAAATACTAACTTCTCGTAGAGACAACCGAATTGAGACGATGGATCAACCTAAAGTGTCTTCTCAAATATGTCTCACGTCCACTTAACGTAATGGGAGGATTATCAACTAACGATTTTAATCTTAAAGGAGAAAATAAAATATTTGGTCACCAATTTTGTGATTTCTAATTTTTCCAACACATTGGAATTGCAAATGGGGATGAAAAAATTCATCCTCTATTTATAGGACTAAAGTGGGCGAAAATTAGGGCTTTGTTGGTCATCGGGAAATTTTTCGCTTCTTCTTCAAGACACAATCTAGAATATATCCAATATATTCTATTTCCCAAAAATATCTCCCAACAAAATTTTCTCCTTTTTTTTTGTCCATTATTTTCAAAATAACATATCAAATAGGAAGAAATAAGATCTTTTTCCATTCTTGAATTTATGGGATAAACTTCAGATCTCAAGAATACTTATTCCATAAGATCTTTCCAAGAAAATCAAGAAAAATCTTTTCTCTCTCCTACTCATATTTTTCAAAATAATTAGGAAAAAATAAATAAAAATATTTTCTTCTCCTTTTCATTAATCGACTTTAACTTGGGCTAAGATGGATCTTGATAAGGCCATGAAGTTTTAATATTTAGTAAAAATATTATTCAAGTCCATTAATATTAATTTCATTCATTTATAAAATTAATATTGAACTATCCATCTTAACTCATATTACGACTTCACAATAATATGGCTCCGGTCATTATTTTCGCGTTTAAGATTATCTTAGTCCATTAATTAATTAAGCCGGCGAATGCATTTTTATATTAATTAATATCTTTGTCTCGAGTAAAGACAAATTTCAACGTTATTATCCATCCGAAATAAATTTCCACTTGCAAGATTTGGTATGATAAAGATTTCGAGCCCACCAAGGACAAATCAAGCAAGTCGTCTTTGCACGCGATTCTTCAGATTAAATCTTAGCAATCGTCATGTAATTAATAATATTGTCCAAGATACAAAGGTATCGAATCGCATTGATTCTCTTCCCATCATAAGTCAAAGCAATAGTTATTAATTTTACACGATCCTATTTAAGGGATGAAGATTAAGAAATAACGAACCACCGAGAGGTCTAATTCTTGTATATTCAAGATCAATAATTTATCCTCCTATAGGTCAATTTCAAACAAGATCATAATGCACTAGTGTAATCCATTGGTCCACATGTCAATCGAGCCTTACACTTCAACCTTTCATGATGGGTTGTTCATTTCCATCTGGGTTGTGAATTTGTACTTAGTCATTTAGGAACTATTAATTTGATCTTCCGTGATCCTGGTATCACCAAATTAACTACAACGTAACACGATCCGACTTATCGAATTGCATGCAAGAAATATATATAACATTCATTCATATTTAATGCAACATGTGATAAATAATTTATTTGATAAAATAAATAAGAAATTCATTTTGGTTACAAAGTAAAAAGCATACTTTTCAAAGATAACCCCAATGTATATCTCGGATTTAACTAAAGAATGTTTTCTTTTACGGTGGGCAATGTAACTAGTAGTGGTAGTTGTTCGACATAAGTTTCCAATCCGATTGTGATGATTACAAATCATACAAAGTTACGTTCACTCTAAATGATGGGGGGTCGGTTGGAATAGTTCCAAGCAAGTCGATTGCCAGATTCAACAACGAAGTTGAGTACATTGATGTATCGAGAGGTCTCAAGGAGGTTTTGTCAATTTTATAGTTCTTAAGAGAACTGGGGGTAGTTCAGAGAAATTGTTGTCTAATAAAGTTGTATTGAGACAACGTTGGTGCGATGCGCCAAGCAAAGGAACCGAGATCAACAAAATGAAGCAAACATGTACCCAAGGGCTTATCATTTGATCAGAGAGATCATAACGATAGGAGAAGTAGAATTAAATGTATTCCCACATATTTAATTTGGAAGATCATTTCACCAAAACATTGAAAGTGTTCATGCACACACTAGACATTTGATGGTCAGGGGTTGACATATAGTGATTGACTTTCTAGTCAAGTGGGAGATTGTTATTGTTAGTTTCGCAGAGACAATCTATTGTAAGGACATAATATCTTCGATGATATTCCGGTTTGATTTAATATTATAGTTCTTTTAATAGTAATGTACGGCAATCTGTTTGTTTGAATATTATGTTTGATTATTTTGCATTTATTCATGCAAGTGTTCCCATTAGTCATTGTTGTCATTGAGGTTGTGAGAACTCGGATGACTTAAGCATGATTCTCAAACGGCTCTCGATCAAGGATCTTCAAGAATGGGATATTGATGACTTAATAGAGATTGGTGTCGATCAAGATCTTACTCTTTAGAGAGTGTAGTAAGATCTCACTTACTATGAGATACTGGGTATCTCATGATTGACGATAAATACCTGGGGGGTATCGATATACCCATCCGAGAAACCCGTTTGATGTATTTTCACTATACGAGTGTCTCACGGGTGGGTTAGTGGGAGCGATGCGATTCCTTTCGATTTGAGGTCAATACTTCACGACACGTGTGGAGGATTGAACTTTGACCACGACAACGCAAGACCTTCCACGTAGGGATAACGCTTGATCGGGTTCATCACGGTACGCGTACAGCGTGGTAGTCGAGCAAGAATAAGGATTCATTCCTCAACGCGATTTAGAGAATACTCATCTTCTCATCATAATTGATCAAAGTCATGATCGATCTTGACGCCAACTTAGAATTTGTGGCTAAGTGTGACATACATGATCGATTGATTAGAGATAATATGATTAAGTTATTTGAATAGACAACTTCATCATGTTCAAGACTTAATCGAGTATTCGCGAATGAAAAGGAAATCGTGAATAGCCAATGTTTCGATATATGTGTAGTCGCATCGTTTACCGCAACGCACTTTCATATATTGAGAATGTCCGATTTATTGTCTAGGGTTCAATTAAGCCAATTAGTTTATTTAATCGCTTCGATATACGGGGTATATGGGTCACACAACAAGTAGTCTCCTTTTTACGGATTATAGTTGGTTGATTAAATGTTAAATTGGATTTAATATTTAATTTATGGAGAAATAATTAATAATAGATTAATTTGGAATTAATTATTATTAATGTTTAATTAAAATGGATTTAATTAAATAGATTCCCAATAATAATATATGGAATATTATTATAGGATTTAATATATATGGAATTAAATCGGTAGAGATTTGATATACATAGAATTAAATCCGTAGAGATTTTATATGTATGAAAATAAATCTAAGAGATTTATTTAAATAAAGATTAGGGGAATTTAATTCCTAATCGTGGTTAGTTTTAAGATTTAAGTTGGGCCTTCCCTATATATGAGCTCTTGGGAATTCACAAACAACGCGTTTCTTCATTATTTCTCCATAAGATCTAGAGTTAGAATTTTCCTAGCAAATTCATCTCGGGATTCAATGTTGAAAAATCCGTTCAAGTCTATGATTGGGGATTACGTGGATACCATAGTAGAGAAATATGCGTACGATTTACTGTAAGGTTTCTCTTTATGTTTATATGTATTCAATTATGCAATTACGATTGTTGGTGAACTATTTATTTCGATGCAAAGCGATGTATTACGGTTTACGTCTTTCTAAATTCCAACGTTATCATCAAAGTTGTAAACATATTGGTTGTGAATGGATTTTCAAAATAGTTTTACTCAAAATAAACCTTTTATTATTTTGACATTGTTTGACAAGTGTCTACAATTTCGTCCATTCAAGATTTAGTGCTTTGCCTACTGGTTTCAAACTTTTTATTCATCAAATGGAAAATAAGCAATATTATAAAGGAAAAGAAAAGGGGTGGGCCCAAAAGTGGCCGTCACAAGAGGGAAAATGTCATCGCCCAAAAGTGACGAGAATACCAAAAGTACATCAAAAATCATAAAAGAATCAAGCTAACGACGTCAAACGGTATGAAGTGGCATCGAGGAGGCTTGGAGGGCATCTTGCATCTTCTTAGCTCTCATCCGTGTATTATATTCTTCTTCTCTTGTTCTCTTCCGGTGGTTCAATTTTTGTTTCGTCTTTTATTATCTTACCAATTGGGGTCTCCGGGTCCGCCTTATAGAAATTTAAAAATAGTGTTGCTTTCGACATTAAGTACCAAGTTACCACTTTTCATCCTTCTCACATTGCTCAGGAGGTTGCCATGCTATGCTCTGTCATGCAGAATTTCACCAATGAGCCTTCCTCCTATGTCTTCCATCTAGCATGTCCAGAGCCATTTTTTGGAGGCATGTGTAGGAGAAATCGTGGAATCAGAGTTTGAGGTGGGATTACCATCGACAAGTTAGGTGTAGAGTTGGTGATTCTTTTTGGCTTAGGGAGTCAGCTTGGTCGAAAGGAGGAGAAGCTATTTTCTTTGCAATTGCCATCCAGAATCATCTTCATGTAGTCTTCTAAGACACATAGTCTCTACATAACACGAAAGGTAGAGTAGCCCTGGAACTTTGTTGATTCGAGCCGTGGGTGATCCCGTTAGTGCCTCTGGTCTCCCGATGTCAATGCCATCCCAATCGCGTCGAAAGGAGGAAGATTAACATAAATCCGAATATCCTGCGTCTCGGTGTCCTTAGCGAGCTAGGTCGGGATTACCCGAATGTTGTCTCCTGGTGTCATTTTTTTGCCCATGTCTTCTATTTTTACTCTTGTCTGGTCATTAGGAAGGGGGTTTAGAGCGTAAATGTCGTCGGCTTTCCATTGGCGGGTTTATCCATGAGATCGCGGATTATCCGGTGATATGACCAACAATCGATAATGTGTGCAAAAAATACGGATGTTATTCATAACTGCTTGAAGCAATGGAGCAATGACGGATCTTTCATACATAATCTTGTATTCCTTTTTCCTTCTAAGATCTAATTCAACTAGTACCGAAAGCATAATGTCACGAGTCCCGATTTCGAGCACGTTCATCAACCCCCACAAGGACCAAGTGTCGAAAGAATACTTTCAATGATAGGCACATAAAAGTATTCAATTGGCAATTCAAAAATACGTACCTATACATTCACAATCGGGGAGCTCTTTGGGTTGAATTATGGCACCCACTTCTGAAGTCTCATCGTCCCAAATTCTGAGGGCCATGAACGTCGAAGAAATATTCTATCTCTCTCCTTGAGGTCCGCTATTTGAATACTGAAATATCCCTTCCCCAAAGTCACAAACCTCCATTGTCCTTTGACATGCCAAACCTTATCAATCGAAGCTTGAAGCTCCGTGGTAGGCATTGGTTTAACTCCTGATTTTAGCAACATCCTACCAATCATCGAAGTTGTGCATCTCAAGACTTTTTTGTTGATGAATATCATCATCTATATTCACCGATAGAAATTCCCCTTTTCGAATAGGTGGCTGAACATTATGTGATTTCTTAGGAATTAAAGCATCAACAAAAGTAGTACCCTGAGGCAAACCCGCTCTTCCCGATTGGTCCTTCAAGACAGCAGAACTATCAAACCCATTATTCAATAGTTCAGATACCACACGAGTATTAGAAACAGGAGAAGCAGCCTGCTGTACACCTGCCTTGAGCCCAGCAGTAGCAACACCGAGTCCAATTGTGTGCAAGTGGTCGGTGCAATAAGGGGTTTGGTCGGCGCCCTTTTCATCTCATTCTGAGTAAAATTATCGGTCAACAATTGCGTCTCCGTATGGGGTTTGGTCGGGGCCATCACCTCTTTCTGAATCAACAATTGCGTGGTCGGTGCCATCACTTATGAGGAATCAAACTGGCGGTCAACAATTGCGGCTGTGAAGGCACCGCAATTTGGATTGGTAGCGAAGGCTCCTGTGTCGGTGGTGAATTAGCCATCGAACTATTGGTCGCGAAGGTGAATTGACCATCAACAAATCCATTGATATGCAGGCCAGGGATTCGTTCGTTCGAATAAATAATAACCTCGTCGGTCGAATCAAATCGTGAATATAGATTCTTGGCGAGGTTATAATATTGCTCGTCCATGATACCAAGCGGCGATTCAAACGAGTGGCAAAATTAGGGTAGAAAATCGCCAGAGCTCCATCTCTCTCGGGGAAGGGATTTTTTTTGGGGAAGCCTAATTTTATTCATCAAATGGATGTCAAAAGAATTTTTAAATAGAGATGTAGATTATGAAGTATTTATATGAGTGACATGGAGAAATGTGATAAAGTTTGTTATCTAGTAATTTTACTTATCTTGAGTTTGTGTATATCAAGGTGATCTTGTGGCTCAATTTGAGTTTACACAAATTATTGAGAATTTGATACATGGACTATAATTGTTAAACATATTATGGTGTCGTAGTTTTATCTTTAAAATTGTTTGGCAATGAGGCCATGAAGCTAAGACATTGCTAAACTTGCATTCCAATTTAATGAGAAATTGATACTCAACAATCGATGCTTTGTGATTCTTTGAAGCAATAACCATTGCTAAGAATAAAATTTTTCAATGCTAAAAGTGGACATATTTGTATCTGAAATGAAGTGGATTAACTAAATTTGGTAGAAGGATGAAATGATTTGACTAGTTTTTAATTGAAGAGGAATCGGGACAAGTCGATTAAAAATTAATTGATGGTAGGAACAACCTTTGTGATTGGAATCCCATGAATAAGGTTCTATATGGGTAATAAGCCCTGATTGTTGATTATGCTAAAGACGCTTAAATTATATCATTTCCTAAAGTGTGTAAAGTACTTTTAATGCAAATGATCCTAAAATAAGTGTGGTGCTTTTTTTGCCAAATGAATGGAGGATAAGCTAAAAAGCTTTTAATAAATCATAGCTCTTGTGGGTGGTATATTATTTGCAGAATTACTTTGACGAACTCACCTAAATAAGTGTGGAGTGTGGCCGCTCCTATGAGACATTAACTAAGTTTCTAGAGCACTCATGAATAACCAGGCACGCGCATGGCCTATTCACGCACAAACCGTGTTCATGAGAAACAAAATAAACACATGTAATGTGATGGGTAAGCAATTTAAGTTACAACAATAAGTTATTAGTTCATAGAAGCTATATGCTTCACCAATGCTTAGTAATTTATACCTTATCTCTTCTATGTTTGGTTCATAGTCCAAAAGACATCAAATTCGATGCACAACATAGTGTTGTAACATAGATTTTACGTTTATGCCACAAACAAGTAATTAATGAATAAATGAATGAAAAATATAAAGAAACGAACGAATTTTTTGACCCAGTTCGTCCAGAAGGACTACGTCTGGGGGCATACCAAGCAGGATCATTTTCTTATGATTTTTTTATTGTGTAGCCGTGCCCTTTCTCTCTCGGGGTTCATTCCCTATTTATAATATTTACAAAGTGTACAAGTAACCATAAAATGGGGCCTTCTAATCTTGAAAATAAGATATCCCCAAATCTTTCACCTTGATTTAATGGATATGCAAGATCTTCATAACAAACACGGGAATCTCTATCTTGATCTTCTTTCCTTGCTTATTCGCTCAACACGCCCGGCCTTGCTTATCGAATCGACCTTGAGGAGTGAGGTCAGGCCGAACTTAGCTTGTCTTAACTTCCTTCTTCCCGACCACGACCACCACAAATGATCTTCACATTACCAAAGGAGTCATTCCATTCATACGCCTCACGACCTCAGATCTCGTGACTTAGATCCAACTCCTGCTTCTAAATTACCACGGCCATCACCATTCACACATCATTCACATGGTCGCTGGGTCGATTATTATGGTTACAATAATCGCCTAAGAGCTTTAATTTCACTTTGTTCTGAGTTCTATTTCGTTTCTTGCTTAAATAAGAATTTATCCGATTTTCGCCTTTCAATGCAGACTACCTCTACAAAATACCTAAATGCCATCACGAGGTATTTCCATTGTTCACACTTTGATGATAATGCTTCCGCATCAAGTTTGATCTTCAACTTGTGACTTGGTCGTGTTTTTAATGCCTGCTTCTCGCGCTTCGAAATGGAGGTTGGTCTTATCCAGATGGTTATCTCACAGATCGAGCTCATCGAGGCCGGGCTCGCTGGTAGTCTTAGGCCTGCGGCCGACTTATAAGGAATCTCTCATGAATGATTCGCGCCGCATCTCCGAAGTTGAATCTCTTTGTTCGAAGTCTTTCGTGCTCGCACTTCGAGTTGAATC